>BLKM01001701.1:155220-557210 GCA_013340265.1 Coptotermes formosanus | reverse complement strand
TAGCCCCACACACACACACACACACACACACACACACACACACACACACACACACACACAGAGTTGGTGACGGCAGACGGCGCATCATTGTTGAACATGATAGGTAGAAGTCCCTCAAAACTCACTTTCAGACAAAACTTTTTATATCAGTAATTATAAGCCTTTTCCTTAATACGACGCGTCGTAAGCCCGGCGTAAGCGCTGCACTAGGCTATGCCGGCTTGTATTTACAACATGTTTGTAGCGTTATAATTCGAAAATAAATTCCACACAATAAGCGAAGGTCGTGCAAGCGACAAAGTTTCAATTTCACCATACAGCACTAATTTATAGGTTTTTAAAACCCAGACAGAATGCTTACTGCGCGGTAGGAACTGAATCTTTAAATACAATTCAAGTTAATCTTAGTCTTTATATGTTGGTTAAAGTTTGTTCGTCAGCTCTTCGTTTGGTTATTATGGCTGGGTGTATTGATAGTCTCAAAATATGCACGGAAGAAATCCGAAATGTGCACAGTATAGAAGGAAAATCGTAGGGAAACAGGCCACTTGATAGACCTAGGCGCAGATGGGACGGTTATACTAAATTAATGTTGAAGAAACAATAAGGCCCGGGACTAGGTGCAGTTGGCGTTACTCATGGCCCTGTGGCAGACTTGTGAACACGGTAATGAAAGTGAGGGTTCCACAACAGGCGGGTGACGTCTTGACCAGCTTACCGACTATTAGCTTTTCGTGCAGTTCGTTCATGCTAATAATTAGTATAACTGAGTCGATTTTAAGTGCAAGAATTAGAAAATTCATCACCCAATTCAGTTACCACGGCGATCATTATGACCGTTACTGCCATCTATCCTGACGCTTCTGCAGCAACTGTGCACTTCTACCGAAGTACACAGCGTCACACCCAGAAGTCAGTCATCTCAGTCCATACTTATTCTCGATATCCAATTACTGGACTAGGGCGCCATTACTGGCAAAGTTAATCAGGATCAAGGGCGCACCCGGGGGGGGGGGGTGGCTGTCAGACTGAAGCCCCCCCTAACCTCCAAAGCTGAAATTTAAAAAGCACAGATTTTGTGGATATTATGATATGAAAAGTTGTACCGTGATTTACCCTTCAGCTGAAATCATCCACTGAAATCGGCTGATGACTAGTACGTTAGAATTTTGAAACATAAATTAATAAAATTAAAAAAAAACAAGAAGATAGCACACTGTGATTGAGTCATGGAACATGTAGTTATATTCGTATGTATACAAACGCGGTTGCAGACAGTGTTATGTTGTACATACAACATGATTTTTATAACATAATTTTTAAAATCAAACACAGATTATACTCGTATATATCCTCAGAGTCAGCAACCACCCCCCCCCCCAAAGAAAAATCCTGGGTGCGCGCCTGATCACGATTAATTGATACTGTACTGCCCAGGGCTTATTTCCCCAACGATTGGCTAGACTACACATTATCGGTGCTTAGAAAAAAATCAGACACTAATAAGGAACAGGCCTACGTTGTGCTTCGACAACTACGACTTATTATGCATGCAATATCAAGGAGTACGTGATGATATCCTACGCAACGACACATAATGCTATACAGCATTCACTTTCTGTGACCGAGTAAACACAGATAGTTTTTTTTTTTCCTTTTTCTGTGGCGCAGCAGCCCAACTCGGGCCTAGGCGGCCTCGTTTTGAGGTTTCTAGATCGCACACACACACTCCGCATACGACTCCTCTGCACGAGTGATCAGCCCGTCTCAGAGACCGCTACCTAACCAACATACAACACACGAGGCGAACATCCATGTCCCCGGCGAGATGCGAACCCGCGATCCCAACAATCAAGCGACTGCAGTCCTACTACGCCTTAGACCGTACAATTACCGGGAACGGCACACAGATAGCCTACATTATTCACCAATAAACGCAAGCAAATTAAGCACCTCCGAAACACCAGAAAGAGCAAATCTCTTTCGGCATACGTAACTAAGACACCACTATAATGACAACAAAGATGGCCGTATATTTCGAGCCGGTGTTCCTCGTGCGTGAAATCTTTAAAATTATGTAGCCTGTATTCAACCCGCTGTTAAAGCACGAGACCATACAACGTTCTGTGACGCAATAACACGAGCCTACAATTACAGCCAATATGTTTATTCTTCCTGCAGCCTTCACTGTTCCGCTCTGGATCGTATCATATTTCTAAAAACACGGCGTCATTCAGTGACGCTACAGGGTAAAGACGAGTGGCAAATGTAACCCTCTAATTGCGGCAGAACGTTTAAAAAAACACGCAGTCAGATGATAAAAACATTACTGACTTTTGGAGGAACATATCTTTCTTTCTTTCTTTCTTTCTTTCTTTCTTTCTTTCTTTCTTTCTTTCTTTCTTTCTTGTTATTGTTGCACCGGTCACACTCAGACACACTACACGCGGTAGGACTCCTCTGGACGATGGGTCTGCCCGACGCAGAGACCCCTACCTGACAACACACATTCACAAGAAAGAGACAGCCATGCCGCCGGAGGGATTCGAACCCGCAATCCCAGCAAGCGGCCGCAGACCTACGCCTTAGACCGTGCGGCCACCGGGAGAGGAACACCTCGCTAACTTACTTTAGGGTCAATCCTTCCCCAGAAGGATTTGCACTGAATACTGCGCGCTGCGAAAACCCAAACTACTGCAGCTGTACAAGTACCGAGCAAAAGATCTGGACTTCACAGGGAGAAACTTAAACTTGACTGCTGCATACTGTGTAATGACAACGGTCTGATTCGTACAGCTCCAATAACGCCATCAGGACAATGCAGACTGGTGCAGCATCCAACAGCATGCGAAATCGCACAGTGGGCTCACCTTAAACTGTAACAAGAACGCCTCCCTGAAAATCCTTTCCAATCACTATTCAAGTATTATCTCGTTCTACACAATATAAGTTCAGCAGTTGAAACAGCGCCGTTAAATTCCTGATGAAACGACACGGAATTTACTACGTATGTAGCTAACAGCTTCGGAGTTCCATAAAAGGCGAGAAATTTCTTGGCTAACATGGCGACTATCATATTCTCAAGATGGCCTCAGCCCCATGGAGCTTGTTTATTTTGTTAAAAAAGGGCAATATAGCTGACTACACAGCCATGCTGTAACAGTGCTGATGACCCACCTTACTTTGTAACTAGGTCTGCAGGTGTTTTAGAATGTATTTTGTTCAAACGCAGATTTCATTGAAGCACGTTGACAGAAGAAATGCAGTCCTAACCAAACTCTGAAACCCACGCCTACGTTCATAAAACAAACTCTTCTCTTCGCGTAATCCATATAAAAATAGGAAGACATGTGCTACATGGCCCACACAAAGGATCGTTCTTGATTTCACCACCGTTAAAATACTAATCGAGGGTGCAAATTCACGAAGCCTCCTTCATCAAGTAGTCTTCTCCAGTCCTTTGCTACGCCGCTTTCGTCCGCGTATCTTTTCCATACGTTCTGAAATATCCTCACGCTACGTTCTTCTCTCTTGTTAACTCTGATACCCAGTTCCTGTATATCAACAAAAGGCTGACAGTGAAGTCTCCCACGTTCTACTTGAGCCATTAACACAGATGTACTACTGGTGGGGCGCATTAAACTATACACCCTCCCCCCCCTCCCCCCCACACACTTAACCCGTTATCGCTCACTTACAAGCCTCGACGCCAAACCGAAAAGCTGCAGTTTGAACAGCATAGGTTCATAACGTAACGACGAACACATCACCACGATCACCTACTTAGTTTCTAGAAGCTGCTGAATTCTACCACTAATACATGCAGGAAGCCAGCCACACAACGCGGGATGTTGTGTGGTTTGCCGGTTGCCGATTTAGACACTTCAAGCAATTATAACACAGGAAACGATAGATCTACTATCCAACAAGACTGAAAATCCACACTAATTGCATGCAAAGATCTAAAAGACAAAGAGAAGTGCTTACCCCATACGCCATATTCCAAGCGCCGATATTCCCAAACAAATTTATGATACATCACGACTCCCTAAAGCGCCTAAAAACGTATACATATTGTTTCACTTTGGAAAATAGAGCCCTTCTACATGACACACAATCACTAAACAGAGACAACTTCAATAGAAAGATCTAATCTACAACCCTGTTTGATCAAACCACCTTGCTACACTTCACGCACACACACACACACTTCGTAACGTGTACTTCCAACTCCTCTTCAATCATGGACGTTCACCGCCTTCTTAACGCCACGTGTTGCAGCCGAACAGGTGAGCTCTCGGCCACCTTGATCCTGCTACAGTTTCTTGAAACACGATATCGCCGCCGAAGCACTAACAGCACTGTCCTAATTTCTTGCGCATGTACACACAAACATAACACCTCGACACACATGCACACAGACTCACTACTAAGCTACATGCACGACAGTAATGCCGCTCGATAACACTGAGTTGATTCGTCATCAGAGCAAGAGAGACGGACAGCACACTTCTAAAGCAAGAGAGACAGAGACTACCAGCCGGCCCTGTAAAGAGCATTGCATTAGGGGATAGTATCTCGACGAATGAAACTGGAGTGGAAATCGGTTACGACTTGACCACAGCAAACGCTGCCACGACACGTTCGTTTTACTTTTACGGTTCATACTTTTACGGTACATAAGATGCGCGAAGGGAAGTGTATTTACCGTTACAGGATAATTTGAACGGGCAAATGTTTCGAATTTTGGCATGAATTTTAGTCTCTCTTCTCAACTTTTCTCCTTCGTACAGGCCTGAGGTGGGGAATTACTGTCTTAGGAACTTGAAATATAGTGTGTCGATAAATAACCCAATAATATACTGATAGTTCTGTCAGCTAATTTATTTAGCAGAATATAAAATAACATATGACTTACACAGCACATCCACAAATTTGGTGCAGGCTATAATGACCATGAATGCCACACTAATGGAATCTTGCACGTCGTTTATAACATAACGCACATGGGCAGGCACACATCTGAGCTGATGGATAGCACATCTCATAGCCTTTTCATGAGAGTTTATGCTGTCTAAAGCGGTCAAAGCACACACATCAAAAAGATAAACCAGGCAGATTAAAATGAAAAACACTCGAAGAAGAATATGGTCTAAGAAGGCCAAAACGCCGTTAAATGGGCCTAACACAAGGACGCACAAATCCCGGGCGCCAGATCGAGTTGCGACGAAGTTTTTTATGGTGGCGCCTAATGTTTGTGGGTCCTCAGTATAGGACTTGCTTCATGTCACCATTCTGACGCCAAGAATTTTCATGTGGCCTCTACGCTTCTGAAGAATTTGTGCATTCATGGCCTAACATGTGAGAAAATAAGACCGAGAGACTCCAACAGGTAAAGAAACAGTGGGCCTACGAAACCGTATTGCGACAGAGTGCGTGACTTTGTCACCTATGAAGTAATTCAATGGCAACAGCGAGCGAATGGGTAACTGGGTAAACCACAACTTACTAAAATTTTGTATTGGTCATACCATGCGTTTTCGATAATCAAATCACACAATATTCAGCCAACAAAATGCACTCTACTGTTTTCAGATATTCTATATTACAAAATCTTGTTACTCAATCCTACATCCTACATGTTTCGATCCCTACTGGGATCATCATCAGGCATTCGTACCAAAGCAGCATTTGACAAAACTGAACTAGGAATGTACATATATATTAAAAAGATATAAAAATACGATCGGTTAAGATGCAGACAATTTTGTAATGGATCCCTGGTATACTGTGTTGCTGGAGCTTGCCTACATACGTGTGGAAGGATTAGACACTACTAAAATTAACTACGACGTCTAAAAGACATATAAGCGGCCAAATAAGACGTGATGATGATGATGATGATGATGATGAGACGACGACGACCATGACTGCTGAATCGAAAGATGTGTGTAAGGAAGCATTCGTGGCCTGCTGTAATGCACTACCGTACAGTTAATTTTACACGGCCCCCGGGAAAGACAAACAATAAATACATACAGTAGTAATAAACACAGTCTGACACACCACAGCATATATTTATTCTGCACACTACACCATTCTACTCCAAGGTTGTGCCAATATACTACATGTTTCGGCTCGGTCGAGCCATCATCAGGTACATGGACAAATGTTAAAAACACAGATCCTTAATCAAATAATATAAAAGTAATATAAAAGTAGTATAAAAATAGTATAAGAGCATTAGTGAAAACTTCACTAATTCACTGTTTTTAGACTGTAAAACTATTCAGAGAGAAAAAAACTGGAATAACATAACCCTAAGCTAATACTGTGATTGATACAACATCCATGCTGTGGTGTGTCAGACTGTGTTCATTATTACTGTAACTGAAGTAACACACCGGGATGACCCAAGTTAAGATTAATAAATACATACGTCAGCGTTGGCGATGGAATACTCCCATCCACAGACCACACATGCCCGTTATTTCGGGTACTATCTTTCATCTTAGACTTCGCGTTTGGAAGAACCCAAAAGCATTTACAAGCCCAAAGAAAACACCACGTTGATTGAAACTCGTCACTGAAACATACAGGCTTACTCACCGTCCACATACTTGTACCGCTTATCGCTGAGATTCCCTCACTCATAATTAACATACTGGGGGGAAAGGAGTCCCATAGACAGGCCCTCTTGAGCTGCAACGCTTCCACGTCATGTCTGCTCTATGTGTTCCCCTCCATTCTACGCACACGCCACTCCTTTCCCTCCATGGCGTCGGGGGAACAGCAGGCCTGGCGGGCGTGCGATATGGGAACCAGGGGGTCGCGTGCCTCTGTCCCCGACCCAACGGGCGACAGTGGTTGTTCCAGAAGTCGGTTGCCCTTGGCTCAAACCTGGAGCTAACTCTCTCAAAGCATGTGCACTAAGCCAGCACTGGTTGAATCAGTTTCTTCGACTGGGCCACACAGTTTAATCTCACATTCTAAATCAGAGATTTCTCTTTCGAATCAGACGTAGCCGTGTCAACGCAACCTTAACCGGAGCACCTCGCGTGAAAAATTCTGTTCTTCAAAATTATAAATTGGTTTTCACAGTGAGTGAACAACACTTTGGGCCTACACATATACCAGAGGGCAATAAAATTGAGATATTCATAATTGATTTCAACAAAATGTACCAAACTCTGATAGCTATTCTCACTGCGTCACGACGCGGTTTAAATCGAATTTGGACATACCTCTCAAATCTTTGCTAATTTTAGTTAGTTTCTGTAACGAATATAGGACCCGGGAATCGGGTTTCATTTCTGGAAGCGGAAGGTTTATTTCTACACTCTCCAAAGCGCCCTGACTTGGGGCCCAGCCTCTGATTCAATGGTACCGGGCGGGGAGGGGGGGAGTCTTTCTCCGGGGCTAAAGCGGCCGGTATGTGAAGTCGGTCACTCACCTCCATTTAGTGCCGAGCTTAAGAATGGACGAACTGTACCTCGACTTCCCCACGCGCCTTCATCACGCGCACACGGGCAACTTTACCTTTACCTCTAATAAACATAAACAGTAAACAGGCGCACCAGGAACTACAAACCTTACAGTAATATCAACACATCTATTTCCATATTTTCTTCTGCGATTACAGCGCATTCTGTGTACTGCGCAAAACGTAAAGTTCGCCCTAGGCCAGGCCATGAAGCCCCAGAGGGGGAGCAGAAGTATGGGGATGCTCTTTCCTTAACCTCGACGCTAGATGGGAGTGGGTGGTCAACGCCACGCCCCGGCAGCTTTACCGCCGAGAAAGACCCAGTACCCCTTATACAGGAGGGTGTTTTGGCCCCAGGGCCGGTCTGGAGGGGTGGGGAAGATCTCACCTCCACCGGGATTCCATCCCCGGAGCGTCCAGACCGTACCGAGTCGCTATACCGACTGAGTTATCCCGGCCCACTCTGTATATTATGTACGGGAAAGTAAATAAAAATTACAACGGCCACATTATTTATGACATCTGAACACCGACGGGTCTCCAAACAAATATTTTCCCACCTGCGACCTTTATTTTGCCCTCCTCTGTCTGAAAGGATGGTTACCTGTAGGTTTTGCACCAGCACTAAACCCGATGTCAGCCCGACCCTTCTTTCACAATTACTGCACTACATTAACCCTCAAAGCAAAGTTTACACTTTACTACCACCAGGCTTGACATTCAGAACATTACATTCCACCCACAAACCGCACTTATGTGTTTATATGGGTTTCCTAACAAAGAGCGACTATTTCCCGATGCAGCATTAGACAGTGTGTCGCACAGTGTGACCGCGAAGCCTCGATACTGAGGACACCCTGGTCCACTACGGGCTGTTGCGCCACTGGAAACGAAAAATATCGGCTAGTGGCGAATACTTAAAGAAATAAAATTAAATACTTCTGCGTCCATTGTCATCACTATTGCTACCTGCAAGAGTAACAGGATCGATGACTCATTGCGAGTACAGTAGGCTCTGTTTGGTATTCTCAGTCAGCTACCAGCATACATGTACCTAAGTATCTGCATCAATGATCGGAACGAAGCACGGATATGAAGGCTTCAGGGACAGATTTAAGTCTCTGAGCACTGAGAACTGCAACAGATTCTTCTCGTCTTCTAGGTCGACAGTTCCTCTTTCTGACAGATAATTTCCTATGAAGGAAGCGATGGCGGACCTGCCAGTACTTCCTTTTCCTCACCGACCAATAAGAGTGCCATGCGTCACATTTCTGGAGTGGCTCAAATCAAATCCTGGCGTGCGGAAATAAAAGATTCAGCACGTCCCTCAGTAGGCTGTTTTCCGCCTGCAAGTGATTCTAGAAGGCTAAGTGTATATTCAAGTGACGTAGCTCCTGGGGACGTGTTTCGGACTGTAGTGCGCATATGATTTTTTTTAATTACCATGTTCCGTACAGTAAGGCAAGTCACCATATACGTATGTTCAACTGCACTGTAATCAGATACAGTGCTATACAAACATGTGGTAGACCCACATGTTTCGGCCTTTTTCAGCCATTTTTAGGGAGGTACAACTAGCCATTATTGTATTTTTCTTTGTTGACCTACGATGGACGAAAAAGGCCGAAACATGTAGGAGGCTTACCATATGTTTGTACATCACTATATCTAACTATAGATCAGATGCTATTACGTATACATATATGGCCATATAGATTATTAGAAACCAACTGATGCATATTTATTAATATTAAAGTGTTTAGGAAACAGCTCTTACATGTTTCGGGCCAACATCGGGCTCATCTTCAGGGTGTCGTATAGTCACCAATTACACAAACTATCACAAGATGGTAACAAAAGTTGGTCACAGTCTGTGATACACTTGATGTATACAGGAGATAAAATGACACTAAAACTGTTGCAAAACTAAAAGAGCAATATAAAATTCATATGGCCATCTTCTTCTTCTTCTTCTTCTTCTTCTTCTTCTTCTTCTTCTTCTTCTTCTTCTTCTGGTGCACCTGGTCTCGGGTCCACCCAGCCTTCTATCGAAGGGATATCAGCGGCTCTTTGGCCTGCAGGAAGGCGGCCGGAGTGTGTTGCTCCTCTGCTTAGTGCCTTTCCAGGCCGTAGTACGTAAATCAGGGACGATGTTACCTTCTTCCTTGTCCTGTTCACATTATACCTTGTAATATTTTTATTCTTCCTTCGCTTAATCGTACTGTGCTTCTTCTTCTACTATTACTCTCTCCTTCCCTTCTTCTTTTCTTCTTCTGCAGAATAAAATCATTCCCTCCTCCCCCACCCCTTTCAGCCCAGCCTGCCTGGTAGTTACTATGCAGTCATGTACACAGTTGTAATGCTTAAAGTTAGCTATGTCCACCGTCATTGCATTGCTGGACAAATATATGCGCCACTAAGCGCCTTCTCAGTTGCCACATACAGTCTATTGCGTAAAAATTTTAATAGTGTCATGGCATCAAATTTTCAAAGAGCATACACGCATCCTGTAAAAGCACAACGACGGTAGTGAGTATTCTTACAAACAGCTGACCTTACGTGCTTTCATGCATATGTGAACTGGAAGCAGAACTCGATAGGTACAGACATTGTTATTTCAGACCTTTAGCAGAACTTTCCCTAGCCAATTCGTTTCGAACCTAGGCATGCTAAATCTGCAGGAATAGACAATTTAGATTAGGCACATGCGCACTGCGTATCAAATCCATCTGCACTTTGTGAATCGGTGAGGGAGGCCGTTCTCAGAGATAAAAAATTCTGAACCAGCTATAGGGTTTCGTCAAAACTGGACTGTCCTCGAAGTTGTGAGCAAGCAATCAAAATCAGACAGATTCTACTGCAAATCACACTCAGTTAGTCTCATGAGGATCTGAGGTCACTAGCACATGAATTAGCTCAAGGTGCAGCGTGCACACATCACTGCTCAGCCGCAGTGCCGTAAGACAGCTTTACCAAATTAACCGAAGGACAGGAAAGTGAATAAATTTGATCCGTGCCCACGGTAAACATTACTCTATGTGTGTAATATGTATGTGTGTGTATGTGTGTGTGTGTGTGTGTGTGTGTGTGTGTGTGTGTGTGTGTGTGTATTCGGACCAGCGGCGAAAGCGATTGTTGATGACGACTTACTTAAACGATAATAAATGTGAACTCTTTAATTAATACATAATGGAAACAACTAAATTACTGTCAATACCATGGCGCCAACAGCCGTACAGAAAGTGTGAAGTCAAACTGTGCAAACTGATCAAATGGAACCTGCCAAATCCTGAAACCTTTAAAAGCAATCGGTGTGCGCGTGCAGTTTGTCTATTTAAATAAACCACCACACGTGTAAGAGCGTCCCCTGCTCTGCCAGAAGCGTCACATCTACCGGGAAGAGCTCAACCGAGGCATGTAATGTTCGGGCACAGAACACACTGCACTCACCACGAACATTCCTTCTGCTGCTGGAATCCACTTATGCGCAGCGTTCTGTTTTTTGTTACAGTGATAAGCTGCACTCGGAGCTGTGAGAATGCACGTGTTCTGGCAGTGGAATTGAGAGGCTTCATCTCTTTTAATACATATAACATACTGCAGACAGACCAGCACTCCCCGAGCAATTGAGCCTTTTAATTGAACAGCGGTATTTATATGTAACAACACCTTTAAATAAAAAAAAAGACTCTACAAAATAGCTGCTTATGCAGGTTTTGAATAATTCTCACCATAAACAGCCACTATATCCCTAAACAGAATGAAGCGTCTGTCCGTGTAATGAAGGCGAACCGTGTTCCCAATAAAGCAGGAACTAATATTTTACATGTTACTTGGGTCTAAGGCATGCTTCAGAGGGTTTAGGCACATACGTCTCAGGCTGGGCGGAATATGGGACGTTGATGCTGTTATCAACCTGGACACGGACACTTGCTCCTTCATTTCCTGTACTAATGTCTGATGGCAGAGTTTTGCGTTGGGTTGACACCCACATCCAGACACTCAAGCCACACGAACAAATGATTCACCGTGAAAGACATTTTGGAGTGTGCAGGGACCGAAAAGGCAGATAAAGAAACATCCATAGAGGGAAGCTTGGGCTTTTGGTACTGAGATTCTGGTGTATGGGAACTACTCTTGTATGAGTATAAGCGACATGAATCTGAACCATCTCGTTAGACAGAGAAGATTTCCATCAGCGCCCAGCAATAGAATATCCTGAAGCTAACGTGTTTTCTTACGGTGAAAGATATGCTTCACACCGATGCGAAGCAACAAGTTGTACTTTAAGGTGGCACACACCCGTTCCGTTAGTAAATAAAAATGAATGTTACAAGCAGTCAACACAACATTACATTCCGTAAGAATAAGGTTACTTATTTCGGGTAAAAATGATAAGCCATCATCAGGCCTAACTGCTAGAATGCAAAAGTGGTTATATTTTACAAGTGCACTTCAGATCTAAGACCTCAAGCTTTACCAGTTAAAATATACAGATAGTGTAAAGAGTATGGAATACCTGAAACGTATAATCTGAAGTTCAGAAACGTTAAAAATAAGATATTAATCAGAATATAATGTAGGCACTTAGATATAAAATTCTTGGAAACAACGTATATATACATACACATATATATCAATATACATATATGTATCTTAACAACCAGTATGCTTAGCTCCAATTAACAGATAACTGCGAAAACTGAACTCTTCACGGCAACTGAGTGGCAAAATATTCTCGCGCAGTGTGCTGTGTTAATCAGTCCACAGTTACGGACACAGTTTATGTTCATTCAGCAAAAACAGCATGCTCGTTAACATCTTCACAACAGCAGCACACTGGATCCTATCCTGATCCAGATGATTCCAACCCAAAACCTCACACCCTTTTCCTTTCAAGTACGTTTTAATGCACGAGCCACCACAGTCTAGTCACTACAGTGATTAGGCTAGGACTGGGTGATTAGGGGCTCGAATTCCGGCAAGGGTAAGATACTTATCTGTTCTCTAAAGCGTCCAAACTGGCTCCGGGGACCGCCCAGCTCCTATTCAGTGGCTACAGGGTACTTTTTCTAGCAGGCAAAGCGGCCGGATTGGGAGGTTAACCAGTCGCTTCTGTATAATGCCGAGGTTATAAATGAGTGGCTCTGTAAATCCACTTTCCATATATGCCTTTATGGCGGGTATCTGGACAATTTAGCTTTTTATTTTTTTTACGTTTTAGTATTACCCTTCCAACTACGACAACGTCTCCGACGTGGCACCGTCTCTCCACAGCATGTCACATTGGAAATGATAAAGCCCACGTGATGATACATAACACGACAGTCGATTCCCCAAAAGACATACAGCCAGTTACGTTCTGAACAAAAGTCAAAGTGGCACTAGAGTGTTGAGAGCCAGCAAATATAACATGCCAAGAAAGAATGATCCAAGGCATGGCCCAGTAATCATTTTTTCATCAAGACTAGTCCTAATTTTATTAAATGTTGCTGTTAGGCATGAACTCCGGGGTTTCGACAACACATGCTCTGCCGTTATCATCCGCTCATTTGCAGCAGGCAATGCGGCAATGGGAAGCCGCATTGTTATACGTACAGCACTTAGCAGCAAAACAGAATAACAGAGAGAAATCTGAGCTCAGTGTCGCCAGTCGCACTTGCAAACGTTGTTAGTTTGTCTGCGATTTTTCTGTTTAAGTGTAGGCTTAAAATCCAAGCAAAGAGCAGGCCCAGCCAGTAGTTCCATGGCAAGAAGATCCAACAATTTAGTTAGAAGCGAACAAATAATTAAGCAATAAGGCCCGTGGAAGTTATATTAGAATTTGTTATTATCCTCAGTCGCTGTAGGCAAATTCTGGAACAGCTACTTAACCTTTCAAAGCCTTGGTGTTACTGTTCGTACCGCCAGGTATAACACTAAAAACCTGTATTTACTCATTTCTTATGATTCCTACACGAAACAGCAAGTTCTTCCACATACAACGTTAACCGACTGGTCCTTCAAATGGAAACACACCATCTATCTGTGAGCCAAGAACTCTGTATTTGTACATAATGTAAATCAAGTGTTCACAAGGTTATACCGGACAACGACAGCTTCAACAGAAAGAGTTCACTTGAAAATTCCGAAGCCAAGCGCACTACAGTCAGAAAGAAATATTGGTAAAGTGACCGTAGGTTGAAACTCTCCGCTCGTCTCTACTTAGTGTCCATGTTTTAACACGTAGAGGAACTACATCGTACTGGCCCTATTCAGCTTACACGTGTATTGCTACACAGCGTACAGTCATGGTAAAAACACGGTATCAGCCATCCAGGCTTGTTGCGTCTTCATAGGTATCAGCATGACGTGTAATGTAGTCATTGTCTACAAGTCTTAAGAACTGGCCTGCTATCAAGCATTGACTGAGTACCGTACCTGCTTAAGCTAATGAACGTGAACTCTGCGTAAGCCGGAATAGGAAATACTGAATTTTCATTTACATTTGAGAAAGAGGCAGGACTAACGCAGATGTACACAGCTACATAGGCCCTACAGAAGCCACGGCGCCAGATTTTGAAAACGTGGTGGAATTACGAGTTTCAACAGTTTTGGAAATTCTTATTACTTATTAGTACTTTTTACCTATAATCGCGTCACCTCCCTCCCAGAAATGGCACACAAGCCAGTAACGTTGCTGCTTCTTCTGTATACTTGAAAGCCGTGGTCTTTTAATTTGTAGAAAGAAGATAAATTAGAAATTCTTAATAACAAATTTATCAGAAAGTGTGTAGTGTGGAGTATTAGGCTGACATATCGTGAACTTCCTGGTTTGTATGGTTCTTCTGGGGCAGTTGCGCAGTTGCCTGACCACTGCGCCGGAAGTGTAAAACGGAATAATCCCAGGAATTTAATACAAATTTTTGGTATGGTTCAACGGTTGACAGAATTCTCGAACACACACACACACAAACACACACACACACACACACACACACACACACACACACACACACACACACACACAGTTCGTAAAGAAGGTCTCTGTGCCCCTAGAAGGAACTAACAAGTACACAAATTGGGCAGTCTGTAAGATCTCAATCAAATATGACGTTAAGGCTGGCTTCATTTGTCAGAATCCGTGCCTTCCAAGGCGCAGCGCCTTCAGAGCTCTTGGGGGATTCTCAACCAAAGGGAAATGCTTAACAAAATAATGGTAGCACAAAATTATATTCCACCACTAGAGGTAATTAATCATAAGAGAAGACGAATGTAATCTTATTGCATAAATAGCTCTGAGCTCTTTCTTTTGAAGTTGGATAACAAAGATACTTAACAGACGCTCCATCTTGCACGGCCCCGTCTTATGTAATTACGCCCGAAACAAAGGCACCCTCCACATGATGGAGGGCAGGGCGTTCATACTTGTGAAGAGTACAACGTACCTTAGGATTTATGACTGTGACTATTAATCAGTGTTCAATTGTGCTATTTTGGGAAGAAATATTTAATTATAGCCCAATTAAAATATTATAGCCTGCTGGGTTAGGTTGCATACACGGTGCCACTGCGGGTGGCAGTTATGTTCGGAGCGGATGCGTTGAGTTTTCCTGCGTAAACTGGACAGAATGGTCTGCCTAAGAAATAGGACGTGTGGTAAACAGATCCTCGAAAGCAATTCAACCAACAGGTTAGTCGCAGATATTACGTCACAGAAGGGCGGACATGATGTCTGCATGCGGTGTTCTAGTTGTACTTCGTAAAGAATGCCTAAAATTCTCTGACTCCGAGATTAGAGAACAGGAGTTGAGAAAGTTCGAAAAAAAAATGTGAATGTCATGCGGAACTTAAGGAAACACCCTCGCTGATACAAACAGTTCCGTTATGTGACTCAGTAACAATCCAAACCAAGCTCCTACTTTTATTTGCGTAACGTGGGATAATTAACCCTTCAAATACGAAATAAGTATGTTTCTATCCAATGCTCCCCGATTTCCGAAAGAACACTACTCTTTTAGAAGGTTGCAATTATGCTTCATTTTAAAGGTGAAGGTAACTGAAAGTGTTATGCTGCTCTGGCAGCATCGTGTCCGTTCAATGACGACATACATTCACTGCTTCAAATCTGACTACACTGTAGGGAAGTAAGTATGCAAGCTTAGAACCTCTTCTTCTTCGTGTTTCCTCAAACACCACATTCAAAACCACTTCAATGAGAGCTGCAGGCTTCTAAGACGTGTAGGCCTACATTTTTTGCTTCTGTATGTAGACGTACTGATAGTCTTTGTAAGTCAGCTAAAAGTGAAAGTAAGTACTTAAACTTCGCATAAAGTCGGTGCATATTTTCAAAATATAAACCAAAATTGTCAAATTAAGTAAATATTCCTGACACCAAATGTAAGTCATTGCCTTCAGTATTGTCGGATACAAAACATGCGGGTAGACTACGTACTTATCAACTGAGAGTTACTGTTTGACCTCGCTTCGAGTAAGCCTATGAGTCATGGTATGCAAAAGAGGGGAGATTTCCGCTTTTTATTCCAGAGGGTGATTTAGCTGCTGACATGACAACCCTTCAACCAATCAATACCTTCGTTACTAAGGACTAGGTTCTCGGGATGAACTAACATACCATACATAATCCGACGCGCACAGTCGACTTAGTGACTTCCAACCTGCCCTAGAGCAGAAAAGTTACCTTCCACACACAAGCGTGGAAAAATGCCTATCTGGGACGACGTTAATAAGCGATCGTTCGTGCAAAGTGTTACATAATACGGAAATGAAGGCACCGACATTCAGATCCAGCGTCAACATACAGATGATTTATTAATGTATACAATTTTGTCAAAAGTGGCAGCCGAGTGAACCTGTACTGCTGATTGCCACTGCACATTAGGTCCATAACGCCGGCTGTGTGTGAATATATTTTCTACCCGTCAGTGCGTCCGTGTCTGTTTCTAAAGCAGCAAATCATCTGCACATTCATTAAACACTACCTACTCTATTCATAAAAGTATAACATCTCCATAAGTTTCAGACCAAGTAGAATGGTGCAGTGGTAACGCTCTGTACTCACATTCGTAAAGTATCCGGTTCAAATCTAGGCTTCGTCACTGTTTATCCTCAGAGTTTCTGTGGTTGTCCCTAGTCTCTCCATGTACATTAATTTAAAACAGCACCGACCGTATCAAATTCTTTCTTTCATAACCACCTTTCCGTCTCCTTCGACGCTATATGCCGAAGATTTAATAATAACTTTTTTTCATATTTTAAGCTGAGGATAACACAACTGACTAAAACATGTTTGTCAAGCAGGTATAGTGATTTACAGCTAATTAGTGTAACAAATCTACCGCAGTGCCTGAAGTCATAATGAAACAAAGGCGTGTGTGTGAAAATAAGGCTTGCTTAGAGACAAAGGTTAAAAATTGTAACTAACCAAGAGGTTACGGACAATAACGTTAATGTTTCACGTGGAATGAGCCGGCTACTAAGACACTTGGGAAGAATATAACATGTAACTCTTTTGACGGTGTTTTGGAAATAAGGCGCTCCGCAGCATATTTGAATCAAAGACTGCAGTAATAACAGAAGGCTAAAGAAAATTCCACACGCAGGAGCTTCAGATTTGCAAATGTCCCAAGTATAGGGGTGGTCACGTCAAGGAGTACGAGATGAGATAGGTTAAATGGGGAACTTGAACCCGTGACCTCACGTGTACGAAGCAAAAATGCTATTCACTCCGCCACGATGTTCTAATTGTACGTGCATCACCCATTCTTAAATTCTTCACAGCGCTTCTCCTTTGCATAATAAGATTTACACATAACCAAATACGAATGGATACAACGTAGACGTACGAAGCCGCTGTCACTAAGAGTTACTGACCCGTTTCGTATTCTGTTACAAAGCCTGCTCACTGTGGTGGCGGCAGATTTATTCTTTTAATACAGACGCCGTACAATGTGAAGGAGGTGACGAAAAGAGGAGGAAAGAATTTTCATATTGCAGACAATTTTGCGGGCGCGAGTGAAATCGTTGGATGGTTCAGTCAGCCAACCAGCGCGGCCGCCAACTCTTCACAAGCAAATCATTTAAGGCAGTATGAAAGCTCTAAGCAGAAGAGAGATTAGGCGCATTAGGTAACCCGCGACCCACAACATGCGCCATTCATTTATGGAAGTCGAGACAAAAATTTTCCTCGGCAACGAGATATTTGAGGTTTTCACAGCGGTGTTGATGAATATTCAAGCTCTATGACATATGAAAGCCGTTTTATACTTACCTTGACAAAATTTCGACTGACGCATAATTTTCGAGCGAAATGCGCCTAAGTTTGAATGCAAAATGCAGAGTAGAAAAGAAGATTTTCAGTAGCCGCATACAGTGAATGATTTTTAGTTTTAAATGCGCGCACGCTGTAGTTAGCCCCCGCACTGCGACATGGAACAATCTGTCAATTGTGCACTGCGTCGTTGTCATTGACCTAGTCACAGAAAATATCGGTCGTTTGCAAGTCGCCGTTTCATAAAATGTTCTGCATGCAACCGCGATACGGCGCTTACAACACATCTGCAGTCTCCTAATGTCGTGCACAAACAGAATTGTTTATTGCAATTAGCCTGTCTTGTGATGGAATAATAATAATAATAATAATAATAATAATAATAATAATAATAACAAAATTAGACGTCGGTCAAAATTTTATCAATATTCATCAAGAAATAGCGCGGTGGAACCGGAAGGAACACATTTTAGGACCTCCTGTATATCATTCCTGCATATCAACTTCGCGTTTAATTTTAACATTTTATTTCCACATTCACGAGCAGCTGTCATGATGAAGCGCCGATAGTGACAGAGCGAAATATTACTCTTTTATGTAAATCAATCTCGTCATCTGAATGCAAGACAAAGTATTAACATAAAGGTAGCTAATAAATCATTACAAAACGCCACAAAGTTCAAACATTTAGGAATGACTAATAAATCAACATCACATTCCCGAAGAAATTAAGAACGAGTGTAGAATTTCATTATGGGATGGCAGCGTTTCGACAAGCTACATTTATGTCAACAAATATTTAAAACGCCTGTCATAAAAACGCAGTACTTTTAATATCATCTGAGATACTTCGCAAGGTCATGAACCCGTACATTGTACCCGTCCTTTCTATAAGGATCACGGGGTTCAGGTTACTGAAATGACATTTGTGATGCAGACGGACGGAGTTGATGAAATGAAGAGAGAACAAAGCGGTTAAAGACATAAAGAAACAGAATACAAGAAAAAATTTAACTAATCATATAATAAAAAAGCAGGGAACTTAAGTTAAAGCATTTAGTAAGACCTCTGAAGAGAAGGATCAGTTAGTCTAGAGAAGGGAAAGAATCAAAGGTGCAAAGCCCAAGAAAAATGCCAGTGCAATACCCTTACTCGAAAAAGGTGGAGGATTTGCGCTTTACTTTTATTAGTATCACTGCTATAAATAATAAGTATTATTTTCAATAAAGCAGGTCTGTAACTGCATGAACATGACGTAACGAAAAGTGAAAATGTTCTGCTCTAAGGAATCGTATCAAGTCTTCGCTCTTCTGGGATGTTACGCAGCGTAGGTTGGTAGTTATTTACCGACGTTTTGGGACAATGTATCAGTCCCCTCTTCAAGTGTACACCAGTCCAGGAAGAATCGCATTACAGTTTGATTTCGTAGGAGACTTTAAACCACAAACGGAAAAAGGAAGAAAGTGGCTTAGCTTTTAGTGCAACTGAATTTAACACGAGTGTTCTGCTCTAGCGTGATATAGAAGTCAAGTTCTTCAGCGTTACAAAAACTCGTGATTACAGTTAGAACGTTCTTACACGCTGTACAGCAATATCACTCTGGACTGTACACAGCGCAGTGCATATGTAACTGTATTGTCGAAATCAGAAATTATATGTATAATGGCGTCACTAGTAACTACTAATTGCTTCTTTCAAGCCTAGCTTACAGAACGAGCCATTTTTGGAAAGGCAGGCGCCATAAGAAGCAGGCAAAAGGTCCGCATTGAACTGTACTACCGTAGAAGAAGAAGAAGAAGAAGAAGAAGAAGAAGAAGAAGATGATGATGATGATAATGATAATTACGATGAAGGCGCCATAAGTTCTGCCTCGAACTTTTTACATTCCTAGACAGATGTCAACAACGACCACGTCCCGTACTCCACCCTTCTTCTAACAAATTTTGAGCCCCCTCCCTAACACAGCAGCCTTAAACTCTGCTATGTTTGTCCTTACTACCAGTCAGATGCAAGATTTCCTTTAGACTTGCGTAAGATACTGAGAAAGCTGAACACTAATTGGTCCTACATTTCTGAGTATGACGTGAGAGATTAAGGCCGAATTTATCACCCAGATTATACCTGTATCGAGTGCTTCTGCCGTAAACCTGAACCGCTTCAGCATTTTACTTTGCCTCATGTTTGAATACGAGCTGAAAGACGAGCTTCAGTTAGGATCACAGTTACATTCCACGCTCTCTGCAATTTTGTTCACCCACAGCAGTAATATATCTGTCGTCGCAAAGCTGCACGTAAGTGTCAAGCCTACGCACCAACAGATATCCTTGTATCTTTAGGTAAACAGTCTGATTTAAAAGTAGTCAAAACGGCCGTTGTTTGCCCGGACATTCCATAATTTAAAGCCTAGTGCTACCGAAATCAAGAATTTTCTGATTTACTGCGACTGCCTTAAAACTTACATTCCCAGTCACCAACGTAATGTAATTCACCGCCGTGGCGTCGCACAAGAAATGCCTCACGCACAAAATAGATGCTGAGCAACGTACACGTGAATGCGAGAGGCACACATAACCTTTAGCAGAGGTACACAAATTTTCCGAGTCTAGACGCCGCCTCAAAGTTCTAGGCGCCAGAAGTGTGATATGAAGCAAGTTCCATACCGCGAACTCACAACCACTAGTCGTCACCTTACAAGACTTTATCGCCACGGCGACCTGGCGCCCGGGATTTGTGCATCTCTGACCTTTAGCGCTAGTTAGAGTCGCACAGCAGCAAGACGGACACCACTGCAATACTTATCATTCAAACGTTCATGCTTCTTCAGTGTTGGTGTTGATTATATTTTTGGATGTTGGCACTATGTGGAAATGAGTTGCCTCGCTGACATTTCGGAGGAACATGCAGTCTTTAGTATCGAAGTTAGCACAGGGAGGATGTAGTCACCCAGTGCGATACGCTCGACAAAACAAAGTATGATTCAGATTAGTAATGCAGTAACACCTCATTTACTGATGATGGTACGTGCGACTGCATATATACGTAGATTCGAAGTACGAGTCTGTGAGCGTATTTCGCCCGGTTGAAACTGAGACAGAAAGAAGCACCATACACATGTAGACTTACATGACTGCTCCTTCGAAAGATATCATCGCCCTGATTGTGGACAAAGTAACGTTTTGAGACCTTGCATATGGAGGCTGCGATTCCTTTCTTCAGTCTCAATACGACCTATGTAGTGGCCTTCTCACAGTGCAGTACACGTTACTCGTTCCGGTATGATCACACCATCAGATTTCTCCTTTTAGTCCTATGGGATCCACAGTGGAAGAAACCAGTGAAGTTCTAAGTGAAACCAAATTTTGTTCAGGAAGAATACGGAACGGACATGAATACAAATACGGCACCAAGAGTGACAAGTGGAAAACCTCGTTTAAAATAAGGCAATGTTTACTTAAAAATAGTTGGAAAATTATGGAATATTATTTAGTGGTATCATCATAAGTAATCTTCATTAAATGGCCTAATGGTAATATAACCAACGAAATACGACGCTTTCCTGACACTTGGTTGCAAGATATGGAAACGTCATTTCGACCGCGAGTAAGGAAACTTCACTGGCTGGCGGCCACATTTCGCCACTACCTGTGAAGCTAGAGGAAGCATCCCAGTTTGATTTGTGACAAATTCTGCAGTCACATGGAAAACACCCAACCGCATATCTAACCTGTTCTTAGAGTTCTCTAAACTACGAAGGTTAATTTGTCGTAAGTCCAAACTGTCCGGAACTTCTGACATCACCTGAGTAAGTCATAACCTCATTACTAACTCGAAACATGTACTGATTAAGCACTGATACTGAGTAGTCTGCAGCTGATCTTGGCAGCTGTTTGCGCTGAGGAAAGCTGACCATCGCTTGCTTGTGACCAGTAACCGATGTATTTCATATAAGATACATTAGGCTGAACTGCAGTCGTGTTTTGTGCGTGTGAGTTAACACAGTTATTTTCTGTGGTGTTCTACGTGGTTAGAGCTGTGCATAAATTTGACTTCAAGCTTGTTATAAAAGAAACACCTGACAAATGGCGACCATTGGAAAGAAGGTCATAAGGCGATGCAGACTCATGATTCTGACAGCATCTGTATGTTAGCTACCGACCGCCATTGCGTGGAACTCTACACACAGCGTTCAGACGAACTTCATTCTCTTGGGTAAGCATCACTAGATGGAGACAGTTCCAGCAGGATTCTCAGGGAAAATTTCTACATCATCTCAACTTTTTTTTTTTCATTCTGTATGACAATAGGGAAGGCACACCTGTGTGCGTAACATCACGTGATTTCCTGAAAAATTCAACACTGCAGCGGACAATTCTTCTCGCCTGCTTCAACTGTGCCTTCTCTTATCCATGTAGTCTTAATTTTCGTCTTATATCAAGGTCAACAATCAGGGTCAAGCTTCGACCGCCTTACCCCGAAGTAGGGGTTCTTCGTACCCACTACATAGGACGCTTTATGGATCCCAAAGCCGACATGGAAGGGGAGGGGGGATGGGGAAAATGCCTACTTCGTACAGGGTAAATATGAATGATCACTGTTACTCATTTTTTTTGTAAGAAAGCTTAGCTCATGCTTCGTTGACAGTTTAGAAACAGACACTGGTTTGAGATCTGCGCTCTTCCGGGGTGTTACGCAGCGTTGAGTGGTAGTTCTGTACCGACGTTTCGGGACAACATATCGGTCCCATCTTCAAGGGTCAAGAAGCCCAAGTCTCCTTGGACTTTTTGACTCTTGAAGATAGGACCGACACACCGTCCCGAAACGTCGGTACAGAACTGCAACTCAACGCTGCATAATATTGCAGAAGGTCACAGATCTCATTTACATCGCGGTGGAAGCCTGAAATCACGCAGACGTTGCTTTCTGAAAAAAGTCAGAACGCTTGGTTTTATAGAGACTTCAACAGTGTTTACTTTCGACGCTTCGCACACCTTTGGCTATCCCCATCTTAAAGGTGAAGAGACTAACCAATGGCCCCTGTCGCCACTCACAGCTTAGGTCGGTGGGAAAGGCTCCGTTTGATGTGTGAGAACCTCCTAAAAGTCCGTATCATTGCCTATATCTGCAAAGTTCATCACCCACAACAGGTTCCTCAGCAACAAAGAACCGATGTGAAAGCCTGAAATCTATAATAAGTGCACTGTAATGGTGGCAGATGAAAATTATGTTCGAGAAAACAGCAATTATGCACGGTGCAGGCTGCATAATTAATTCAAGACATTATTTAAACATCTCGCCCAAAAGGCACAGCTACTGAGCGGAAAATAACTAGCGTAGCAGCCACAAATGCACGGTGGCGACACACACAACTATACCGAAAGCCTGACTTGTTCCAGGTCGAGATCAAGTACTTTTCCTTCAAGAGTCGGGTGGCTCGATTCACACCAACGGTACTTCTCTGCACCTGAACGTTAAACTTTCAAGTTTACCAATGCAAATGAATACTTCTGGTTACTAGCACACTTTCAATTACGGCGTATTCGGCATTTTATACAAGTATTTGACCTACTCACTAACTACCTCAACGTAGCAGGGTCCGTCTTAAAAAGCCGACAGTCCCTTAACTGGTGACGAATTTCACCGCCTTTTATGGACCTTGAAGCTTCATTAGCGCGTTAACAAAAGCCCAATACTGTGCCCAAATCTGGGTCAGTTCAACCAGTTCACACGCTCACACCAAATTATGTAACCCAATTTTAACATCAGTATCCCCTCTACAACAACATCCCCCAAAGCAGCTTTTCCAGTCATGTTTTCATACCAAAATTTCGTAGTCATTTCTCATCTTCCATATTAATTACTGCCCCCGCAAAATAGGTCTAACCGCATTCTTAATAACACAATTAAAAATTCAGATTATCATCACCTAATATTATAAGGTACATCATGAAGAAAATTCTACCGTAAACTGAAAGCGTATGACAGGAGGCTGTCGTAGCTCATTTGAGGGAAATAATCGTCATTCTCTTGAAGGTATCAAAGAAAACACAAGGCAATTATTAAGGGTGTTGCTCCAGCAGAGACTCAGACTAAATACTTCTGGCACAAGTCAAAGCAGATCATGAAATTTTAATCAGCACTGCGTGGAAAAAGTCGAGATTCAGAATTCCTGAAGCGAGTAGTTTCAAATCAGCTTTAATTACAATTCGTGTACAGCAGTGACGTGCAACAAACAGGCAAGAATCTCGGGGCGTTATGAGGACTCGCCGTTTAATTTCCTTCCGAAACCTAGTGGCGTTCTGACACACGACATCTTGAGCACAGAGACCATTTATGCCTGTTTCACTTGAGTTAAACCTGCCAACAAGCATCCTGACAGACGCTGGGAAATAAATCTTTTAGAGCACAAAGAGAAACTGCTAAGTCCTGTCACATGAAATGGATTTCGCAGCGCGTATACATCTTTATCTTCTCTCACGAAGACGGCGGATATTAGACATCAACACAGAGGCATTTTGACTCACAGCCCTGAGTCGAGTGTCGACAGTGCAGGAAGTGTCGCCTGCTCTACGTTAATATTCATAATATGCATCCAGACGGAAACTCACATTCTCGTATAAGCGGATTAAGTGGCAAACCACGAAGTAAGCAAACAGATGAATTTACGAAAATATTAATAAGGAGTTTCATCCTAGCAGTTAGAATTTATGAGCGACCAGCAGAATATGGTGCTGCAAAGTGACCTAGCAGTTATTCGAAAATGCGAGTTCTTACAACAAGCACAGTTTATTGGACAAAAATGGTTCTCCACAACACTCTCTTTCTGACATGTTGACAAAACTCACTACTGTTCTTCCTCTCAAGTCTGAATACTCTATGCACCGAGAGTGTTCCTACGTAATACAACAAATTTCGGTACGAATACACGAAAACACGATGCGCGTAAAGCAAATTAACTAGCGTATTATGAATTTCGAACTGGGAGACAAAGCTCTGGGGAGACTAGATAAGGATGTTATAAGTCTTATTTCAAGAAAGTATAGAGGAAAGGAACTGAGCCCCCACCCCCACCCCAAACAATCCCCAAGACAGCGGCTGCGATCGCGACAGACAATTAAGTGACTAATTGGAGAATAATCTAACCATCCCCAGCACACACCTTCCCAAAGGGAGGGCTGGATCGTAGAGCAGAGTGATATGAAAGTGAAAGGCGTATCTGTGCGTGTGTATAAAATAACTGAAGTCATCCAAATAATCAAATATTGTGTTTCTTGGTGCCTTTAACAAAACACACCACATTTCCCTCACAAAGATCAGTCGGTTACAAAATCGGTGTTCGTTTTGCAAAGAAATTACGAAACACGAAATCCACGTGGAAGAATGGATACTACATTCAGTAAACTGGACAAGATGAGAGTCCCTAAACACACTGAAAAGCACTATGAAAGAGGCTCTACACACACACACACACACACATATATATATATGTATACATAATTGGTTATGAGTTGTTTTGCCGTGATTTTTCGAGAAGAAGCCAGTTACAACAATGTGGTGCACAAACTTCGCTTAACACTGCGTGCAGGCTGACGAGGCACGTTTCAGCTCTTCATTTCCGCACTATCCTCGGTCACTAACAGACTTCCCGATGCTCCTCTGCTGATAGCAAGCAGTCGTCCTTCGTTCACCATAGGTTAGTTAATGAGTGGTCGGTTTCGCTTTGCAACTCCCCCTCTCATTTAAACATTAAAACTGTTCAAAATATCATGAACAATCCGTAAGTGGGAGGCTTGACGTTTACAGTCTTCTTGCTACAGTTTATAGTGAGCTGGGTACCTAAGAGTGGACACGTTTGTGACAAAGAGCACAGCAGTAAAACACGTGAATGTGACGACAGTACAAGTGGGTTTCAGGCAAGAGCAGTCCCTAAGGTTCCTAATCGTCTGCATATACTGTCATCAGTTGCTTGGAAATGGGATTCTTTTGATGTGTTAATAAATACTACCCCAGTGGTCCGTAAAATTTCCAAGAATCTAATAGTCACCTCAAAACTGAAGGCGTCAGAAGGGTGGCATGAAGCAAGCTCCATACTGACGACGCACATATACTAGGCGCCATCGTACAAAATTTGGTCGCCCGAGCGACTTGGCGTCCGGTTTTTGTTCTCCCCAGACTATGCTATTCTATTGTATCGTGTGTGGAGAGGAACTGCCAAAACAAACAATGGTTCCCAGCAAACTGAAGCGTACTTTTACCACAAAACATGCATAACTTCATGCTAAAGACGCCACGATCCTACGCTCTGCTTTAACATTCTTATTCTTGTAATGAATATTCAAGGCGATTTTCAGCTCCTTCGTCGTCAAGTAAGCCCCTAACTACCTTCCGCAGGGATCTGTTCGCCGTTCCAACCTATCCCAGCTGGGATAAAACATGTATTTAGAAGATTATGGGCCATTATATTAGTTATATTACATTTAGTACACACGACAGGAAGGGACGAGAAATGCACAAAATGTAGTGACAAGCTTGAATGGAATACACTAGGAGACCTAGGCATATATACGATAAGTTTATCGAAAAAGAAATTTATACATGCAGTTGTATGGCTGTGAAGTGGCTCTGAGGTAAAAATGTACAGCTCCGGGTCAGTAAAAATACCTTGTTATGTATGCAGGAAACCGAGACAGCCAGTGAGACTACCTATGCTTCTTTCCTCGACGCTGTGCCAGTGTACAGCAAGTGGCCTACGGCTGGAGGATTCAAACAGGAAGACATCAAAACTGACACACGTATTGGCACGACTAGGTAATGGCACTGCTCGTTCACAGCCGTTAGATGGCGAGTTTCCAAGCATGTCACTCGCTAATTCGACATTCCGAGCAATATTACATAATAAAAATATTACACGACTCTGTCATTAGAAATAAATTATGTAGCTAATTGATTGATAGGACGACCCAAGGCCCGGGGTAGCTTTACGGCGGGGTGATTTACAGCACGTGACGGCTATCAGAAGGGGTGACCTACCCTCGGGGCGACATGTGATGCTGCCATCATGGTACGTAGTTACAGCCACAAATTACCACTAGAAGTGATTAGTTCGTTAATTCGAAACGAGATGTCAACATTGGCTAATGGCGATGTCGGGTATGCTCTGACTTGGAAATCGAGATGTTGGGGGCAAAAAGTGCACATATGTTTCACGCTTATTACCAGACCTAAAGTGACCTTCATGAGACGGACGACAGCAAGGCCATCATTTACTGCAGATAGCAGTCGCCTGTTGACGAAGCAAATAACATTAGAGATAGTGGAGAAAGATGTCACAACGAATCTCAGAGAGGCGGACTGTGAGTTTCTAGACCAGGGGTGGTGAACCATTCGCACCGGTGCCAAATTATGCACCAACCGAGATACCAGCTGGTGCCAGTTATTAAAGGTTTAGCCTACACTAACATCTGGAGTCGTTCGACGATTCAGTGGTATAGCACACCACAACTGTTTCCCACTAAAATTCAGTACTGCTCTCACTTTATGTTTCGACTCTAACACAAATAAGTATCACAAGTAAAATCACCAACGAAATGCACTGTATGTGATAAAATCACTTTTATTCACTTATTCTGTCTTACCCCGACATGTTTCGGCGCAGCAAGACGCCATCTTCAGGGGGATCGTGCAGATTTAAGACCCTAATCACTCGGGCAATGTTTACATACAATATTAAAAGATGTGGTTGCTAAAAACATATCATATACACATACTCAGTACTTTTGCAGTTTGTTAAAACTTGATAAGAGCTGGTAAAATGGTAGTACACAACGTCATGATCAAAGGCAACACCACACTTTTACTGTTCATGCCGTGGCACACTGTTAAATAGTCACAGAGACTGATAAAACGTAACGAGGCGCACTGTTAAATAGTCGTAATACATTTCACCAATTTTACGACTATTTAACAGTGCGCCTCGTTAAGATGGCGTCTTGCTGCGCCGAAACATGTCGGGGTAAGACAGAATAAGTGAATAAAAGTGATTTTATCACATACAGTGCATTTCGTTGGTGATTTTACTTGTGATACAAAAAAATGCACGGTGAAAACACAGTGAAAACAAATAAGTACGGTTGCCAAAGGACGACGCTTACAGGAAAACACAATGTTTTGTTACCAGATCGATTGTTTCGAACCGTGAAGTACATGTAGTCGACTTTATGAAGCCGTCACACAAGAAATGAGTGAAGTTTGTGTTGCTCTCAAACACACATGGAGCTATGAATTCAGCAGATATGCAACAACTGTACGTACAGCAGCAGTTCAGGAGTCAGAAAGGAGAACTGGTCAGAATAGATGCATATCTGACACCTGGCAGCGAAAGTATTCACCGTCCTTGTCCTAAACTGCAGTGGACGCAGTGCACCGACTATTGGTGGGCTTTTAGGAATGCTGCAATAAATCTTTGGGTTTCAAAGCATTTATTGACCTACTGAGCTACTATTATTTTCTAAAGAAAGACTCTGTTCCACGGAGGTGGTTACACACAAAGACACATCCCTCACAGAGGCGCAGTTTCAGCTTATAGGCTCTCACTGGGTGAATAATTTGCTGACTTTTTAATTTCAGCGGCCTGGAAGCACCGAAAATGCAGTCTGCCTTAATCACTTAAAAAATTCAACTGAGTAACATATAAATATTCAGTTCCTACCAAATACAGAACATACGGTATTTTCATTACAAACACCAACCTACTTATAACCAAAATATCGCTGTTTATTGTAACAATAACATTAATTCGCAAATATAATACGTGGGCAAATTACAGAGGTCTTTCAATGTGGTACACACAGAAAACATTATACTTTAAAGGGTTACCCACACTTACAAGCTACGTCACGTGAGGGGCTCTGAACACCAGTACTAGCCCGGACATGCCGACACGCCAGCAGCATCGTATTACCGAAACGAAATAAACTCGTAGTAAAGTGGAAACTCATTTATACTGGCCCATCAGCAGTACGACCTCAATTACATTTCATCCCAACGCCAAAGCAGTCACCTTGCCTTCGGAGTAAAGAGTAATTGAACATAATTCGCTGTAGGCGTAGCATTTGCTGCAGCGACATGATAAAGCATACCACACAACGGGAATTTAAGTCAGCGGTTTTAAAACACAAGTCTTAAGAAGAGAACCCGCCTTTAAGGCAGGGCCTTTCATGGCCAAAGTTACTGCATAATTATGTAAGCAGTTCGACAGGACGTGAACTGTGGCACTGAGTTGCAATACACCAGCATCACAGCAGGTAAGCTGTAGTGCTTCCGCACATTTCAGCCACCAGGTCTATCAGAAGTGCCCGTCACGGTTCGGGTTTTAGCGCCGATCGGGGCAAAGAGGTTTCGGAACGACGGTACATTCTAACACCAATTGTGACTGTATACTCCACCACAATGGGCGGAAACATAACCCATTTATTTTAGCATGCTGCTGTACTCAGCTCGGTTTCCTTGTACACGTATGTCCAAGTAACAATCCAGAGCTCCCATCCCCGACAGCGACCCGGAATAGGTTAGTCCGTACAACGACTGGGCTAGACAAACCGAGGAATGGTGGTTCGATTCCCGGCGGGGTAAGAGCTTTCCAGCGATCCATGTGGCTGTTCGGTATAAGGCGTAGGTCTTCGAACGCTCGATTCCTGGGATCACGGATTCGAATCCCGCTGACGGCACGGATATTCGTCTCTTGCGTCGTGTGTTGTGTATCAGCCTCTGCGACGAGCTGACCACTCCTTCAGAGGAGTACTTGATTCATCTTGCCCACGATAGGGAAATGTGGCCGCCATTTTTGAGTACTGCAATGAAGTTTCGGGTTCCATAAAATGTGAAATTTCTCTTCAACAACTGAGGAACTAACAGTTTTCAAGATAGGCTTTACTCCACGGAGTTAGGTACGTTATGTTAGGTACGGGACACATCACTGTCGGCACGACTGCAGTATGTTGTAGCATGTACATGGTGCTCACAGCGCTTCATCACCTTACCATTTCCACTGTACTCCTTATAATGGGACAAGTTTCAGACTGGGACAGCACCTGTGGGTGCACTTTGACGCTCACTGCTCTTTGGTTGGTTGGCTGGCTGGGGCCTAAAGTCAATTAGCCATGAAAACAATCCTCATGATTCCGTCGCTGAAACACACTTAAATATACATGCAATAGTGTAACACGTGCATTCACTATAAAACACAATTGTGCTGATTATAAGGAATACGGGTTAACGGGACGTACTAACTTCACTTGCCACTAGCCCTAAGCGAGTTCCACAAGCCTCAACAAATATTCGAGTGTGGTGATCCAGGAGAACGGCAAATTAATTTGTTCCAAACACCGAATATAATCCGGATTACAAAATGAAGGGGGTGGGGGAGATAGGCACAACCATTAGCATGCACGCAAGGAAATACACAAACACAAATAAATCTGGAAGAAACACCTGAAGGCAACAAGCCATTTGGGAGACACAGACGTAGAAGAAGACAATATCAAAATGAACATTAAAGAAGTTGGAACAGAGACCCGAATAACTGCATGCGGGGGGACCTCCTCCATGTTGGTCAGCTGGTCAAGAAATTCCGTGTCCTTTGCCAAGTCTTGAGATTAATTGTCTGTGTCCATAAGAATCAGCCACTCGAACAGACTAAGCCAGTTTAATTCAATTCAAAATCTCATGTATTGTTTGTTACGGATAAAATTTAATATTATGCTCTCGCATACGATTGGTTGTTCTAACTATTATAATCAGATTTCCCGAATGAAATCTTGTGTGTATTTCTAATCTCCAAGTGCGTTTCCCGCTCATGTTATGGTCCCTTGATTTAATCACCGTAGCAAAAATAATGTTAAATGAACAGCAGACATAGAGTTACCACACAATCGGCCGACTGTCTGGCATCGTGATACTTGCCACAGCCAAGAAACACCCCTTTGTGGATGAAGTGCACAGCCGAATATTAATACCTTCTCTAATATATCTAATTATCTGTTTGTGGTAAATTGAACGACGCTATCCATCGCTAAGCCTGTCTAGCGTCGAGTGGTAGACTGACAGTAATTAAGGAAGTGTAACTGATGCGAAAGAGAACTGTTGAGATTCAATCCGAGATCTTCCTGCCAGTTGCCTGGAGAGAATGAAGGAAACCATGAAAGACGTCGGTAACGATAGTCGGTGTACTGAATGAGGCTCAAACAAGATATCACCTGAATAAAAGTTGGAAGCGTTCCCGCTTTAGCCAGTTTGTTTGAGTCTGCATTTTTGCTCCTGTCGTATAACGATGTCTCACATACACATGCTTCAGGCCTACTGTGAAGCTTCCTACGATGAATAAGATTACCTTGAAGCACCTATTTAAAATGACGAGTTTTGGCTACTGTCCCTTCGTTGTCGTAGAAGGACTGACGCATACCACATAAAATATTTGGATAGCCAATCTCCGCGTAGATATTCGAAACCGACGCTTGCCAAATACAACGCAAGAATGCTAGCCACCACACCGCGACGCTCAGACCATCCGGTTTCACTTTACATGACTGTACAAAAAAACATTACAGTCTTGTTCGAAGTGGCAAGCGGAGAGATCACTACGCTCCGAGGTGTCAAAACATCACGTTGTAGATATCTTAATTTAATTGCTTAAGCATAATTTTGCAAATCGATTGATATGTTGGCAAGAAGGCCACCCGGCAGTCAGTTTTCAATATGCGACCACTCGCATCGCTTTATCAGTTACAAATTTTCACATCTATCACTGTAAAAAACCTCTGCGACGACGTGCTCTGGTTTGTGTGATCCATTTTCAGTGCAGCCACGCGCTAACATTTTTGTCTGTTGTTCGCTGCATTCTGCATGAGAGACAAACAATAGGCTTATTCAAAGGCGGGCAAGATGATGAACAGAAAGAAACTAATTATTAGGTCTCTATGTGCATCCTATCGCATGGAAACGATCAGAAGAGCAAAGAAATGATGGGGAGCAAGCAAATGGGGAATATGGAGTAGACGCAAGCACAGTATTAACACTTGTCCCACAGAAATGAGGTAAGGGTGGACAGGACACGGACCAGTGGTGGGTTCTTACGAAGATCCATCATAAGCTTCAGGTTACGTGTACAAAGGGTGAGACTTCTAAGTAGACAAGAGAGACTAAAGGCATGTCAAGAAGGACTTCACATAAATGTCGTAAGTTCTAAACGAAAGTAGGTCTCTAGAAACACGGTCGCTTACTCAACTTGTGAGTTGTGTAAAACTGATGTCAAGAACAGGAGGTAGACAATTTAATTAAGTAGCCTGTACTCGTACTTAAGAAGCCCTGACAGAATAACACATCACAAAAATCATTTGTAAACTCCCACTTGCAGCTGAATAAAGCGCATGTGCCACTCATGCCTGCAGTTCTCCTGTCGCTACAACGGTATCTTAAACTGTGTATCCTAGCAACGCTGCCTCTGTTTATGTATCTCCGTCCCCTACCGCTAGGGTGCAGCTACATCGTATTTATCGAGTGTTACTAAATGATTGACTCATCCCTGCACGCCGCTGAATGTGGAATCTAACAAAACCGTAAACAACACATTCTCTTCGGCTGCTTTAACGTGATTAGGTGCTGAAATGAAGATTTCCTGGATATAGATGATAATACTCAATTTCGCCAGCTCTAGCGGCAAAATGTAATTTTGGTTCCAGCGACAATCTATAATACTCCTCCCACTGGTATTAGGATAAGCCCAAATACACAGCAGTGAGAAATCGTGATTGAGTTTAGGTTAACGACACGATTTCAACAACGGAAGCTGTAATCGTTCACGATTACTAGGATTCTTGTATTCAAGAAACGATATCGTGTGGGGAACTGGATCTGTTCGCATCTTAAGGTAAAAGTCTGGGGCACCTCATCATTTGGGCACGACAGAACATCTATCCTTAATCATGTCAGCAAAGTTCCTACATATATATACACCGGGAAAGAGGCTTTGTAAGGCGCAGATAATGCAGAATACACACAAATATATGAATAAATAAAATTCCAATCAAATCTTGGGAATATCCAAGCAGACCTAAAAGTATGAGAGAAAGGTAAACGAAAATTGACGCAATCAAACGAAGAACACTGCTTCGGAAGAAAATCAGCATGAACGTTAGTGGTGTTTACAGGCTTGAACCTTGCGACTCTCCTTCCAGGGAGCTAATTTAGTTTGCTCGGGAACGACATCTCTCTCTAAAATGTTTGAGTAGGGAACCAGTGCCATCGTGATACAAATCGCCGTGCCTCCGCGGCAACTTCTCCAGCACAAGTGTGCAGCTGAGCAGTCTACCTTCCCAGCACTTCGTGAAGTCTTTCGACATGCAGCATGCGCAGGCCCGTATGCGGTAATAATACGTTTGGTACTCTTGTCTTTGTGTGGACTGCAGCAGCAAGCAAGAGTTCCTTCACTATGAAAAAAGACGGTTGTTTATATATTATATTTTAATTCTTATCGTTTTGTGAACGAGGCGATGTGAAGAAAGTTGCTGAGCTGGATGAAGATGATAATGACCAAAATGGTCATTATCATCTTCATCCTTCACGAGTTAGGCCTTAATAGGCCTGTTTCGGCCTCGTCTAATAGTCTCTTCAGAGGCCTTTCAAGTCATCTTCCTCCATTTGGTCTATAATTCGGCGTTACTTTTGACATGCTGTTGTTGTTCATTCTTGTTACATGTTGTAGCCAATTTGATTTGTACCTTTTTAATTGAATTAAATATTACTTTCAAGCCTCAAAATGGTGATGATGATTAATCCAGTAATAATAATCGTAATGATGATAACTACAATAATTCAATTCAGTTCCATACTTGTTTATTAATGTGCTGAGTCAACAGCCAGATGGCCAATAACATAAACAGCACAACATATCAACACAGATAACAAAAGGCAGCAAAGAGAACACACACGAAAAAAAAAACAACAGACGAATAATTAAATAATTAATTATAAAGGTAATGATCATAAAGATAATGATTACGATGATGAGGATAATAATAATCGCGACACTGGGTTTGAAACGGAAAAACATTTACAGACTGAATCTGAAAACACGTTGCTCAGGAGACCACGTGGTTGTTAGCGAAAGGAAGGAGCAGGAGGATGGAGAAGAGTACGGCACGATAAGGAGCTTCAGTATCAGATCAGTAACCTCACCATACGCAAGTCATCGGTCGAAGAGGAAGATACTGACTCAGGAGTGCGGCAGGTACAGAAGACACAAACATTTATACAGAATATGGGTTGGGAAGTGTGAAGGGAAGGGACGACTTCAGGGACCTTGGCATATATCGGAAAGTAATATTGAAATGGATTTTAAAGAAACAGTGCACGAATATATGACTTGATCATACTGTCTCAAGACAGGGAGCAGTGGTCGGCTTTGGACATATTTTAGTGCAGAGACAGGGTGTTTCTCGACCGTGGTGCACATAGTGGGTCCTCAAGAGGGTTCTTCTTCCGTGGAGCTAACTACAGCAACGTTACACGGTGCTGGTTGTCACGTGACAGAACAGTTTCATCCAGGAACATGTAAACCACCAGGGATCATTCATTAGGGCTTATCGAACGGGGCAATGTAATTGAAGACTCCGCGTGGACGGAAGGCGATTTCAGTTTCACATGCCGCAGCACCCTCCTATGATTATCTATGTCATGTTATAACACAGGCCCTGCCACTATAGCGTCTACTGTTTTGATTATATATAAGAGTATATATATATATACACACATATATGTAGCTCTTAAAAACATGATATAATTTTACACCGCTGGAGTGTCACTAGAGTGTTGCTAGGTAACGTGTTCTCCTGTGTACCTACTGTTCTCACTCCAAAAACAACTGCTTGTTTTAGGCTGTATTATAACTGCACAATGTCACGTAACAGCAAAGCAAAGTTCACGTTATGGAAAAGGAATTTGGGTAACAAGGCAAAGACACAGAAACAGTGAAGGTAGCCTGCACACATCAGACTTGTCATTTACAGGTAACTTTATGAGACAAAATACAAAAGCACTAGAAACTGATCTACTACAAAGTGAAAATACAGTACAGGAAAAGAAAGATAAATTATATTGGAAGCAACACGAAAATAGGATACAAGATTGTACAATACCAAAATTAGAGCACTTCTAACAGCCCGAAGAGAGACAAAGAAGTGAAGTTTTGAAACTTCTGAACATCGGAACGCGCTTACAGCACCCCAATATTTTCGTTGGCACAAGAAAGATGAGAACAAAAATTGCTTCTTTTATCTGTGTTTATTAACTTCTCCGTCTTTTAGCTTGGTTGGTTCTTTCTCTTACTCCTACTCCACTGTTTTCCTCTCTATCTTCTCCCTTCCTTCTTCACTTCACTTTTAGATTCATGACTAATGTAATAAAACAGCATCATTCTATCTGGTATCGGTTTGCTTCCACCCTTTCTGCCTGGTAGTTACTCAGAGTCCACGATTCTACGTCACAATGCATAAAGCACTACGTTTCAATCACTATTTCGTCGCTAGACACATGTATGCTTAAGGCCGAACGCATTATTACGGTCTGCACTACTGGCATTTACAAGACATATGGCGCTATGGAGATAAATGGCCAATGCTGTGCGTGATACCACATCTCTATATTTAAAAACCACTTTACTAAACGTATGAATAATTCAATGCTCGTGGCCGTGCGGTGCAAGGCGCGGGAATGCGGCCGTTCGCTTGCTGGGATTTTGGGTTCGAATACCGCCAGAGGCATGGATGTGTGTGTCTTGTGAGTGTTGTGTTGTCAGGTAGAAGTTTCTGTGTCGGGCTGATCTCTCGTCCAGAGGAGTCCTACCGAGAGTGGTTTGTAGTAGAAGCAAAGGTAAAGCTCACACTAGAACAGGCCACAAAGGCCCAGAGGGGGCAAAAGGGGTACATTATAATTGATACAACTGCATGCTTGTATGGGATTAAACGTTAAAAAAATCTGCTCTTCTCAGTTATAAATGCTGTGTCGTTGTAAACCAACTTTAAGACAAATGTTGATTTCTGCTTCAGCTGACATAAATAACTGTGATGTTTCTGAAAGAACGTAGAGTTATTGTAGACTATGCAGCCTGAATGCATGCTTGACACTTTTAAAAGTTAGTTATCTGAATACGATCGCGCCTTCATCAATGGCAGCTAAACAAATATGTAGATCGTATTCATCTGAGTTATCGGCAGTGATTCGTAGCTCTAGGCCCTATCGCTTTAATAACAAGCATTATAACCTCTCAAGATTAAATTATCGACGTCCATCATCGTGTTTTGTTAAAAGTTTTTCACACTTGTGCCTACATTTGAATAAACTTTACCGTTCTGCAACTATTGTATTAACTCAGGACCCCCAGCTAGTTAGGCAGATTTGCTTTGCGGATCGCCTCGCTTCGCCACGTAGTTTGAACTTGCAGATGAGCTTGGGGCTCGCTTCAGTTTACTTTGCTCCTGTCCAAACATGGCGCTCCACCGCACAGGACAGCCCGCTCTGCTGCCATCGCCTGTCAGACTCTGTTTTCTAGTGCTGATTTCGAAACACTAGTCACGCGAGCTGCATTTGGCTGTCTGTCCGTGTCTCTGTCCCATGATTCAATTACGGACATCAGTATTATTGAAACAAGTCAGTGGCTCGTGAACCGGAAGTGGTCCGCGAGGAAGCCACTTCTTTTCATTTATGGTTTGTTTTATGACGCTGTCAGCATCTCTGACAACAGGCCTATAGGTTCGAATGATACGATGACTGTGAAATGATGCATTGGAAATGATTCGGAAGAAGGCGGTGACCTAAGCGAGGTACCCATCCGGAATTTCCCTAAATGACTCTGAAAACAACGAAAAACATCACTCAGTGTTATGCATAATCACACCAACTCGTGCACAAGTTACAAATAAAAGAATCTTAGTAAAAGATATCACGTGCAACCCGACATGTAGGAGGCTCGGTGTTGCGCCTCACGCATTTAAACTATTAACACACTCTAGACGCCACTATTGGCCAAAAATAAATCACTGATGCTCGTATTCCACAACCACACCTCAATTGTTATAAAGAGGCATCAACATTTCTGCATCCGATATTAGTGATTGATTTTGACTGCCAATGTGAACGTTTTTGGTGCAGTGACCTTGTGTTTTTAACCTTTTATCGTTTTAACCATAACTTGGTGTCGTACTGTGCTTTCATCTGGATTCGCAAGACATCATGTGCTATTCATCACTAGAAGTCCAGTAACTGAGGTGACATTCTACAACCAGAGCTGCGCCCGCCTATCTAGTGTTTTGTCGCTGGGTGTGTTTGTTTCTCCCCTGATGATGGTTCCTCAGAGCACCGAAACATGTGGGGTTGTAACTGATTATCCTTCACTAAGATTCTTTTATCTGTATCTTGTGCACGAGTTGGTAAGATTATATATAATTTTAATGACACTACGTGCACGGTGCGGACAACGTAAAATGTGTCAGGAGAATATCTGGCCTTCAGACTTCAGCCAACTTGCTCCTCGCAGTGACGGACATACCTTAAATATGACTGACGCAGTAACCAGTTCTTACAGAGTGATGTAATTGTAAGAAAATACAATAAACAGTTAAATAATGAATTACACTAAAAGCTCCATAACACGGGTACGCTTCACTTTAATGTATTCTACGCCTAATTGTAACTGGATGACAGTCCTATGCTGACAATTATACATCGGGTTACTGCACGTGTAAACAAGCAGAGGACAATTAACATTCAGAATATCCTGTCCGAATTATTAATAACGCTATTAATACGTCTTATGGTACAGGCTGTTATTAAAATACATTTAATTGTCGCGTACCTAGACAGATTCTAACACATGTTTAAGCACAGACTTCTTCTCGCGGTTCTTCTGTCCCTTGTCAATCCGCAATATCTCCACCAGACGCAAATATAAAAGTCAGGATCCTCTTCTACTGGAGTACGACGCTGCGTCAGGGAGTGATCGAACACCGACATTTCGAAGCAACGTACCGCCTTCATCTTCAGGTGTCAATATGTGCTGCGAAAACCTCAAAACCCGCATAGAAATGTCGATTGACATTCCTGGTCCCAATAACCAGTCTTCGAAAAACGCACGATAAGGATAATGCCACTGGTGGCCACATCATTCTAGCGCGCCTAAATCGGTCTTTCATAACATTGAAATGGTGACAGTTCCAATTTAAAAATTGAAAACATCAGTACCGGTAAATCCCGCAGAAAAATTCACATGATTACGCAAGTTTCAAAAATTATAGGACTACTGAATTTCGTGAACTGGTACCTTCAAGATCGGTTTCTCTTATCAGAACCACCACCACCCCTACCACCACCACCACCACCACCACCACCACCACCACCACCACCACCACCGCCGCCGCCGCCATTTACTATAAGGACTCGTGTAGCAGGTTCCTCTGGAACGTCGGCATATTTTTATCACAGTACATGATGTCACATATCAGAAAATTTCTTAAAAAATAAAATTTTCCGACGACACATCATCGTGCACATCCCAAAATACAATACGCTCAGTGGCTTCTGGCATGAAGCATGGGGGGGGGGGGGAGACAGACAGGCAGGCATTCTCTTATGACTTCATTTTGAGCGGTTTAATCCAAACGTCTCTTTTGATTAATTAACACTACTACTTCGTATTCGACAGGGCGCGAGTTTTGATCTCTAAGGGAAACCGACAAACACGAAGCTAGTCACGTTTGTTTTCTTAGAAACACGACGCACATGCTACAATGCTCTATGTCTGCCTTAAAATGGGCCACAACAGCTCCCTTCCACGTCCTTTGCAATTTATCATTCACAAAAGTACTCTCATTCGAAGCTGCATTTGAAGGAGCGTCATTAAGTAAACGGAAGGGGGGCATGAAGGGGGCGCTTGAAGCGTGCTCCCTCCCCAGAGGGTACAACCGGCTGCCCATTCATGAGCACCGAGTGTGTTTCAAAGCTTGCATAATTTAAATACTTCGAGCAAGACAAAGGGCGCCCTGTAACTTCGCAGATTCATCAGTGTCCCAAAACAAAGAAAACTCTGAAAAAAAGCTTCACTACACAAAGACTGTTACAAAGAACAGACGCTAACACACACACATCACCCGGCCCGTGTTTGCACTTCCTGCACAGCAGTCAAACGATTGGGGAGAGGCTTTAAAATGCACTAGTAATACACTCTTACACTTATGTAGGCATGTAAGGAAAGTCCTGCTTTATCTCATGAGCTGTAATTACGGGCGGGTTAAGCAGCAAGTACGACGAAGACAAGAAACGCATAGAAAATGTTGGCCGGAAATTCTAAACAAAAGTGACAACTTGATAGATGTGTGCAGAGACACGAGAACAACATCAGAACAGGTTTCAGAAAATTATGGTGTAAGTGGAAGGATATGACCCATCGTCCTCAAAGAAAAGAGTTAACTGACGAGCTCTTCTGAACCCGGTAATAAACCTGGAGGTTCCTTAACAACACTGAATTTCCTTGTTTTCTTCTGCTCTCGATTAGACTCAGATGTAAATCTTTCAAACACAAGAGCATGTCTCACATTCAGATTCTACGACGAATTCCAAGTACAGTATCCGATATCAGTTGTCTGCAAAAGTTTCAGCACCACACAGAAAATGAAACAAAGCTCATAATCATACGCGAATACGATGGCACCTGAAAGAAATGACACGCATTTCACATCAACTGTCAGCACTCACGGTGAGTGACTGAACATTTAGCAAACAAAATAATAAGAAAAGGTTTGGCATTGCAGCTTTGGACTCACCGCCATGTAGGATGAAGATGACGAGGACTCTCTCAGCTGCCTGTGTGCCATTGTCCTAGTGTCAGTGTCAGTATCAGTATATCAGAATCCGTACTGATCGCACCAGTAGCAGTGAGTAGAACGCTCCACCTTCTGTCCCTGATCTGAAACACACAGAACAACACGTTTAAAACACGTGTTTGCTCGCTGTTACAGAACGCTAAGAAGAATGTCTAGAGTCTTGACATTCACTTTAGCGTTTAGCTCCTCTACAGGTTAAGAGACCTGGCGTAAAAGGAGGGTGCACAAAAGTATCGAGGAAATATTGAATAATTCGCAGACCTACACGTCGCACTTTATTATCAGTGTGCTTTAACGCTCTGAAGAGTGCCTTCATCCAAATAACATACAAAACTTCAGTTATACCTTACAGGGAACATAATGTGTAACCACGGGAAAGACCAACTTGTTAATGCCGTTACTAAAATAACCTTCATTTATTGTGAGAACTATATGTGTTTTATATGATTCTCACGCGTACGTGTTTCTTCCATATAAATGCACTGCGTGGCAAAATTCATAGGCGTACATATTTCACATCGGACTTTAAAGGGTTCAGTATTCAGCGGTAAGGTTATAAGTGCACGACAGGTAGCAAGCAGGAAACCAGAAGAGCGTATACGATTTTAAGATGAAAACCGCATTCAAAGAAATCACTTGGGATTCTTGAACGCTGCAAGGGCAGATACGAGCATATTTAAAACGTGAGGAAATATGTTGCGAGAATAAGGAGTGAATGAACTGGATGCGGGCAGGGAAGAATGGCGGCATTTTGTGACGACACCGACACACGGTCTGGTTGTTCCGTAAGAGGGACGTTTACGGCCAGCTGAAAGTACATTGAATGCACAAGGCAGATTCCGCGTCATGCAGTGACTTATTAGGGCAAAAAACACGTACGTCGTCTAATTCCCTATTTAGTCGTGTAGTTCCAGCTTATAAGTCGGTCGCTAATATTCATACTTCCCTGTTAGCTTGCCAAAACATTGCTTGCTCACAAACTTATGGTCGGAAAACCTGAAGGAAAGAAGCCACCAGATACCTGCACATAGATGGCAGGATAATACTAAATTGGGTCTTAAAAAGAATCCGACAGTAAGGAAGCTGACTGGAGTAATCTTACTTACAAGAGGCCCCAGTGACGGGCCCATATGAACATTGTAGATCATACTGCACTTGGGGTACCGTAACACGGAGACTACTGGACAAACCTATGACTGCCAGCTTCTCAAGGATAACTCCGCTCGTGGTGTTCATCACATTGGACTCAAGAGAGCTGTATTAAAATTATTTTTCTAATGACGGCTGTAAGACGTTAATATTCTGGAAATGACAAGCTCCCTCTGGAGGCGTTTATCGTAACTTCAAATTCCTTCAGTGCCAGGGGGCTTGCATCGACATCACGACCAACGATGAACCCACGGCCTCAAGAGGCTGCACCCTAAAGAACATCACTCGTTTTCAAAAGCACAGCGTTTCTTATAACACAGTCTCTCGCACACAAATTGCTACATAAAACTCCTCTAAGGGCGGGCAAAGCATTAGTCCCTGAAGCAACCGATCACATAAAATGACCATTTAACCCGCCTCTCCATAAAGACGTTTTAGGACAGAGCAGGACAACTAGTTTTTACTTGTAGGTTACATGATTACGTGTCGCAGTCAATGCCTTCCAGGGAGATTCGCGAGAGAAATTCTGCAGTTCTGAACTTGTTGAATTGCTCTCGATTATTCTTACGCATTAGTTAACATCAACATCGATATACATACGTAGCAAAACCTGCATTAAGATTAATTCACATGCGATGTCGCATCTCTTACTGCTTTGGGCCTTAAAGTGTATCTGCAGTTCCCTCGACTTTCTCACATACAGATGGAAGCACAGTACATTCATACACAAAATATTTGTGGGTACATTAGGGTTTTTACAAAATTTGAATTTCTACAAAAATTAATATATTTATCTATTGAATTTATTTATTGCGATTACATATGCATGAGAAATTAAAAATTAATCAAGCAAAGAGGTATTAGCAATATCACAATATCGTTACCAGAAGGGACGCAATTTGTCGCGATGTATTTTCTTCATTTATTTATTTATTTTTGATCTATTAATGACTATTAATAGCTCCGTTTATACAGCGGCGAATAGCAGGATGATTAGTGGAGATTAATGTCTTCCTGGATGTAACGTTTTGTCAATGGCTTAATAGCTCCCAACGTTTCGAAAGGCGTTACTACAGTCAAGGACTCCAAGATTCTGCTTGGACGTCTTACACGATGAGGAGGAAGGCATCCCCAGCGACATAGCGTCACACCCTGCTACACCTGAATCCTCAATTACAGCACTGCGGTAACCTCAAATTTCGAAAGATAAGTAGATATGGTGAAATGACATCGTGATAAGCGAACGACTGAGACGTGACAACAGTCGATGTGGGAATAATAAATCGTGACCAACTGTGAGGCAGGACTATTATTGGGGTACTTTTTTGGAGGGAATGAGGACAACCAAGTAAAAGCACAGTCGGTCTCCAAGCCAAGGTTTGAACACAAACACGAGGCAGGGCTGCTACCAACTCCACCGCGAGGTTTTGAGGGTACCACGGTTTGAAGAAAACAGCTCTAGACACTGAACCCAAGGACAGCGAATGTAATGTTCTGCAAAACGTCGGTGGCGTAAACCTAAACAAGAGCACTGCTATGTCGCGCACAAGAATCGTACACGAGAGCGCGAGAGACTGCCATCACTTCGAGCAGAATTTTTATCATAGGTCTAACCTTCAGCCACAGCCGCTTACCCGTTTATATCGTATGAGATGTCGCTATTGTAATATAACTGATGGGATGTCATTGTATGAAAACTCCTTGCGGAGAGAAGAAAAGTATTTCGTTTCTTTATTTCTTTTTTCCCCCTGTGTGGGAATTGCCGCTTGCAGTAGCCTCTCATACACAGACAGACCTGTGTCTTACAATATGGTGAACTGGCACGATACAAACCAGGTGGGAAAAGAAGTCATACACTGTAAATTCCAAGGACGTATTTCTCTCAAGATTCCAGTGTGTTCGTCGGATATTCAAGTAGGCCAGAGTAACTGAAGCCAATGCAGATGACTGTCCCTGCACAGATAATTTAACAGTCATTCTGTTAGTCAAGAAGTTCCCTGATTTTATGGAACAAGTTTCATTACCGTAATGAATAAAATATTCTTATTTGAATTCTGTCTTGAAAAAATTCAATCCGATTTTCATTTTTGGAACGATTTCTCTACCATAAATTTTAATACGGCATCCCCTCTTCTACACAATCGTGGCTCAACGATCTCTTCTCCTGACGTTTCCTGACAAAAATTCTGCACGCATGCCTCATCTCTATCACAAGTGTGCTGCATTCCCAAACAAATTCATCCTCCTCTATCTGATAACCAGTATAATGTAAATTTAAGCTTTTCCTGGTTGTATGTCCGTCCGTCCGTCCGTCCGTCCCTTCCACCTTCCAAAAGAAAGTATAGTGACTTCTGACGTAAAATACGTGTTCTTACTTGCCGATTAGCATTGGGACTATCGCTGCCAAGTCTCGTGTAGTTCTTAAACTCGTAACTGTAGAAATACATCAATTGGTTTTGGAAACCAAACACGATGGCCCGAACACACAGTTATACAAAAAATACAAATTCATGCCTTCCGGTTCTGGATCCAACCAATCTGCGTCAAAATGGAAATATCTGTTGCACAAACAGCCCTACTGCAATAGAGCGAATGCAGAACTTTTCACATCTCCAAAAACACTCTGCTAAATTACAGTGTATGCAGTGGCTGGCGGAGCGTGTATGCTTCGGGGGGGGGGGGGGGGGGAGGGAGACAATACCATCTCGCACCATCAACATTTATATCTGGGAGTCTCTAGAAATATCCTTATACTGTATAAGGGCTAGAATGTCGCTTTATTTCCTAGATTGCACGGGGCTTCTCTTCAGCTTGTATAAACATATCTGCATTGTGAACACACATGTCAAGGTTCCATACTGAGAAAGCGCTCGAAGCTGAAACCGAATAACTGATCGGTTCATCGGTCACCCAATAATGCTCCTTCAATTACACGTCCAATGGTGGGACTACTGTGAATAACACGTTGCCAAGAATGTGCTGCTGAACGAAATATATTTTTAAGATATGAACATTATCTCGCAGGACTGAAGAAGAAAGCAAAAGTCACATTTCAACACAGACCTACCAAACACGTAGCAGCGGTTCTTATCACTGCATCGGAAAGCCCACCTACTTAATATCGGGTCCAAATAACTTACGTTTTCAAAAAGGTACAATATTTACTATGGTCGTACTTACGCACCATGTTACATAACAATACGGCGCCCGCGTATTCTGCCTCTTAACTTTAAGTATAACCGGTACAGCGAACAGGATATGGGGCTGGGCTTCCGAGGAATCGCGGGTCGAGTCCCGGAAAGGGCAAGAGATTCATTTCCTTTCACAGTATCCAGACCGGCTCTGGGGCCGACCCAGCCTCCTACCCAATAGGCACTGCGACATTACCTGGGGTAATGCGGCCGGAACGTGAAGCTGACCACTCATCCCCCCCCCCCCCCCACCAATTGCCGAGGTACAATGAGTGTAGATATACTGCAGCTCTTCCATATGCCATTATGGCGTCCACAAGGAACCTTTACCTCGTCACTTTCATCACAGGCGTAACGCGGGAGATGCAAGGAAGGGCAAATACCCCTCCAACAATTTTTCTACCTGAGAACACTTTTTTGGCTACTAAGTTGAAAGGTGCAAAGCAAAAATAGAAATATTTTCTAAACGATTATATGGGTGGTATAAAAACAGAACAAAAGTGAAAATCCTGTGTTTTACGGCACGCAGAATTAAATTAAAACTCTTAATACCCCTGGTCAATTTTGCCCTCCCCCCCCCCCCCCCCCCACCAGAGTTACTAGCCAAGTTACGCCTGTCACTTTCATGACAGCCTTCTAACCAGCTTCTTCTTCGTAAGTCAAAAGTTACAATACCGTAACATTAATTATCATTATATTCTGATAATAAAAGGATACATTTTCAGGTAAAAAGCATGAAATTAATTATAGCGCTTACTTGCAGGTTAGGTTAGTTACAGTCCGTACCTGACTTTCATTTACGTACCGATGTAAACAACTGAAGGAAAGTTTTGCATAACATATTTTTGAATTCGGCGTCTTTGTCAGCGTTCTATCGAGCATTATCTCGATTCCATGCCGGTCTATCAACCTTCTGAACAAAGACGTACTCACCCAACCTCACTCATGGCTTGAGGGCCCGTTCCCTCAATTAAGACTATCTCTGGTGGAAGCTCACTCAATTACTTCCTTGTAACAGTTTCATTTTCTGAAACTTTCGCAAACTAATAACGTCTTGTTATTTTTTCCGCAGCACAAAAGTGAGATACATTAGCAGTGCCAGAGAGTTCCATTCTTATTATAAACTTCTGATATTAGTCTCCAGTTTTCGTCCACTGGCTCAAACAAAACTCCGGAATCCACAGTACAGCGTATTCCATCAGCAGCGCCGCAAGTTTCAAGAAAGTTTTCACGTTTGACACACGTCACAAGCAGACAGTAATTTGATGCTTCTATGGCATGAAAATTTGAAGAAAGTCAAGTCTGTTTTGACATCAGAAGCCCTACTCCACAGCAGCATTCTTGATTGCAATTTCAAATTTCCTCTCCGACACCTGTCAGACGTAATGAAAGGGAATGGAAACGTACTTTCCAATGCATTCGAAAAAGTACGGTGGCTTGGATCACGCGGAATATATTAGGTTACAAACTTGCTAATCCCTTCACATCCTTTGATTATGAAACCCGAGGAAGTCAGTGACATACAACAGCAGGTTATGTACTGTTCTGAAGGTCGGAATGAGTGTGCTTATAAGCATCAGGGCGAGGGCCACTGGAAGCAAGTGTAACAAGTCAACTATTGCCTCAGTATTAAATTTAAGGGAAAAAACGCACAAAAATTAATGAAATAGTCTAAAAGTACAACCCTAATACTCAACACAGCTAATATCAAAACCTAATGTTGTGTGTCATTTCAATCCATTTCACATTCCCACAACGCATTTTCTTGAGACGAATTTTAATGTTATCCTTCTATCTTCTCGGTCTTTCAAATGGTCACTTCATAAGAGATTTCTTAATCAAAATTCTGCATTGATTGACCTGCTTTCACATTGTACTCCGCACCGTTGAGCTATAAATAATAATTAATATTTTATGAATACAGTACAGAAAATCACATAAAATACTAAGTTTAAAGCAATTTTAAGATGTTTGGACCAGAATCGGTCATCCTCATAAGCCAGACTTGCAGATACGAAACAATCACATTTAACATATGGGTACAGTGTCGATTATAACATCTGCAACTTAGGACTATCAGTCCACTGGACTTTATAAATTCTAATTTATTACACACCTATATCGATCGTCACTTAAAATACTGTGCCTATTAAAACAGCACTGAACAAGACTTTATGTAGCATACATGGATAAACAAAATTATAAGAGTGTCGAAAAGTCATTGTTCATAAAGTCAATACCGAATGACGTAAAATGTGCAGGTTTACAGCATTCTCTGTCCCCAGATGGAAAGTTATTACGGTGTGAAATTATGTAGGTACAGATAACAGGAGCTTAATGAAACTTACAAATTCATATAATGAGTTTCCTGTCCCAGTTTTAAATACAGACAGTACTTCCGCTGACATGGGAAATTTACGTTGTGCTAAACAAACGAGTTTATGAAACTCCGAATGACGTCACCTGCTACCTGTTCGGTGTAGCTGTGCTGCAGTTAAACGGAACGCTGGCGACAACGTTTCAGTGTCTCAGTGGCAACTTAACTCCAGTTCGGTGGGACTCACGCTCTAGCAGAATTCGTTTAATTTCGTGTAAATTCAACAGTCGTATGAATCTCCGGAAGATTATTACAGCAATATTTACGGAAAAAGGCAGGCAAGTACCCATTCTCGTCTTTCATCAAATGGGACCTAAGTTGGCCTCCGCTTTTACATTCACTTATGCTTTTACATGAATCCATAATATTCAGTTTACTGGTCTTTGTTTCCGTTTCACTGACTTTATATTTTATGTACTGCCTCATCTCTGCACTCAAAATTGGACTACTTTCCTGTTTCAGATTCATACAGCCATCCCTGTTTGTTAAACGACGACCCTGCAGTCCACTTCCTTCGACAGTACCTGGCAACGAACCACGGCTCAGTCGGTGAAATTTTGTGATTCCTTACGACGCGCCTGTCAAACACAGAGCCTGTGGGCCTCAAGTAGCCCCCTCATGCATTGAAATTTATTACTTACTTCGACTTTCACGTCGAACCATACAGATGTAATTAACAGACACGTAAAAATTTAGGACATGTTGTCTCCTTCATATAATTTTCATGAACGTAATTTCAATATAAACAAAAAAAAGTTCGTATTTGCTTAAAAATTAAACTATATGAACAATTTATTTAGCTCAAACTAACTACAGCAGTTAAAATTAATAACATCGAGATGATGCACCGTTCAATATTCTCCTTACACAGACGGACCAATAAGTAAAACTACTAAACTGTCCCAGCAGCATAAAGGAGAGCACAGCTGTTAGGTATGGATTATTGGTTCAGGACCAGGCCATACATCAGAGCAGAGAGGGTTCCCGTGGCCTCTCTGAAGACTGAAACCTGGTAACTTTGCGTATTCAGGAGTCCTTTTAACAAAATGTGTCTTTCGAAGGTACACGAGCCCGAAACGTGTCTAAATCCTACCTTAAATAGCACATCTGTTGCTCTAATGACAAATGTTCACTGAATTTGCATGCTGGTATTACCGTTGGCAGGAGATTAAGAACTACGAGTGTAGGTACCGCCCCCACAAAAGCTTTCCATCATAGAAGTGCGTATAGCCGATCACGCTGTTAATACTGATGTTGGGAAATGAAGAAAGAAAAAAAAAAGCGGAAAAACATGAAACGGCATTGCCGTTTCATGTCGAGTTTAATAACACCCAATAAACAACTTCAGAATGTAACAAGCGCGAACCAGGCACGCAGGTGCAGTAGCAATAGGATGACACATATTGCAATTTGCGGTCTTATAACACATGGCGAGTACACTAGGAGATTAAAGTCTTCCGAGATGTTACGCCGTTTCGAAAGATCATATTGCCTTCAGCTTCATGTTAAAGCATGTTCCAGAAAATAAATGCAATGATTCCGAAACGTCTGGCACTGTTCTCCAGTCAACACGGCGTAACACCCCAGAAGACTTCAATCTTCAGCAACACCGCTGTGAGAACTTCAAATCTCGCAAACACAATATAAATTCTCAAAAAAAAAAAAAAGAAAGCGATGTAATCTACCGTCACTGTTATGTTCCTTTAATAGAACGATACAATTTCGAGCAGGAAAACGAACACAAAGTAGAACAATTGTAACTTACTTCAGAGCTGAGAAACATAAGCCACAGGGATAAAACTCAAGACATCGTGAGAAAACAAACCGACATATTAAAATGGGGAGCTACATAAGTTCTTGTACACGTTTACAAATGATAAAACAAACACAAAGACGGTCCAAAGACACATTTGCGGAGGGGAGGGGAAGTTACCATGCATCAAGTAAAGGGAAGATGCACAATACTTAAACAATAAAATAAGCACAGACATAACAAAACCCCAAAAGAATGGTCTGTAAAGATTTACAACAAAAGACAAAAGTTTTGGAAGACTATGAGATGATGGCACAGTTAAAAGAAAAGTTTTCTGTCGTCAGTCGTAATGCTTACAGGTCTAGCGGAATCTACAGGAAGCTGGCCTACAAGGAGATTCTGCCCGAATGACAGAACTGAGTTCAAGATCTGACAGACGAAACCAACAAGACAAACCCATTGATTCGCTGTGGATATATGGCAGTAGCCCTGGCTCTTAGTGGGGATGAGATGTTGCATTTAAGGTTAGATGCAGCACACAGATTTTGCCATGAGCCTTACGTTCCTTGCGGCTTCTTTCACTCTCTTGACATTCTATTGCTGCATACCTATCCCTATACACATACACACTGTATAATCACAGTTTTGTTGTGTTTAGCAGATTAACACGGTCAAAATAAAACATCTTTCTATCCTTCCATGTGTCACTGAACCGAAATTCAACACGTGCTTTTGACGATTAAACATGCAGTCGGAAGGACGGACTGAGACAAACGGACATGACGTATGGATTACACTTCCACTTCATTCCTGTAAGAATCACATCGGACGACTGTGCGTTATTTTATTGATACAGCCTGCGGAGAACATAAGTGTATCACTCCATAACTTATTTCAATTAATTTTTGCCCATAACGTGGCAACGCGGGACATTGAGTACACACGTGCGGAAGCACGTGACATGTACTTGCAAATGTTACCAACAGACTGGGGGGATATGTACAGGAGTGCACACGCATTTCGCGCGCAAACATAATTGTCTAGGCAACCTCGTTCGCAGTTGGGAAGTACTTGAGTTGAGTGTTCATACGTCAAAATACTTCTCCACGGCAGATATGCACAGCAGCACCACGACGAGCTGTCTGAAACACTGGGTGATCGCGCCCTACCGTACCGAACTTTGCAAGGTGGGTACAGGCATCAAAAATGTAAGAGTGTCAACCACCGATGCGCTTCGCAGTGGACGTTCCTTGTCCGTTCACAGAGACGTCAGTGACCACAACTAAGCAGTGCATGGGTGAAGGCAGGCGCTGGACTGTGAAGGAATTAGCCAAGCATACAGGGATTTCTGGGGCTACAGAACTCTGAATTTACGATGTAAGTTAGAAATGCCCATAACTGCTGCTAAGTGGGTGCCATCTGCCATTATTCAAATTATAGTAGTGCGTATATAGACGTACATATTTTTTGCAACACATATATGCATATATATGCCTATTCCGGTGGCTGTGCGGTTTAAGACGTAGGTCTGTGTTCGCTTGACAGCTGGGATCGCGGATTCGAATCCTGCTGAGGAAATGAATGCTCGTCTCCTGTGTTTGTTGTGTGTTGTGCAGGTAGCGCCCTCTGAACGAGCTGATCACTCATTCAGAGGAGTGCCACAGGGTGTGTGTGTGTAACTGTGACGTAAAACCCTCAGTAATGAGGCGGGCTAGGCCCGAGTTGGGCTGTTGCCCCACAGAAGTATATACACATTATCGCCAGACCAAGTCAGTGGCGCATAAGTGTATATTACACTGCACACTGTCGTAAACATATCGTTTACACGACGGATCACTAGTGACGGTATTATTCTGCGTGGAGGCAAAAATATTCCATGCTTTTCATTTAATGAAGGCCCTAATGAAAGTTGTTTCAAATAAAGGCTGCAATTTTTTTACGTCTGTCATCTCGTTTTGTTAGATTTATAATAAGAGAAATAAAATGCTGTCAACACAACTAGCAACTAGCAGTTGTGTTGACGGTATTTTATTTCTCTTGTTGTAAATTCTAATTATTCATACTTTACACGGTACATAAATACTTTATGCTACGATTATGAACTACATATTTTCAGAAATTTCATAAGTTTCGATTGCAGCTTCGTCTAAGAGAGGATATAAACCACCTCTACGGAACAGGGTCTTTCTTGAGAAGCTAACAGTCATTCAGGTAGCCAATAAATACCACTCCTTTACTGGGTTGTAGCATTATCGGTGGTGGTGGTGGTGGTGGTGGTGGTGGTGGTGGTGGTGGTGGTGATGATGATGATGATGATGATGATGATGACGATGACGACGACGACGACGACGTTTCATTACTGTCTTCGGAACATCCCATCAGAAATCTATCTTGCGTTAGGTGAATTCAGTCCTCCACTTGTTCATATCCTGTTTTCTCTAAAGATGCATTTTAATATTATTCTCACTTAGAAGCCAAATTTTCCTTACTGTTACACGAATTTCTCAACTCTCCAATGCATGCTGCCTGTTCTATATGTGTAATCCTCCTTGTGTTGAGTGTCATACCTAATACACTGTGAAGGTACAAATTGTGAATCTATTCACCATGCAGATTTGCCCTTCTTCCTATTACTTCTTTCCTCCTAGGTACATATAAACTTCTAAATTCCCCTTCTCTGTCACGCTCAAATTATCTTCATTTAGTAGACAGGCCAAGTTCCACGTACACAATAAGTGTCATAATCGCAGTTTTGTAACATTCAGCGGAATGATACGACCAAAATAAAATATTTCCAAGCTGTTTCATGAGACATTTAATGGAAACTAAGTGATTTGGAAGATGAAGCATAGAGGCAGAAATATGTAAGAGTACTGAATTAATGGACATGATCTTTTAATTTCACGTTTGCTTTACCTGCTCCTGTGAGAATCATACTAGACTCCTAAGAGTTATTTTATTGATATGTGGGTAAGATAAACAGTAGTACCTAACAGAAACATGGCGAGGGATCGGCAGGCGCCATGCTACACCACTCTATCTTTATTGAGGGCAATATCTTTTATGAGAAAAATAATGTGAATTTCGTACTCAGGCTATGATGTTTCAAAATAAAAGGGTCTATAAAAGTGGTGCTGTAACATACTGGGGTCTTCCAGCGTAGTTTTATAGGCTGGGAAATTTGTTCTAGCGAATATAACATTGTGTTTTGAATACCACAGAAACGTGGTTCACTAACTCCAACTTTGGCGATAAATTAAAAAAAATTCAGTCTGAAATTTAATTCAAAATAGGCCTAATCCGTTCTTGTTAGAATGCAACGGCCAAGAGTGCGTAGCACTATTCTTGGTATGTATCTCTCATCATTTGTCCATTTGCAACTTAAAATAAAATATATATATATATATATATATATATATATATATAACTGGCTCCAATAAGACGCCGTACGGTTTGCACAATCTAGAACTAGACGACCAAATTTCTTCATCGAGGTGTCTTGTATAGCATCGACTTCATGTACAGCTGAAGTCGAACTTAATCAAGGTCACGATTTTCACGAAAGTCTGTTAATAAGGCACTGCCACACACACACGCACACACACAGACACACATACACACACAAGATGACATAATCAGTCTATGAAATAACCACATACGATAGACTAACTTTCATATTTACAGCTCTGAGTAACTTCAACACGGGTCAACTTGATCAATGGGGTATACTGGGGGGGGGGTGCTTGGTTTGAATCTCGGCGTGTACACCAACTAACCTGCGGTTTTCGTGGTTTTTATCCATGCTTCCAGGCAAATGACAAGACAATACGCTGCCTATGTCACAATCACTTCCTTCCCCACCCTATCAAATTCACTGTTCACTACCCCGCAGTCACTCGAAGCTATACGGTCTGAGATACTGACAGCGTCCTTACGCAAGTAAGTACATACAATAACGCCTTACTACAAACACAGTGGTCTTCAGCCAGTGAAGGATGTAGCCACGGAGTGCAAAACCGGGGTTTGTTTCTCTTCGCTGTTACATAGGCCTACAGACCGGTCCAGTGGTGCACTCTACATCCTCTCCAAGAGACAAACGAGCTTTTTTATAGGGGATACTGCGAACGGAGAGTGAAGCTGTCCATTCACTTCATTCCATTAGAGAAGGGTAAAGCTGTCTCGCTCCACACCATAAAGACACAGGAGAACCAGACGTACAGCTCCACACATTCTTAACCGCAGCACTAGTTGGACAGTCCCTTTGTTTTACCGTTACCCATTTAACATGAAGCCGAGAGGGCCACCAAGGCTGTAGCCTAGACGCTATACCGACTACACTATCTCCACATACTGCCAACCCAGTACCTAAGTTAATAATGTACGATGTTTTACCTCAACCCATACACTGTTATGCTGCACTGCTCACGCACAGTGAAACACTATCGTTAACTTGCTACACCAGTGGAAACACTAAAAGTGCTGTAACACGTTCTTGCAGAAACATCTTGATTCCTTGTTCATTCATACCATACCAACAGCAGGGCATACAGTGGCATTCAGTACCAAATTCAGCGTCTACAACTGCAGGCCTCATTAAGGGCACGACCTACAGGTACTTTCCTTACTAACGTCACAAACTAGTGTTGCATCCCACATTGACGGCACGGCTTAGAGTTTCGTCCCATATTAACGGCACAGCCTACAGTTGATCACCTTGTACCTCCGCGAGTACTGTGTATCCGACGTAATTAACGCCGGTAGTTACTGCAGCGTCGTAAAACAATAACTGACGCAAAACTCAACAACATAAAATAAAAATGACAGCCCAATGGAGTATTAATACATCTCTACAAGTCAGGAAGTTCGGATTTAGTAACTTAAATTTCCCCCACAATAGCAAACATCAAAGATGAGATAGAAAAATAAAGGGACGGAACAGAAGACGCAGAGAGGAATTTCTCCACGCAATACAGCAACGATTACTTTTACTCCCCCGCCATCAATTTCTAGCGTCTAGATTTAGCTAAGAGGGCATGAGTATCAGGGTGATGAGAGCGAGGCATCACCCCTCTTTGGATTAATACACGGAATGTTGCGTTGTATCCATTTGCTGTCAACATTTAAGGGTGTATATATAACCGACTTCTAACTCTGGTAGCTTGCTATTACTACAGATAAACGAACAGGGGTTGAAGACGACAGAAAAAGCTCCAGTACGATTATTTTCTAACGTTACGCATTTGTTTGGAAGCTAATAGCTGCTGTGGCGATGATGTGGTGAAATATGTCTGCGAATTGTCTCAAGGTTGTTCAGAAAGTGTTTTTGGTCTTCCACTCTTTCCGCGTGCTACCAAGAAACCCACTACATACATTATACGAGTACAAACTGGACTCGAAAAGACAATTTGTCATAAAATTATGTCTGCCTGGTGAAGCTCAACGTCACACATCGACTAACACCAAATGTTTCTGATGACAGTGTGTTATAATAAACACCATTATTTCGGACATTGTTCATTGTCTTAGCGTTTCTTCAAACACAAAGTTCCCGAAAGCAGATTTGTCTCCGCCGCCAGCCACACGCATTCCTACTCCGACGGCTCAGTTAGAAACAGCTAGTCTTAATTGCACTGGCAGAAGTTAACTTCAGATACATTTTCCAAAATGGCTTGTTGGGAAAACTCAAAATTATGAACAATATTAAAAATAACAGCATTTCTGATATATTCGGCTGTTTTTTCTTTCAGGGCTTTTCCTTCTTCGGTTACAGAAAATAAATATCCAGTACAACGTCCCTTCTAATTTTTTTACAGTTGCGTGGACCTGCTACTGCTCTGAGCAGAACATTTTTACAGTTGCGTGGACCTGCTACTGCTCTGAGCAGAATATTTTTACAGTTGCGTGGACCTGCTACTGCTCTGAGCAGAACATTTTTACACTTACGGGGACCTGCTACTGCTCTGAGCAGAACATTTTTACACTTGCGGGGACCTGCTACTGCTCTGAGCAGAACATTTCTACACTTGCCGGGACCTGCTACTGCTCTGAGCAGAACATTTCTACACTTGCCGGGACCTGCTACTGCTCTGAGCAGAACATTTTTACACGACCTGACGACTGCGCGGCACTTTAAATGTTTTTTGTAATATGCATAATAATATTTACAATGAAAATTTAAAAATTCCAGCTGCGCGGCAACAATTCAGCGTGCGCGGGAGCATTTCAGTTACTACGCGCCCGCGCACCCGCGCAGCTAAGAGGGAGCATTGATCAAGTATTAGGTCTATTGAGACCTGCTACGTATATCGCAAAACAAAATCCTTCCACAGTTTTAAAATATTTCTTGGAATTATATCAGACCTCATTCTATCAACGTGTTCTTTCCAGTTTCTTCTGTATTCTTCTACAAACTGTTAGTTGTAAAATTTATCTTCGGCATTTATTCATTTATTCTATGATTTGAAGGGATGAATCCTGCAGTCCTAACACATCGTATTTCTATTCATGTCAATATTTCCCCACAAGTTCTTCTTGTTATCCATGATGCACTGTCCTAAGGTAATCCTGGTCCAACAAATGCCCTGTACGTTCGTGTACTTTGTACGTAGCAATAATGACGCTTTGAAGATGTGATTTACAATTCCCAGTGACTTGGAAATGGTAATTTTGAATTACTTTTAAAATTAAATGTATTACTATTATTACTAATACTCTTACTATTATTACATAATCACCACCATCATCAAACAATTAATTTCACGATTCTGGGTCACTTGTAACCCTAAGGATCACAGCCGACATGTCAGCACAAAAGACACTTCCTGAAATCCGTCTTCAGAGAGTGAAATCCGTCTTCACATCCCATTTGACATTTAATCAAACAGACGTCCAACGACACAGATCCTAGCTTATTAATATGAAAATAAGAGGCCGGATATTTGGCACAGAAAATTTATCAATCTGTAGGCAATTTCATGAAGCGGTGCCTTCTTGACGAGCTAATATTGCTTAGTTAGTCAAGAAATTCTACGGCCTTTGCGGAACCCAAAGGTTCACGGCCGCGTTCTGAAGCGTCCGCCACTGGCACTATGTTGAGACAGACTAACTCACTCCATGGCCTAATTCACTATTCCTTTAACATCCATTTAAACATTATCCTCCCAGCTATGCATGCGTCCCTGAAAATATATCTTTTCTCCGTGGTTTCCAAGTAGAACCCTCCATTCATCTCTCATTTCCTTCATGCGTGCTACACGCCCCGCCAAACTTCTTCTTCCCCATTTGATCACCATAATCATATCTGGCGAAAACAACAGGCAACGACGCTACTTACTACGCGTGTTCCACATTAATCAATTCATATATGTCAGAAGGTGAATCTAAAGCCTTCCTATTATCACGTATTAGTTCCACCTGCGGGCATACTGTTACAAATTTTTTCACCAGTGATTGTGTGCTATCCCTGAAATCCTGCAGATGTTGAAGTTTATGCTAACAGTTGTCTATCTTCATCTAAACACCACTTTATACAGAAGGACAGCCCACATATGCTCGACCTCTGCAGCCTTTGTCCCCTTCTGAATTTATCCTTCACGGAAATATTTAAATAAAATTGAATATTTTGATGCATGCGGGTATCCTACTTTTAAAACGTTCAAACAGCAGCCCGCATTTCTCCTTCCACAGACCTATATTCCTCTCTACATCGTTTTCCGTTTCAACGGAAACCAATCGAGAGTCTGAATTCAGTCCAAGATCAGAGTTACTTTTACATAATTGCAAACGTCTATAAGCTGCCAATTCTCTTTCCTTGGAGGTCGCATGTTCTCTTGGCTCTGCTTGCTCGGCAAAGGGTGAAGAAAGGTAAAAGTGACACAGAATCAGTTGACCGCTACTGGCACGTGTGAAACAACAAACTGATGAAAGAATATGTAGGGTTTAGTCCTGGGTATGAGGGGCTGTCAATATGGGGAGGGGGTAGGATTTTCCTACGACATGGGGAACTGACTTCGAGCCTTCATGATGTGCTATAAGCTTGCACTTCGCTAACAGAAACTCAGGCACAGAGCTTCAGTGTAAACAGGCTGAAGCGAATATGTTCTTCGAAAGCAAGAATTCCCTAAATGGAATTGTACTACTATTTCCCATTAAATCGGGGTCAATAATTTTAGACAGCGCGGTAATCTAAGATAATCATCAATTATAACAACGGGCTGGGAACTTCCGCTGAGTGCATTCCGCCTTGTTGCCGTCAATTGACGTATTTCCAACAAAGGGGAGGTAGCCTATTACAAATTGTTGGAATACGGAGTTAAGGAAAGAGAAAAAAACATCTGCTGTGCGTACCAGCTCCAGAAACCCGACGGCTTTAAAAAAATACAGGCTGGACAATATGATAAAACGAGACTATGAATTCGTAAACGCAGCAAGGTCTTTGACATAGGCAGAGTTACCTACATGGCCAACACCACTCTTATTATTATTATTATTATTATTATTATTATATTACAGTGAAATAAGAATACCGATATCCAGTTTCAGATGGTGACAATTTCCGTATTTTAATTTATTTACCTAATCAGCAAGGACATTAAATCTCATGGCGATGAAAGTTCGTCTAGTAGGCTGCAATCTTACCTGCTGCGATACCGCGTGGTCATGTAGCGGCTACAAATACAGCTACAAATATTCCAGAGAAACTGGCACCTCTGTCTGTAGGGTACAAGGTGGAGAAATTGCCACCTCTGTCTGTAGGGTACAAGGTGGAGACATTGCCATTTCTGTCTGTAGGGTACAAGGTGGAGAAATTGCCACCTCTGTCTGTAGGGTACAAGGCGCAGAAATTGCCATCTCTGTCTGTACGGTAAAAGGTGGAGAAATTGCCACCTCTGGCTGTAGGGTAGAAGGTGGAGAAATTGCCAGCTCTGTCCTACCTTCAGAAATAGATGTTTGTTCTTTGTTGCAAAAATTTCTGCCGTTAAAAATGCCTTTAACCAACGTCGCAGGATTCTTAGAGCAAGCGCTAAAAAGAGTGACTTGTACTGGAGAAGTGCAAACGGTTCCTCCCAGCTATAATCCGGTATATCGCAAATCGATGAATCTATACTAACTCTTTCCACGCGAATACAGAATGCCTTAAAACAGGTCACGATCCTGCCGTCTGCTCCTCATTCAATTCACGGCGCAGCCTTCCGCTCATACAAGTCACCGTAAACTTAACTATTCAGTGCGTACATCGTCGTAAAATACATGTATGATCAAACCTATCATATCCTGTTACTTAAACGTGTGTGTGCTTCTAGTGAGCGTCTGTTAGGCAGGAAAGCTGATCACACTCCGCTCCGCAGAAGCGGAAACGGCAACAAAACGCGGAACGTCAGCCTTCTTATAAACAGTTCTAGGCACGTAAGTCTTCAAAATACATAACTGGCCAGGAGATAGACTGTACCAGGGCTGCATAATTCTGAGTAACTCGACGCTTTCTAAAACTTTGAGTTTCTTTAAGTATAAGAAATTCTGAAGCAAACGAGAAATTATGAGTGAAATAATGGATTTTCTTGATGAAGTCTGACGATACGTTAAACTTGACGAACTTGGTTGCTGCTTCCGTCGCCTGATTACAAATGGTTCCCAACTCAAGCAGGGAAGCCCACTCAGGTGGCGGCGAAATTTCAGGAAGTTTGCGAATTCCGAACGAAAAGCTTACCAACGGCTGTGCGTAGCTCTCCTGCAGAACATGCAAACACAACGCCTTGCTTTATGCCGAAGGACAATTACGGAGTGGAATGCTACGGCCTCAGCTTGAGTCGCTGATCAAGTCATACAAGTGCAGAACTAAGGGTAAAGGCAAAGCGGTTGCTGTGCAGGACACTGGAGAGTGGACGTACAGCTCCATTCATTCATATAGCTCTACTCATTCTTAACCTCGGCACTGGAGGGAAAACATTAGTCAGCTTCACGTCCCGGCCGCTTTGTCTCCGCGAAAAGAGTTAAATCTGCTGCGCCTAGATCATACGATCTTAAAACCCACATGTTGAAACACATTAGCTATAAATTTACTTACAACCTGCATATGCCGCAACTTCATTTGCCGACCTCAGGCTAGAATGAAGATGGACGGCGTTTGAGATGAAAGTGTTGAGGTAAATATTTTAACCTAAGAGAGGGCAAAACACCAGCAATTTGGAAAAAAAATTACATTTGAGCAGCTTCATAATTCAGAGGCTTAATATTATAATGACCAGATGGAGGAAGATGATTTTGACGGTACACATAATGCGCATGAAAGAGATAAGAAATGTACACAAAATTTTATGTGCACAGACTATTTGAAATACTCACGCGTATAGGGAACAGTAATGTTAAAAAGGATCTTAAATAGAGCCAGATGGTGTGAACTAGGTTCAGCTGGCTCAGGATAGGGCCCAGTGATGAATTCTTACAAACAGGGAAACGAAATTTCGTGTTGCATTTACTGGTTAGCTCAGCTAATCAACGACTCCGTTGCAGGAAGTGACATACGGGGTCGGTGCATAAATTGACCATGCACAGAAAAGGCCAACTACGTCTATCTGCCAGTCCGTTGTAGCACCTCAAAAGCCCCTGGCGATTTTTAGATTAAATTTGACAGGAAGAGTCTACACTTGTGTTTCCAACCACCTGAACTGACCAGGAAACACTTTTAACCTTAAAATAAGAGAATCTCTGAAAGGAAAAGTTTGTAGCGTGTGTATAGAAAATTTACGAAAGAAAACACAGTATCCACTTAGTTAAAATTCAAGAAAACTAAGTAATTTTGCATTCGTATCAGTGTTCGTACACAAGTATTAATATGTGTGAACTGATTCATTAACACTTCTAAATGATTCGGTCGTATCTGACTATCATCAGAATTACACCGGAAATTGCAATATGTTTTACATCCGTATGTATGTCGCATATTAGTTCCGCGTGTTCTAGACACAAGCATAAAACAAGTTGGTTCTGTTACTCTACCTATGTTTTATAACAGACATATAGGCCTATCTCACACTAAATCACCTGCGTGATAATAGTACTTAACTGAATAACTATTCTTGTTACACAGTGTTCGGCTGGCACAGTTCACAACTTACAAGAGAGACAACGTACGTATAACGTAACAATGAGGTGCGTTCACGTAACTTTTTTGCCGCGGAAAAGCAGTAAGTATTACATATTCTGAGTGTGTGTCTGTAACCTTAGTTATCCAGCACGCAAAGCGCTTGTGCCGTATTATATTGCCATCTGTAGCCAGTCTGGATCTACCATATTTTTCCACTTTATTCTTGTAATATTTTAAAGAAACTTGGGATTTTCTCGACACATTTTCGAAAAATACTCAAATATCAAATTCCCGTAAAAACCGTCCAGTGAGAGCCTAGATGCTCCATGCGCCTAAAGTAATTAACATTTTTTCGCTTTAAATGCAATCCAATTAAATGCTTAAACTCTGATTATGTTTAACGCCTCCTTCTTTCTGGGCCATCTTTCTTCTTCTGTGACTGCCAGCCAGACAGATAGGACTATGTTATTACCGTCAGATTGACCACTCTTCAACCTATTTGTTAAAGAACATAATTATGCCATCATTCAGTGTCTTACCTGTTGATAAACTTTAGAGCAGGTCCGACAAGCGTATATCAGAACCGATAAAATGAATTCGCCTAGACTGCACAGTAAAACTGTACAGTCCAAAATGAAACAAGAATCGTCACTTATGCACAATACATCGGCCAAATCAATGTCGGGGTATAATTAGCTCCATGGCGGTTAATGAAGAACTGAAAGCGCGGGTCTAACATGTGCAGCCAGTCTGGTAATGTAGTGTGCGAATATGGACACAGTGCCTGGGGTTGTACAAATGTCACTGACATTTCATTTGGCATCCCCTAGGCAGGAAATGGTAAAGCAGTACTTTACACCAGTACAAGAATATCATTTATGTGCCTGCATTTACAAAGAAGATTATGCCAAACTCTCCCCGATCGCGGGGGTTTTATTGCAACTTCCCACGGGCGGTAAGACCTTACAGGATTATTTATCCTTTTCACTAATTAACATTTATTTCTATAATACCGGTACTATACTGTCCGCCCACACACACCTGGGACTCACTAGTTTTCTTTCCTCTTGGTGTTTATGACAAAAATTTCGTACTATATTTTTTAATTTTCTTCACATTCCAACCACCAATTCTTCCCCGATTGAAGCCACAAACACATAACATTAGGCAAAGAGTAAACAATGTGGAGGGCCGCATTCTATCCCTTATTTCCCTTCAACCTTCCAGTATTCCGCCTCTTGCGTCTTTCCTTACTCGGCACTTTGAGGCCTTCAGACGGACCAAGTTACTAGCATCACATTAGCAGACTTAAGTAAATACAAGTAAATAATGCAGAGATGGAGCCACAGGCCAGATTCAGCAACTGTACGTATGACACTCTATCAGTGAACACAAAGATGCTCACCCCGAGAGTGACTGTGAGATATAGTTCTTTGCAGGAAGGGGAGGCTGATGTGCCCGTGGGGTTGCAAGTTTCAAGTTCGAGGTTGCCAGCTAGGGGGGAAGCTACCAGCAATCATGACTAAGGGACGGGAAGTGGAGGAACCACGCATCTGTATTAGTTATAAGTGAAGACATGAGAGAAATGGTTTGGAATGGGAATGAATACCAGCTCGTAAAACACCGCAGATATGCAGCTAGCGTTACTACACAACTTTAGCAACTGCGGTACGTGTTACAGGTTTATGGGGTAGAAATTTACAGAGCACTAAATGAAATCGCGTCACAAACGACCTAAAGAAAAAACGAAAGTTAAACAGCCATTGTATAACAGGCTACAAAATGTTACATTCCTGTTGTGTAAAAAGAATGGGAGAACACAGATGGACAAATCAACTAATACACTGCACAATAATTAGGCTATATGGAACAGGAAATTAATAATAAAATAGTTAAAGTGAAATCATAAAGCGGTTAAAGGAAGGAATTTCAATCAAAGGACGACAGTGGTGGACAGTTACAGAATATGACAGTGAGCAGAAAGCGAAAGCGGAAAATACAACAGAAGAAGAAGATGTATAGAATATACTGCAACTCGAGGAAGATCTGTTCACATAAACGTAAAGCTGAGCGCGTTAAAGTGCAATTGTCAGCACAATAACATACAGAGTTTCAGTTCTGCTGCAGCTATGTCCGCATTTTTGGCGTGCTATGTGCTGCCCCCGTCGCATATGCACAGGTCTCATCTCTCATTCCACAGGCCCTCCGCAAGCCCAAAGAGTCACTGCCTAGACATCAGCCGCGAGAAGCAACACGCCGACATCAATACTTCGATCGTAATTCAGGGAAGGATTAATAATGTATAAAGGCGATAAAATATAGGCCTTTAAAAAATACTAGCGTTTAGAGAGACCAACAACAAGCTTGCAGGGACGTTACAGACCAAAAGACATCAAATATGCACGATGTATGGCAGTTCAGACAAGCAGATATAAATACAAGAGACATGCAACATAAACATTATAACACGAAAAAGCGTCAAAGAAAACACTTCTTCATAAATAAATTCCACAAATGTTAAGAAAACCCATTCTACCCTCGCCTCGCCACTAACTTTAAGATCACTAGTGGATTCAGGAAGGTGATCGTAAATTTCTCCCTCACCTATAAATTTTTATTACGTATTGCTGAAGAACGCCATGAACAGGGCGAAATATTTCACTTTAGTTCGTGAAATTGGTAGCTCAAAAAAAAAAACAAAGCCTGTAGAGACACCGATGAAATGAGTGGCGCTACAAAACTCGCCGCAATCCTTTGCATCTCTTCCGACAGATTTAAAACATCAGTGGCGCTGCAGATGCCATCGCGATCCGAAGGTTACAAAAACATCAGTGGCGCTACAAATGTCACCGCGATCCAAAACGTATAAACCGTCAGAGGCGCTACAAATGTCACAGCGATCCAAAAGGTATAAAACCAACAGCGGCGCTACAGATGTCACAGCCATCCGGAAGGTATGAAATAACAGTGGCGCAGCAAGAACAGCCACGATCTGGTAATCCTCAGCGGGGCCACCTTTGAAACATCTGTGTCATGCGTATTCATTTTGTCAAATACTAAACTGGACCGAAACAGAAGAGAATTTTCTGCACTGTAGTGAAGTACGCTTACTGCAAGACAATTACAGTGCTGGCAGACGTATGCTCCAGTAGGATCCGTAACAAATTTCACACAGCAAAACATTTTTTTGAGCGGCTGGTAAAGAAATTTCCGCATTTCGTAGGATATGAAAATTGAATTTTGTGACCACTGGGGGCTGCCACTAGTCCCACTTATGGGGCAGTTCAACGCAGACCACAATCACAACCTGTTTTTTTTTAAATCACCTTTAATTTCTTCTCTCATCTATACCTGGGTCTTAAAAGGCTCCTCTCTCATATTCAGTTACCATAAAACTAAATGCAACATTATCCCTGTCCAGGCCATGAAAGCCTACAGGCGGAGTAGAGCTATAGCTCCAATCATTCTTAACCTTGGCACTAGAAGGAGGTGAGTGTTTAACTTGACGCCCCGGCCGCTTTACTCCCGGGAAAGAAACCCGGTACCCATTGAGCAGGAGGGTGGGTGGGCCTCACAGCCGGTCTGGACGGTACGAAAAAGAGGAAAATCTCTTGCCTCTATCAGGATTCGAACACCGGACCGTCCATCCCGTAGCCCAGTTGTTATATCGACTACACTAGCCCGGCACGTATCAATGCATATATTGCATAAGACGTTACAACAGGGCACATATATCTGTGCAGCGAGTAATAATGAGACTGCGAGAAAAGTGGCGCCCAGAGAGAAGTTTGTGGTAACGACAAGAGAGGGAAGTCGTAAGTTTTAAGGTTGCGACTTTTAAAGTTACCACAACGTGCGTTGTTGCAACTAGACACAGACGTTTCGGAGAAACCTGCTGCCTCTCCGTCTTCAGGTTCCTCCGAAATGCTAATATCTACAGAATATACACGGTGTCATGAACTAGAACACCGCAAATAAACTGCCATGTGTCCCTTGGCGTGCAACAAGACTGTACATTGTGAATTTAAATAAAACACCCCCCTTGAGTACCTTTCCCCTCATTTTAGCTTCCACATCCCGCGTTTAATTCGCTACTCGCGTTGTATTCAATTACAAAGTTCGGACGCACAAGAGAAGGGTACATCCCCCGACCTATCTGCGTGATAGACAACCTGCGCTGTATAACAGTTATGTTTGTTACACATCCACTAGGCGTCAGTCAACATTCATGAACTGTAGCTGCTTGCATTTAAGTGCACGGAAAATGCTCATCGTTCTATGGACGGTAGAAGCATGCAAACAATCGTCACAATGAAGAACTGGCAACATCAAACGGAACGCCATTCCATGAGAATACGTTTTGTTCCTTCTAAAAATCGGAGTCGGCGTGTCCTTCAATGCCACAAGGTTGACAGCAACTTTCTTCAACTTCACTTCGCAAAATTAAGCGGATGGGGGAGAGGCACAAACAATAAACACACACACAGACACCACAGTGATCTCAACACCCTGATTTTTTTCTGCTTATAAGTATAGGAAATTGCTGTTCCCAGTGGCCGCACGGTTTAAGGCGTGGGTCTGTGGCCACTCGCTTGCTGGGATTGCGGGTTCGAATCCCGGCGGTGTCACGGATGTCTGTCTCTTGTGACTGTTGTGTTTTGTCAGGTAGAGGTCTCTGCGTCGGGCTGATCACTCATCCAGAGAAGTCCTACCGAGTGTGGTGTGTCTGAGTGTGATCGTGAACCCTCGACAATGAGGAGACCATAGCCCATTAGGGCCTGTCAAGCCATGACAAAAAATATAGGAAATTAGCCTAGAGTCTGGCCCACTGCACAGATAATTACACGTCGTGATACAAAAGCGCATATAAGTTCTGAAACTGGAAATTGTCACAGATTTCTTCACGGTGCGAACTACCTTTTACCGTAATGGTTAATAGTACTGACACATCGTTTTCAAATTGGTGTGAGGTGGTGATCGGTGTGGCAGAATGCTGTCATGTTTTTGAATGTGCGTTATTTAACCTCTCTGCAAGTGACTGGAGATTATATGGCATCGATGATACATTTAAGAGACGTTCGAAGGTTGGAGCAATATCTGAACTCTTTCAACGCGGAAATAATAAGAACGCTGGAAACCACTGCTGTGCTCTGATAAGTTTTTTGATAACAACTCCACCGACGAAGTTTCACCACGACTTGTAACCATTTCATCTGACGTGTACGTTCCACATCACGTCATGTCTACGGTGCGAATCTTGCTCTCGGTTCACTTACGTTTCCGTTGTGCGTAACTCATCGTGTGTGTAAGATTAGAGTTCACTCATCTGGCGTTATCTACTTATTGCTGTGCGCTTCTCTTGAATACAGTTCTTATCTATAGTGACACACAGGCGAAACACACATCATTATTACATCAAAAATGAACACAAAGTAGTCTGCGTCGTCCAGACTAAATGCAGACAGTGTTGTAAATACACCAAAGTCAAGGAACGGGAGAGAAATAGCGCCCACCGCTAGTACAATATATCTAGCACAGCAAAAATGCAATGCAAGGGATAATTCGAATTATAAATAAAAAACGTAAATTTGTTCCTGACCACCCCATGAAGGCAAATAGGGGATCAGAAGTATAGCTCAGCTTATTCCTATCTCAGCGTTACATGGGGGTAAGTGGTTAAAAAGCATAGCCACATATATTAACAAAGCCATTAAAATGCAAGGGTACTTAAATCCCCATGCAGCACAGAACTCCATAATATCAGAAGCTACAGAATACACAAACCGAAGACTGTAAAACGGTCGAATACCAACACACAGTAATTATGGTAATAATTATTGTAACTTAATAAAATGAAAAATAAGCGCATTTTAAATTCTGGTTCAAGACTTGCATGTCAGTACTGTTGACAGGCTACATTTACGCAAGCAAGAGAACCAAGAGATAAAAGATACTGATTTGTTCTTTGTAAAACACCGCCCAGGTATTAAATCTAACCTAAAATGGTACACCTGAAACCAAAATAAGTGTGATCAAATATTTGGTTTCATTTCATAATGGCATACTTCCCACATATTGCAGTATTAACACAGCAAATTGGCGTTCAGTATACTCTTAACGTGTTACTTCTAAATCAGAATAATAAGGTAATGCATAATAAAAGTAATATATTAATAATATTTATTGTGTGTTTATATTCAGAATTGCGGTGATGGGGCCGCGGTGGCGCAGTTGGTTGAGGCACTGTGCTACAAACCGGCAGGTCGCGGGTTCGATTCCCGATGGTGTCAGTGGAATTTTTCATTGGCACAATCCTGTCGGTCGCACTATGGCCCTGGGGTCGACTCAGCCTCTAACGGAAATGAGTACCAGGAATATTTCCTGGGGGGTAAACGCGGCCGGTGCGTAGGGCTGACAACCTTACCACCTTCATGTGCCGATTGTCTAGAAATCTGGGAGCCTCAACCTCCTGGAACCCTGTGGGCCTGTCCAGGCCTGTAATGGGACTGCTTTACCTTTTTACCTTTTTTGCGGTGATAATACTAAAACCTTTTACATCATCATTAAAGCATCTTCTCGGCCACCTGGTGAGAAATGTGTTTGAATTTACCCAAAATATAAATATACGAAGTAAATCTAGTCTACAAAATAATGATAAAACCATTTAACACACCTATTCAGAACTCATATAATGTATTCAAATGTCAATACACGCTCTAGTGAATTTAATATGGTATCTGATGATGGGGCACCTTCCACTATGCTTGAGGCACAGACCGGCAGCGCGTATCAACAGCTGAGTCGAAACAAACCGATCAATTACAAGTCTAACGGTCTGGCTACAACTTACCAGGGCAGACACGAACACCCAGCCGACGGTCGTTATCCAATTGGATCCAATTTAGGAAACGTCAGCATAATACATCTTCATTGCAAGATGACCAGACAGAGGAGGGCTCCGAGTTCAACTAGGTTAACCAAGCAAATAAGCAGCAGCAGCCAACCGCATGTAACTGATGGTTGGTCCATCTTAACGCCTGCACAGGAAACCCTTTCGCTACAGGTTTTCCGTGGCTTCTGTGCGCAAGGCACACTCCTGCTCGCCTGCCGTTCCGTCCACGTGTTTCACCTGCTAATTCACTAGAAATCTGTCAACAAAATCTGGCATTGGGAACGTACAATACAAGTTTAAATAGCGACCTTCTAGGCTGGAACACCATCCAGTTGTGCAGGTGGCTACCAGCACTTCAGAGGAGACTCCTGCCTCCATCATCAGAGAAATCATCAACGCTTACTTCATAATTGTTCTTGAAGATGGTACGACGTATAATCTCCGAAACGTCGGAGTTTATTTCTACATTTATTCTGCTCCTTTATCGATAGTATTTCATCGCAAAAGTAAAATAATTGATATCCTTAAAACAATTACATGCGGCAGACGCCTAACAGTTGAAACAACAGCCGTTCAGCTATGTTTACAATAAATTCCCAAAATTATGTTGAATCTGAAGATTTATTGCCGCGTTCACAACTGCTCGACACTGGAGCCTATCCTGACCACAGGAGTCGATCCACATTCTCACATCTTGTCTCCTGAAATTAGTCTTCTTACATACTCACACGTCTCGGCCTTTCAAACGACATTCTTGCGTGACATATGTCTAGTACTGTGTCAGACATAAAGCTCTAATATCGTTGCTCATGAATATTCCAGTCTTCTGATAGGACACCCTGTAACCTGGTATATCAGTACTAACATATGTGCACGCCGTTCAGTCAATATATATGGCATTACGTCAAAGAAAACTTCAGTCCATTTACAGTACTGTTTAGTTTCTCAGCAACAGAATAAGAACAGATCATGCGTGGCCTTTATTATCGTTACTGTTTATGACGTCTATCAGCAAAAAATTTGTATCTCTATCTGAAGGGCACACAACGAAGAAAAGTCTCAAAGGCAGCAGTTCAAAATATCATAAAATTTGACAAGCTTGTCTTCCGCTGCCGTCAACCCCAGTAAGTTTGTATGCAGCTGGATCGCAAACATTTCTACAAATTGTGCCTGAAATAGCCTAGTATTTTAAGTCACAGCAACGGGGTCAAATGTTGAGGATACGCCCGACAAATGTACCTTACATAAAATCAGACTTAGGTAAACTGGGCATGCTTTCCTAAAATAAATACACCTAGTTCCTCTCCTTCTCCCATACTAATAACACTAATGTTAAAAATAATAATAAACAGTAATAATAATTACTAATGTTTTAACAAGTTTGAATCTGCAGGCAATGAAACAAAAATCAACCACAAGCGCACGAGTAGGCCTACTGCCGCTAGCCCATAAGCTAAAAAGAATTTTATTACTGCACTCTAAATTCTCTACTGTGACACTGACAACACAGTATCTGTAAGACTGAAGCCTGTGAAGTAAGAAACTAAGACTTCGTGAGCTTCACAGTGGGCATGCCACATGGGTACATAATGGTACGTCTCTTCGTCCAACAACAATCTAATTTTCACAAACTTGTAAAGAAAATAAAAACAAACACATGATAAAAACCGTTACTGTTGCACAAGGATAACGGTTACAAGCATTACACCTATGACTGATAAGCTGGAAGGATCTGGAAGAGGGGACAGTCACAGGCGGCAATTATGTAATGCCTGTCAACGTTTCAAAAAATTACAGCCATTACACTGATACGAATAAAGTATTCAGTTGAAACAAGCAAGATCAACAGAAGGGATAATGGAAATAAAAAGAAGATGTGTAAAGCATTCAGTGATAAATAAATGAACGAGGTAATATGCAATGCAGGAGGAGTCTGAAAGCCGCCACCTGGTGGAGAACCGTGGCAGTTTCAGCCAGGGTAACTAGGGAAAGCATTTTATTTATTGCTTTTACATATGTAACTTCTGATATCCACACCCATTAAATTAACCGAGACATCGGCAGCCAAATATTCTACTGTCGAAAACAAATGGCTTTGTCATGCTTGCAACATACACGGAGAATGTTTTTTTAAATTAATGACTAATGCAGTTCCAAAGGGAGAAGTAATGCTTTTCTGAGTAGATTCCCCACCCTCCTCAGGGGCATCAATTCTACTGGTCCTGCCAAAAGATTGCCTGTGGGCCCGTTGGCTTTAGTTGGATGATTAAGCCAGGTATCACTATGCTACTGTCGTTGGCTGTCAGCAAGAATCCCGTCTGCAGTAATGATGCACACCGTTGAATCTACGTTGTCCAAAACTTCAACATGAAAAAATAAAAAATCACAGCTGAGTTAGTTCAAGCCTACTTCATTCGGAGGGTGCCGGCTTCAAATCCCGACCCGGAAGTAGTTATCTTAACCGAGAATTTTTGCAGTTTTTCTCAGCCTGTCCAGACAAATGCAGAGAGTGTGTCTCAAACTAAGCCACTGTGCTTCCTTCCACATCCCTCCCAATTGACAAGTAGCTCATCGTGGCGTAATTCCGTAATGTAGGCCTATCTGAGACACTAAATTCACTGTTAAATAAACTGTAACTGCTTATTTGATAAGCAGAAACACAAAGCAGGTGTGTTGATAACGTAACGGGCGGAAGAGACTTCTATCCACCTCCGCCTGTCACTATTCATTACCTTCCATTAAAAACTGTTTGGGCAAAAAGTGCAGTGTGAGGAACTCCATAATTTGTAATGTACAGAGGACACCGTTACTGTGATCTGACACCCTAACATGTTTGATACATGGGAGAAACAAGAGAGCATACACAGCTGCAGTAGAAATGTCCTAAACGAAGAGACTTCGTCGTAAATGGCGACAGACCTCCCACGTTAAAATGCATCTTGCAGAAACAAGGTGTGAACGTGTGGGCTGGATTGATCTAGCCCAGGATAAAAAAAAAAGACTGGCTTTTGTGAATACGGTAAGAAACTTTCCTGTTCTGAAAGACAGACAGAATTTCTTTACAATCTGAGCAACCATTAGATTGTCTGCTCCAAAGTGTTATTTCGTTAAAACACTGCAACAGGCGATGATGCGTTATGTACAGTTAACACAAAAATAAATACAACGAAGTCGATCGCCGCGTTATTCAGAAAATGTGACCAGGTTTCCATAATAGATACACGTTCTCATCGCTGCGAATCAGACGGAAGTTAACAGCTGTTCCACTGCTCATGAATGACGTGTTGCTGGGGTCCCACATGTAGGGTGTAGGAGGCCCAAACAGCTGGGTCCTATCTATACGCCTCGATGCGTTTTGTCTAGTTACAAATATAAACTCCGGTGGCTGGATACAGGAAATGGAAATGCATGGTTGTGCTGCAGAGAGATAATGATGTGGAGGGACAACGCTTAGCGCCTGAACATTGTACTGCGGCCACGTTTTGTGTACCAAAAGAGAATGAAATGAACGCGTAATGAGTGAATTATCTCCCATCCGCTCTCCACGAAGTTACGTAGGTCTGTTTTCTCTAAATACTTGTACATCTTCTCCATACACAAGGTGAAACACACGTAGCGTACAAGCTCTCCACAGTGCGATTTCTTCTCAAGTCAAAAATGTTCCACAACGTATGTCCTGAGGCAGTAAGCTCTCGAGATACACGTCACCGCCGAAAGGTGCAAGGTATCCAATGATCAAGCCATCGACGCTTAGCAGTTAACAAAAAATGTCTGAGGCTGTCTCTGTCTATTTCAAGGCTGACGACAACCTTTCCAACACGCTTTAATGCTCTGGCACCGACCGCTGTCACAACCGTCTGCGGTCTTGCCACAACATCTTCCGGCAGATTTACTAAAGAAAATGCAGCAAACATCGTGTCTTTCAGATTCGATTCGTCTATTCAAAAAACAGCTTCAGTAACTTCGGATTCTTGGTAAGAAATGCTTTAGTCTACTGTCATTAGAATTTTCGGTTATAAACTAGTAAGAAATGCTAACACCGAATTTCGGGTTTTTACTCTAACTATAAGTACAGTACTTGAACATGAGACTAAAACAGTATGGAGTGCGACTCTCAGAAAGACATCGCCCAAAGCTGTGTTTATGCCTAAATGGCTGACTAGAAGTGGTAGAGTACGCTAACCGTTACTGAAAATAAGAAAGCTGAGTTGGCCTGGACACGTAAGTAGCTCGGATGTTTAAGAGACGAGATACGCAAGACGTTTGGTAAGAAAAGTGCTAGGAAAACTGCCACTGGCAAGACACAAAAGCAGAATGTAAGTTAACACGGTTCTTTGGGTACATCGTTACTATAAAAAGCAGCAGAAACTGATTTAGGATTACATCAAATAATGAGGTACCTAAGCTAAATGCTCAAGTTCTACTACCACAGATACCTGCCGCTGGTTTAATACATCATACGTGCTTCAGGCTTACTTCGATTGATCAAATATGTACGTATATATGCCAAAACGCCAGTGGAATAGACCAGTCATGCACTTCGGCGAGTTTCTTTCCCTCCGTGCTAAAATGATGAGCCTAAGTAAATGGATATGGCTCCCAATAGAATTACATTTAAAGTAAAGTAAAGTAAAGTAATAATAATAATTTCGTCCAATACGACAGGGAAGAAAATTATAATGAAGCAAAATATATGATACCAAAAGGGGGAACAGACAAAGTAGAAGCACGCATCAAAATGATTGCCCTTGTGAAGGGTGACGCGGGGGCCGGTAATAGGAAGCACTCAGAGCCTAATTAGACGCTCACCAGAAGACGGCTCTGGTCGTGTCGAGAAGGGGAAAAATGCCAGGCCTCATGACGATAAGAAAACGCTGATGCTAGTCAGGTAAACACGACACCTATCTCGCATATAATTAACCGTCTCTCTCAGATGGAATCTCTATTTGGAACGTAATGCAGAGAAACTGTTACGCGAAAAATCTACTGTTACGCGAGTTTCTCGCAGCGGCGTTGCTTCAACACCAGGCTTATGACATAGGATGCAATGTCATTGGAAGAGTACTTCCGGACGTTTCAAAGGATGCAGTGCCTTTATCTTTAGGTTCACGAAGTTCTTCTTCGGCTCCTTGACCCTGAAGGCGAAGCCGCTACGATCCTTCTAAACGCTGGAACTAATCGCCCAACGACACAACTTCACACTCCAAAGACACTCTCCAAATTTTTACTTACCATTAATTTTTGAAATAATAACAGAATCAGGTTGTCAAATTTGAAAGGCCCCAAGTGGCTAGTATTTGCTGGGTTTTTCTTGAAAACGCAAGAATAAGTTCAGCTGTCATTAAATTGTCCGATTTTATGGAACCCGAAAGTCTTTTAAATCCGCTACTGGACCCAATTCTGAACCATTTCATTTCAGTTAACGTCCTTGCCTCCTTTCTAACACCGCACTCTCTTCTGTGACTAGTTATCACACACTGAAACACACACTCACTTCCCAGAGCGTGCTACCACGCCCTGTCACATTCCTCTTGGCTTTAACACCGTAATTATATTTTGTGAAGAGTGTAACTTATGCAGCTCCTCATTACGCAGTGTCATTTCCTTCCTTGCTAGCATTTTGTTTCCAAACACTTTCAATATACTTGTGGAATTCTCCCAGGGTAGATCAAGTTTCGCATCCCTGCAACACAATGTTCCCTCTAAGCTGCGCGGGTGCGCGGCCGCGCAGTAACTGAAATGCTACCGCGCACACTGAATTGTTGCCGCGCAGCTGGAATTTTTCAATTTGTCATTTTAAATATTCTTATCATGCATATTACAAAAAAAACTTTTAATTGCCGCGCAGTCGTCAGGTCGTGTAAAAATGTTCTGCTCGGAGAAGTAGCAGTTCCGCGCAACTATAAAAAAATTACAGGAAACGTTGTTGCAATACCAAATGTAAAATTTATATTTTTTTATGTTTTAATATTTAGGTTCCTGGACAGAATACTGTAGGATAAAGTAGTAGTAGTAGTAGTAGTAGTAGTAGTAGTAGTAGTGGTGGTGGTGGTGGTGATGATGATCATCATCATCATCATCATGATACAACGAATTTTATAATATTCTGCAAGAAACGGTGGTGGCCTAGTCACGTACTACCCCAGCATTACCTGGGACTAAGGACACCTACGAGACAACTCGGTCAATGCAACCGTTAAGCCTGCTGAGATTCGAACCAGGCATTTCCCGAATAGAAGCATAAGCCCTGCCGCTACGCCAAGCCGTTCGGTATCCCTTGTGCATGTGGCAGGAGCTACAAAGGGGAAACGAACGCAGACCGCAGGGAGAGCACAAGGAAATGCCACGCAGCGTTGATTGGTAGTTAGTTACCGAAGTTTTGGCATAAGTCAAACACTGCTTGACCCTTAAATAAGGTACCGATAGGTTGTCCTGAAACGTCGGTAACTAACTACCAATACACGCTGCGTAACATCCCAGAAGAGCGAAGATAACAAAGAGCAAGGCTGTGTAGATGCCTCCTAGTTCTACAACCATGGCCTCTGCCATTACGAGGACAGCGAAGGTTTTGCCATCCTTTTCATTTATCACAAATGCAGGCCAAGGAACAGTAAAGAGTGTTTCCGGTTCTTCCTACTTTAATACGAACCAGACAGCCAACAGAACCAACAAACTACTTTGCTGAAGGTGATGTCACGGTCCGCATCTACCCGTCTAACTGCAGCGAAGTCAGATTCACACACAGCCTCAAAATGCTCTAAGTCTCGCATTATCCCACAGACACAAATCTGTTGTTCATGGAGAGCAAAGAACTGTAAAAATAACACGCTGAATTGAGACATTTCCGGTAGCATTTAGGTAAATATATAGATTACCTTCAGGAAGCAAAGTCCTTGGAAGAGAGAGAGTCCCTCAGCAGGTCAAGTTGCTCGCCTTTACGGAATCGGGAGATACATGGCCGACGGCAGTACATTCTAGTCAATTTCTCCACAACCTCTTCACGTAAGATAGATTTTAACACCTTGTTACTGCCTATGCGTAGGTTGCGAAGTTGGGCCTTTCCCTGTCGTGTTCCGGCCAAAATGTTTGCATTCTGTTCTGCACTGTTCATTCCAGGTTGAATTTGTTCTGCATGAGAGTTTATTGACTAAGTCACGCGTTCTCTGCGGTTAGGTGGCTGAAGAAAGACTGACAATGCGTCAGAAAGCGCCCCTGGCTGTCGACAAATTCATTTCTGCAGCAAATATCTTAGGGCCACCTTATAAAGCCTCATTCCGCACAAAAAAGTACAAGTTTAGGACATTTGTATGACCTATTCTGAGCAAGAAAGGTGTAAATTAACGAAAAAACATAAATGAAATTTAAACGTACCAGACATTTTCAGCACCAGTGAGAACTACCACAGTAACTCATTGTGAAAGACACACAAAATGAAGAGAAGCAGACCATCAGACCAGACGCCATGATACAGACCACTGTAAAGACAATCTGTTTTCCAAAGACAGTACCTTCCTTATTTGTTGCACCCTAACTTTCGGCTTCGTATGGCATAAGATACGTACTCCTGCTGTAAATCAGATGTTGTACTTGACAAGGAGTATGCCGCACGAGCTTGGACGTGGAGAAATTGAATGCCCTTGAAATGTCTAATGAGATACTTCACGAAGAGCTACAGAATTCCTGAAGAGGATTGAACAGAGCAACTGCACTTGGATTTAGAGAAGGTACTAGAGCCTAAACCTGCATACTTGATGACGGGGTAAATCTGAAGTCAACAGATACTTCTTCAGCAGAACAGTGTAGAGATTCAATTAGAACACTCATTTCCACACAGTCTACATCCAGAGTCAGATTGTGCGGTTCACGTGATGAGGTAGGTTGGGGTGGAGGAAATATATCTGAAGACACACAAGGGATGAATGAAATCTTGTTGACTTAAGCAACTTCAAATCAGGTCTCTCAAGTCTGCGCCAGGAAATTCAAACATTGTAAGGAAACTCCCCAAGCACAGTTTTCCCCGAGACGCGTCATACAAGAGCGCTGAAAGAAAGTTCTCTATTTACAACATGAGATATCAGTACTCACACAGTGGCAGACGCACAACGAGATGCAATCAAGAACTTGTCCTGCTTTCCCTACCTTAACTGAGCACAGAGTCAGAGAAACGACATGATTAGAAACCTGAAGGGATGGGGCAACTTGGAATACCTATGCGTAAAAGGAATTATAATATTAAAATGAAGTTTAAAGACCTAAGGTTGTGGGGTGAGGACTGAATTAATTTGGCTCAGGATATAAACAGCGGCGTGCTCCAATGAAAGCAACAACTGACCTTCGGGTTCAATAAAATGCCTTGAAATTAACCACCTCAACGACTGTCACCTTTCAATGGATTTCCTTCTGCTGAGTTGGCTGGTTGGTTACTTAGCCCAGCCATTTTCGGTGTTCAAAGTTATGCACAAGACGAAAATAATCTTTCTTTTTCGTTTGGATGGCGGCCTCGTGGGGCGGGATTCCAGCGTAAAGTAGCTCCTAAAGTAATGAAAAGACCGGCAGATTTCACACGCCATTATGGACAACAGGGCTTTTGAAACCAAAATTATGGTCATGAATTAAGACCTGATGACTATAAACTACCATTACTAGATTTAAAAGAAACAGGGTAACACCGGTCCAACTATTACAGGTACTTGACAGAAATTACCACTGCCAACGGACACGGAACGTTAGCACGCCTTGCGATTTCTATTCATTATTGCACAAAATGAACAAAATAAAGGTGTGTCCGTTCATTAGCATACAGCGTTTAATCTCTGGAACTGCAATACAGAAAATACGGACAGGCTCCATAAGACTTCTTTTATTCGCGATGAAGGAGATTCATAGCTAGACAATCGAATGCTGAGTTAGAGGGTCCGTTGTAGTAATTGCGTTAATTAAGAATGAATTCCGCGTAGAACACATAAAAAATCTACTTCCATACGGACGTCAAATTCTAGAAGTCTTGCACTGTTAATGTTATATTTAGGTAAGGTGCAGTATAACAGGTAATAAAAATGTACGTGCCAAAAACCACTGCCGAAGAAAAACGTCAATCGATGCAAAGCTCGAACCTCATACACACACAAATGATACTCACAATGGGACTTTCAAAAGCACAGAGTACAGAAGTGTTAAACATCAATCCTGAGCAAGTGGTCTTGCTGTAAGAAATGTCTTCCTTACAAGTTTCATTTTCCAGTAGACTTGAAATACTTGTGACATCCGTTTCAACGGGCCAGCAAATTAAAGCTGAACACGAGCAGCCGCGTAAGGGAGCTGCTGCTGCTGCAGTAATGGGCAGCATTATGTGCCCGCGCAAAAATATACAATGATGGAAAGACTGCGGAAAATAGGACGCTGGAGGACTAAAACACACAGAGATAAATACTAGTTCCTTGTTTCTACTTTGTAGACAATCTGAAGTTAGTCAGGTCATTACATTTTCTCAAACATAGAGATTTTATCAGGGACTTCCAACTTTACGTACCACGAAGATTCATTAGCGAACGGAGCCTACATAACGGTCGGATGTATCAGAAGATGTACAGCCCAACTTCAAGAGTTTATGAACAAAACAGAACATAAAGCGAGGGCTCCGAAGAAAGGAAGAGGCTTGAATTGTCGATAACGAAACTATTTCTTAGTTTACACTGAGGCCATGGAAAGACGTCCCATCGACGGAAGTCTTCGCCAGGTTATTACGCTTAACCCTCCACCGTACTCCCCTATATTCCCACCAGTTGTACAGCCACTTACAGGGCTTGTTTCTGTGGCCTGAATGTACGACCTGCTGCAGAATATTTCTTGTAACGGCTTCCATGGGCGTGGGTTGCGGCTTACAGATGAAACTTCGAAGTTTAAATCTTCTCAATTTTCTTTTTGCTCTTCTGAAGAACGAACGAATGCATGTGGCGCGTGCACGAATCTTTAATTTGTTGAGAGGCGGCATACGCCGATACGCCTTGCCGTACTGTACACACAGCTGCCCTTGCCATTTCCCTACCCCAACTGGCGCAAGTGCCTGTGGACACAAACAGCACCCCCAATGAGAAGTTCACTCCCTGCTCAGAAGGATTTTTCAGCCTCTACCTACAGTTAAATACCTTGTTATAGAACCAGGGTGTTCATCCCCACTTCCAAAAAACGCCTCGCTGAATACAATCCGGACGCAGTTCAATCCAAGTTAATAACGCCTTTCCATCACCACATATAACACCATACCCTCTAGTGGGCTCTTATCATAAAACGGGTCCATCAATACCGTGCTCTTTTATTTGACCCCTCACAAGCCTCTCTTATTCACCTTGCTATAATCCAACGGAGGTATCAAGTTTCACACTGCGTAATGTCAACTTCCAAGTCAATTTGTTTCCTTCACTGGACAGTCTCTGGTTTCCTCTGAAAGGCGAAACCACAAAGGACACCAGAAAACAGCACCCTTAGCGCGAATGCCATCTGCTGCATAGGCCTATAGCAGAAGTAGGTAAAAAGGAACTGAATACAAAATATTTATTGAAAAACCAGAAGGGAAAAACCACTAAACTGGGAGACGCACGGGAATTTGAGAGAACACTGTTAGAATGGACCTTACAGAATCACACTGTAAACAAAGAGAAACTGCCTCCAGTTACTGGAGTGACTGTGTCAAATTCGTGGGTTCCACGGGAATAGCAAATTTCTTGATCAGTTGCATAAAAGACACGCTGTATCACGAAGACAATTTGTTACTTCAAAAGCAGGTTAGACATTTCGTTAGTTCCTCAGTTAGTTACTTCCTTAGGGGCTTATTTAGCTTTCCCTGAGTAACTGATTGGGCAGGTAGTCAATAGGACAACTTGTGGGCTGACAGGTTCGTCCGTATGTTAACCGTTAAATAGATCAGTTATTTAGTTATTTAACTGTCAGTTTAACTGGTTACTTAGGTAATTACGTAAATGTTTTGGTTACTTTCATACCCTCGTTAATTAGCCACGCGATTGATATATTATTGTACTGTTGGTTGGGTGGTACGTTCGTTGGTCATTGTTAAGTCCGTTAAACTTTTGAAGATTTTCATCTGAAGTACATACAAAAATTCAGTTCTTACCTCACAGAGAACACAGTTCATTGTCATTATAAACACGAGCTACTTAAGGCTGTTCAAGGAAGTAACAAATATTTGTTGTGACAGTCGTATGAAATAGATATGTACTGGGTGGCGAAATGCAGAGTTTCTTTATGTTACAGCAGCTGGTATATACAATTAACACTGGACTTTAGACTGCTCATTATTATTTGTGAGTTAGAGGCACAGCAGTCTGGTCTGCCAGTCACACTATCTCAGTACAAGCATATTAAACTATTACAAGACTAGAACTTCGTTGTATTACTTGCGAACAGCCCGACTGGGTTATATACCCTTGAACTTCTTTACTATGCATTTTCCACAAACTTTCACTTCCACTCGGGATGGAAATATTTAAAACAGGCAGCCTCCGAACTACGCAATGACATGAAATTCAGCGGCGCTCGCGCATCCCTTATAAATTATTAGTGCTTAGAGACGGAACCACAGTAGAAGGGGCAGGACAGAATGAGACAAGACAGCAAATAAAGAACACGTCTACCATCGTTCCCATACAACAGTGAGCCCGAAGTCAGGAGAATAAACAACCAAGTTTACAGACAAAACACAAATACTAGCTGATTTTGTTGGTTAATTAGGCAAAATAATGAGAGGTTTTGTCTCTGGAAACGGAATTGGGATTAGAAAGTTATGGGCCTCCAAATTACAGTCACACTTGTTTCGGTTTGGCTGATATTTCTTGCACAAGGGTGCGCAGGACGAAACAAACACTGTCTATTATTATTGCCTATTGGTTTTAATTAGTGACCCCTTCTAAATAGCTAGAGCGTCCAATGAGGGGTGATCAGACGGCAAGAACATAAAAGGAATCGGCCGCAGCATGTTTTGTAGCATCCCACCGACAGTCCGCAGGTACTAACTCAAGCATGAAACCTAACGTAATTTAAGAGATCTACAAGCAATTCAAACTTACGTGAGGCATATTTACAGATTACTGACTGACAAGTCATTTATGGCTGCATACAATTTGGCCATCTTTTCGATAACACGTTCTTAGTTGTGAGCAATAACATTTTGTCTGGAAGGAATACCCATCAGGTGTACTTAGCAGTAGGGCGACGTTCGTTTTTGAGCAGCTAAGACGGGATTATACGGTAAATACGTAGTAAATCCCTCACTATTTAAGCAGCCAGAAGTTTCGTTACTCTGTCTGCATAGGTAGACATGTTCCTGATACATTTTTATCATAAAACTCTGGAAATCTGCGTGCTACTCCGCCACATTTTCATTACCAGGTTTCTGTTTGTTTCACGGCACCAGTTTCCAGACTTCAAACAAAATTGGAATGCGTTAGACTATTAACCTTGAGCAGTTTGGACTCGTAAGGTACCTTCAGATTGCGACCCTGTGTAACTTTGCTCAGGATACAGAAATACTTCGCATACAGTGTAAAAAACTTCCGCTTTAAAATCAATGGTTTCGTTCTCCACGTGCCCTCTAGTTATGAACGGTGGGGGTGGCAACATGAAAGCTCTCCTACCTTAATGTCAGGTTCACATTTCCGTGGCACGTTCCGTTTCAATAAACGAAGGCCTGCGTACTGAGTGTTAGCGGTAAAAGTAAAAGCTAAAGTTCACCCCAGAACACGCCACGAAGGCCCGGAGAGAAAGTACTTACAGCGCTACTCTTTCTTCACCTCGGCGCTAGATGGGAGTAGACGGTCAATGCCACGCCCCGGCCGCTTTATCCTCTGGAAAGAGACCCGGTGTCCATTGTACAGGAGGCTGGGTGGGCCACAGGGACGGTCTGGACGGGTGCGGAAAATCTCGCCCTCACCGGGATTTGATCCCCGGACCGTTCAGGCCGTAGAACGTCGCCATACTGACTATGCTATTCTTGCCCACGAATATTAGCGGTATAAACGCTATACATATATGTATATAGTTGTATAAATTCCTTTATTATTATCTGGATTGCGTCATCTTACATTTTCTTCCATGCAGTTAACTCCATTTTGCATCCACAAATAAAAAACCAAGCGGACTTCTGAGACGTAATAACTGTGTACAATATTGCGAAATAGTTACGTTGTTTGTTTCAACAACTTTGTAGCGCCCATGTGGCCTTGAACAGTGCTAACTGATTTCGTAATTCTGAAATATGAAATCAAGTTATCGTTGACAAAAAAGATTTACATGTGCAATAAATTAATATCAAGGCCAATTACACAAGTAACAACGCAAAGAATAACTGCAAAGTGGCGTACATCTTTTCATTCTTTATTTCTCTATTTCCGGCTCCCATTCACTCATACTAACACGTTCCCTGCTCTCCGATAGCGCAAGGCCAGTAATTTCTATCGTAAGTACAGTACAGTATACGGATGCAATCGTAGCCGCCCTGGATAAGATAATGCTGTCCCTAGGGACGAGGGAAACATATGCTGGCCTGAATGGAATGATACAGTTCGTGGGACGGGCGTCCGTGCAAAGCTTCAAGACATGGCGCTCTTTAAAGCAGGGAGACAGTACCCAGCCTCAACTCGAATAAGAAATCGTTATTAAGTGAGGCTTTCGCTCTTCTGAGATTTTACGCAGCGTAGGTTGGTAACTGGAAATCGAAGTTTCAGGACAGCCTGTTGCTACCATCTTGCCGGTCAATATGGCACCGACAGGCTGTCCCAAAATGCCGGTTACCAACTGCCAAACCACACCGCCACCGAAGACTGAGAATTCGCATTATTAAAAAACCACACTCGCGTCACTTTTTCATTACAGGACATCTTCTAAAAGAAATTATAAAAATGTAATATTAATAGCGCAGGAAGAAACGTCGCCAACAGACGTAAATTCAAGCAAAACAGACACCGAGAACAGTAACAAAGTACGTAAGTAATTCTGAAACAAAATGTGTATAGAAGTAACATACGTAACTTTTCGAAGTATTAACACAAAACATTTATTTCACGTGTAATAATCACCCGGTGATTTTAAGACAACTGATGATTGCCCACAAGTACATCAGGTAACAAAGCACTCGAACTAAAGTAGGAATTTTAACAACTTTTAGTACAACAGGAGGGCATACAATAAAGAATCACACACGAGATATATACAAAATGTACATATTCTGATGCTACATAAAGACTATAGTGGCCTGCACAATTTGTGAGATCTCACGAATTTAAAATATATATGCATTTTATTTTGTGGGTTTACAGTCATGCATGTAATTTGCCTGAGGATGGTCCGCCCGACCGAAACACTTTTTCATATATTCACGAAACTAATAAAATTTGTTGTGGTTGACGGCAGTACGAATGTCAATATTTGACATGATATACCACAACGGGATGAATTTAAAAAAAAAATGACTTTCTTTTCTACGTTTACACACTAACTACTGCATCTAACTCCCACGACACTTGCAGGCTCGTGGCTATTACATCATGATGGTTACATTACAAGTACACTAACAAGGAAAGTGATTCAACTGGGCAGACACTCTCGATCACGGAAGGCTGTGACAGTGACAAGAGAAATCTGCCTCGAGAGTCGCTTGCCATTCGGAAAGCGTACAGGTGCGTTCAGCGTTGTGTTTAACGCTGCAACTTGAACTGCTTGTGGCGTTTTGCAACACTCGGCTACTGACCAAGTACGTATGTGAAGCCATCTTTCATGATAAGCTGCTAGTCGTTGACTTGATCTAGAATTTCTCCGAATTTTCTAAGACAGAAGGTTCATTACCACGTCCACGACAGCCCACCATTAGATTTTATACTAAGCCATTTGAATCATACTCTCTGATATTTCATTGTGCTTTTCAGTTTAATGTCCTTCAACAAGGCGAGAAAAAATTCGCACATGGTTCTCTTTAGCATATTAATTATTTGAATACTCTATCAACTGCTTAGATTATTTAATATCAGATAGCAGGTACGTGGTTGACAATTAACAGGGTCGACGTGCCGGCAGATTGCTCGTGGCCTACTTTGAGATACCACTTTTGTACCTAAGAGAGTATGGAAAATCACCAAATCCGTCAGTCAGGATAATCTTTTAGCAATCGAGATGTGAACCGGCCACCAGCACAACACAAATTAGAAGTCAACCAGCTTGTTCTGTCACGCAGACTTATTCATAGTGCTGTTTACAACAATTTATACGTAAGATGCGGTAACCCAACACCAAACTTGAGTAATTAATAAGTCACTTCTTAACACAGCCAACCTTCATAAAATATTATGGGAAGTCGTTCGTCTCCAATATTTAAGTCGTCTCTGTACCCATTTACGTGTTTTGTCTAACGACGCTGCCAGTACCTCAGACTATAGAGGGTTGAATGTTTAGAGGATTAATGAACAATGAATATGAAGGGATATGGAAGGAACCGGTGGTGGCCTCATTTGAGTGAGGGTTCAGGAATTTGTCTGGAGGGACAGAAAATAAGCAAAACAAACCCCTCATTCACAACAGTCGGTATCACAGCCGAGATTCGAACCAAGTACCTCTATAACACAAATCAGAATTGTTACCGCTTTAGCCAACTCGCTTGGCGACATCCCTATTCTGGCTATACGTTATGTGTCAGCACTGTGCCGACAGCTGGGCTGTAATCCAAACTCCCAGGCCATACCTGGACAATTTTCATACCGTAGGATGGTCTCCCTCTGCTTAAATGTCATGTAAAACTCTCGTGAGTCCTGCGTTCCTACTGATTATACCATTGCTATGACCAGCTTTACCCTGGGACCTACCGTGAAAACACACGAAAACAGCGGCAGATTCGAAAACATTGGGCTACGGAAGTGTACGCTCAGTGTCTGGCAATTCTGTTGCCTGAGGATCTCGCACCTGCTATGAACAATGTAATCCCAACTTAGCCAGTAAGCACCTGGTCATCTACCGGCCACCTGTCAAAGGATTCACCACTGTAATTACATGTCTGAAAAAAAGGTGCCCCAACTTTGGAGTGAAATATGCGTCAACAGTGAAGACAACTGGGTAAAAAAGTGCAAAATTAAACTGGATTTGCAATTATAAATAACATAAAAACAAAATTGGGGGCCGCGGTGGCGCTGTTGGTTGAGGCACTGCGCTACAAACCGGCAGGTCGCGGGTTCGATTCCCGATGGTGTAAGTGGATTTTTTCATTGGCATAATCCTGTCGGCCGCACTATGGCCCTGGGGTCGACTCAGCCTCTAACAGAAATGAGTACCAGGAATATTTTCTGGGGGGTAAACGCGGCCGGTGAGTAAGGCTGACAACCTTACCACCTTCAAGTGCCGACTGTCTTGAAATCTGGGAGCCTCGACCTCCTGGAACCCTGTGGGCCTGTCCAGGCCTGTAATGGGATTGCTTTACCTTTTTTTACCTTTTTTATAAAAACAAAATTTCCGCACAGTCTTAAAGTGGCGTTCCCAGCACTTGTGTGTTACATCAATGTACGAATAACTGTCCACTGCACAAGGAGCCAAGCGAATAAATTGCAATACTGTTTATGCGAGTGGCTTATTTGTCAAACATTTGTGCTCGGATACATTTGTCAGATGTCTGCCTGGTTACTCTGTTCGCGTTCCCACGACTCGCGTACTTGACCATTCGATGTCTCGAATGATACCCTCCACACACACACACACACACACACACACACAACTCGCTTCTTTTTTTGTCAAATACAGATGAGTTGTGGGAACGCAGCAACAAGACTCGACTTCACACGCAGACCTAAACAAACACTGGCGATTCCTCTGACTTGTGTCACATTTACCGACAATCGATAGAAAATGAACAAGTGATCAACATTCATACAAGTGCGCTGTTCCCCCAACGAGGGAAGCATCCACAAGTGACAAATGTTTGTCAAGTACACGAGTGGTGGGAAAATGCTGAGTGAACATCACAAACAAAAAAAAACACGCAAAAAAATTACAAGCAAAGAAAACAGACGTCTGTTGGAAAGTAGGTCATCGCTGCTGTTGATAAGGTGTTCAATATCGCAACTGATACATAAAGAAAACAGGCATACAAGCCTGCATCAAGGTGATATAGGCCTACATACAGTGCCCAAAAGTAACACCAAAGTTTTAAACACAGTGACACTTTCACTGTTGGTACACTCTATACAATCGTTTCGACATATTTCGCAACTTCCAGAATACGAAGAGTGAAAAGCAAAAGTGGGGAACGACGCACACATTCATGGACTTACACAGTGTAGTCTGTACAGCGACTCGCTACGGGCTGGACGGTCTGGGGATCTAATTTCGCTGGCGGCAAGATTTTCCGCACCCGGCCAGAACGGACCTGTCGCCTACCGAGCCTCCTGTACAACGGGCAATGGGTCTCCTTCCCGGGCGCAAAGCGGCTGGGGCGTGGAGTTGACCACCTACCCCCTACCTAGCGTCGAGATTAAGGAAACAGTACAGCTATACCTCTACTCCCCCATTGGGCCTTTATGGTCTGTTCTAGGGTGAAAACTATCTTTTAGCTTTTACATGTACACACGCATAAATACAAGGTTTACAGCTAGCCAGCCAGCCACATGCATAAGCCGAGGTCAATGAATCACTTTGTAAGCAAAATACTGAACCTCTTTATGTACTGCTTACTTGTAAAATCATAAACATCCTGCTCGCCTTGCTTTATTCGGGTAAATTAAATTAAATTCCACAAACCCAAAGCCTCCAACGAAATAATATTATTTATCCGTTCAATAAGACACATTGAAACTAATGTGCGGAGTGTCCCAGACATTTCTGGCAAACAGCAAAGTGCGTTTTCTGAATCTATGCCGGCCAAGGCTTCTGAGACTGGCAGCACTGTCGTCCAGCAAGTGGTCACGACGTAACGCGAAGCAGATGATAAGGAGCGAACTGCATGGTCACGTTTACACCACTCACGTGTGTTATGGATACACTGTCAGTGCCTGCAAACCTGCATACACGAAACGGCTGTTCAGCAGGTAGTCAGCTGATCTACGTTGAATTGCTGACCGCCGTGAATGCTGACACTGCTACGTTGGCGTCCGCACGCGACAGCCGGGTGAATAAACTGCAGTGGTATGACTCGGGCGTCACCACATGCAGGAAAAACCGCTCGAATGCTGTCGTCCAGCAGGCGGCGGAAATGCCGGGCGGCCATAATTAGCGTCTGACATTTAAATTTTCAGCTTCCCATCTTCTAATCTTCACGGTTCAGGCACTTTAAAGAAGTGCACAGTCCTCTCCCGCGTTTCCTATTATCGTTAACCCGTTTGGTAATTTTATGCTATCTTCGGCTACCTGGTAAAAGTAAAGTTGTCTCTGTCCACGCCATGAAGGCATATAGGGTGAGTACAGCTATAGCTCCACTCAATCTTAACCTCGGCACTAGATGAATATGAGTAGTTAACTTCACGCCCCGGCCGCTTTACCCCCGGGAAAGAACACCGGTACCCATTGAATAGGAGTGGGTGGGCCCCCACAGCCGGTCTAGACACTCTGGAGGAGACAAAACTCTCTTGCCCCTGCCAGGATTTGAACCCAGGACTGTCCAGCCCATACCGTAGTCGCTATACCGACTACGCTACCCTGGCCCCATATCTTCGGCTACCTGTGTTCACCTATTACATCTTCACGTAACTTCCTGCTCAATTTCTGGGCTTTAGTAAAAACGTATACTTGTTCCTGTGCACGCAATGATGGCATACTGGCGGCGGTGTGCAGATATAGTTCCATGCATTCTTAACCTCGTCACCAGATGAAAATACGCATTCAGCTTCATGCTCCGGCCGCATTACGCCCGATTAAAGGGTCCTAGATACCCATTTAACAGGAGACCAGCTGGGCACTTGGGACTTCAGTGAACATAAAATCGGTGCAGTGATCAATGTTCCCTCTAAGCTGCGCGAGTGCGCGGCCGCGCAGTAACTGAAATGCTCTCGCGCACATTGAATTGTTGCCGCGCAGCTGGAATTTTTCAATTTGTCATTTTTAATATTCTTATTATGCATATTACAAAAAAAACTTTTAATTGCCGCGCAGTCGTCAGATCGTGTAAAAATTTTCTGCTCAGAGCAGCAGCAGGTCCGCGCAACTGTAAAAAAATTAGAGGGAACGTTGGCAGTAATATAAATTTGAGTAATTATTACAGAAATTTGTATAGAGTCCAAATGATGGTGACAGCGACGTAGCTGAAACATTTCAATTCTGTTTACCATATTGCGCTTCCATACAAAACTGGAAGCGTCGTTAAATAAACAACTTGTCTCATTCTCCTCCCTCTTCTCACTTCAGGCAAGTGGCCTTGGCCGGAATCCAAACCTGTGCAAGTCTCTAAAGGCATGTGGTCTTCCACGACTTCGTAACGGTGCACAGGATTCGCAGTGAACTGCAGGCGTAGTTACACCGTTTGTAAGACGTTTAAACAACACGCCAGGCAGCCATATGTTAGTCGAAGTAAAACTGCACGCATTCGAGACGACAGTTCAGCTTCCCAATGTGGCCGTTTTACCCCAATGAAACTGATGCCGGTGACTCTCAAGTGGGCTCAATAAGAAACTAAACCATGCGGAAAGCATGTGGAATGAAGTGGTCATAGCCAATTGTAAGGCACTATACCGGTAAGTCCTTTCAGAAAACGACGAAAGCCATGAAACACGGTATCTAGAACGAGACTCGGAATTAGGACCGCTCCAGTATAAAAAAGAGCCAGTAACTGCAAGGTGGTGTTCCATAAACCGATTCTGACTAGATCGCTTATTTGATAAATTCTCAGCATTCATGTTTTTGAAAGCGGATTAATTATACTAATTGGAATTATAAATGTGCCCTGAAAAGTGTAACACCGTTAGCGAAAATTACCGATTAGTTCTCAGCTGAATAACTTAAAACAGCAAACAGATAAACCAGAACAGGGTTTTCTTAAGAACCTTACTGTTACACAACGGTGAAGAACTCATCATTTCTTATGGCAGCCACCGTCACAACAGTCTTCCACTGTCTATCCTGAGCCCCTTTTCCAAGTCCATAGTTTCACTTTCTACTTCCCTGAAATCCATGTTATTACAGTCCGCTACATCCGAACTTGAATTCAAATGAAAAGGTTGAGCGCATGTCAGTTCATACACAGAAGAAAATAAGGATCAATTGTGCGGCGCCATCATTTGTCCCATCAGCAACTCCGCACTTTGAATAAATCACATTCGTCTGCTAACCGGTACCGTACAATAAAAATCAGGATTCAACTAAGTAGCTTCGATTAAGGTCAGCTGACAAGAGCCACTCAACTCCATTGTGCACAGTCCTGCTTGAGAAGTTGACAGTTGCTCAGCGACTAACGAAATCGCCCACCTTTTACAAAACACGAAGGTTCATTACAATATTCAAACGCACCCACGAATGGTCCATAAAACTAGCATAGACACACTTCAGAGGGCATCTGAAAAGCCCGATGCGTAAATTGGGTTTGTTTCCGCTTATGAAATCAACGGCTGGGACAAGGGGTGATTTTCACAAGTAACAGCAGACCATTGCTATCAGCAATGGAATTTTAGGAACCGACGCTTAAAGAAGTTCCAGAAAGAATTTTGCATGTCTTCTATCTAACGTTATCAACTGCGAAGGTTACTAGGGTCGAGCTATTAACAAGGGTTGGCTATTAACGTGGACTTAATAAACAGTGATCCCGGCACATTTCAAGACACCAGTATTCCTCCTCAGCAAATTTTCAGACTTCTTCTACCTAACTTTAACAAAGCGCAGGCCTAAAAGACGTGTGCATTACACATCGGCAGCAACGGTAATGCCTTTCCGCTATGCGCACTGAATGCGTCCGTTATTGCCTTTCCAACTGTCAGCTGTCACACAGTGCGACTGCAGCAGTGCGGCACAGTGACGTTTGTTGGCCAACTGGTCAAACACGAAGTCTCTCTCGTAATTAATTGTATCTGCATAGAGCACGGCACCCATAACGGTCCTCGCCCTTCAGGTGAACCTGAGATCATTATGAAGCATAGCTTTGTGTTTGTATGTGGACTGTCTGTGTTGTTCCCCGTGGCGTAGATAACCGGTCGGAGGCCTCCACGCCACCTGGTAACCTTGGATTATTAGTGAAGTTATTCCAAAATCACATAACAGGCGTCTAATACGAATTTTATCACGAAGCACCTGAGAATCGCGTCTGAAGGATCATTTCCATAATACACTCTTGCACGAAAAACACGGGCTTATTTGAACAATGCCCGCAAATATCACACACCAAAATGTTGCCGGTAAATAATTCATAATGGTATATGTCAGAATACTGCCTTCTATCAGAAGAAAAGTGATCAACCAGAAACACCATAAAAAAATCTTAGCATTCAGTACGTTTGGCAACCCCCTGATCCACAGGCCCCCCCCCCCCAAGCCGCTGGGATTCTATGGGGGCCGTATCTCCCCAACTGTGTGTTCCAATGTCCACGGACTCTACGGAGAAGAAAAAAGTGACCGCCTGACCTACTCTGAAGACGAATCTACATTACAGATAGAGGTCCAGCACGTACCGCGCAGTAAACAGTCTGGTAAGATTAGACAAGATGGTGAATGCTGTATAGGGAAATAATGGATGTTCATTGTACGAATCTTACGGATCACACATCGCATGGAAGAAACTCGGAGTTTTTAGTGTTAAACCTTGTGGTACATATAGTTACCACTATGCTTTAAAGAGTTTAACGCAGTCCTAGCCTGAAAGAAAATGTCAGATCGGAATGAAGGTCGCCAATGTAAACTAACCGAAAGTTGCCATTTTCATAAACTGCCGCATAACGGGTCCGTAAGCTGCGCACAAATATAGTTATGGGAAACCGTTGTAATACTTTCCGCGAGACTTCCGTTGTGTTGAGCATGGGATGAGGTTATACTACAACTTCGTGCCAAATACAACCCGCAATAAATTATCAAGACTCATACCCCCCCCCTCCCGCCCCATACATAATACTCAAAATCTCGTCAGCACACTGGCAACAGCTCGAGTGTTAGTCTGCAGGAAACCACGACGTCAACTTCCAGATTTCTGACACATAGAAACAGTCACATGCAATCTTGGCGACGTTTCTCATCTGCTTCCGCAAATGACGCAATAGTAACAGTGGTTGGTACTTGACACTGACACAACTGATTGTTGTCATTCTGTAAAGCAGATTTTGAGCGGTACTTACACAGACGGTCCTAATTCAAGGCAGCGAGGGCCGTGCCATGGTTCAGACTATTATTCATCGGCTTCCCCTTACGGAGGCCCAGCTTCGCTGTCTCCTATGTAGAACTTGCGGTGCGCAGTGCTACTGGGGCACGTTCTCTCCTGATGCTTTTGTTTTCCTTGCAAATTATTATTCCATCAATGTGTCACACCTGTCCACCTTCACGAGCTGGCACAAAGCCATTTGTGGGCGCAGTACCAACGGGCTCACTCTGACCCCACTCACCACATCTAAAAATAAAATGACACAGGTCACAGCCTATCATAAGCTTTATTCCAACAGGGAATGCCACATTATTTTACATTTACGTGTATCTGTTTTTTTTTTCAAAAAGACGGCTCACATTAGCAGGTAGGAAGCTAGTTAAAACAGAACAAGTTTCATTTAAAGGCGTTGCAGGCAGTGGGAGCCGCCTATTACGGAGTTCAGCAAAAGTGCTGGAAAGTAATGAAAGTCGGCATGCTGCACTGGCACAAAAAATTGTTCAGCATGTGTACAATGGCTGGAATAAATTTTGTGGACACGTGACTACAGAAACAGGAGCAGACTATAAAGTAATCATCAGCCAAGACGGAATGTACAAAGGTCATGTGGAAATTCTTGCCATGTGAGAGGTTAAAGTGATATTCCTTTAAATATAACGTCATAACAAAGCGAGGCAAACGAGAGACGACCTATGGATCTATATGTGATTGTTTATAAAATTTATTCCATTACTTGTTTTCCTTCTATCGTTAGAGGGTTTATTGTGAGCACTTTTTTTTAAATCTTTCATTATAGCGCCACCGTTTGTAAACTCATCCTTATGTATGATGAGAATGTCGTCAACTTTTCTAACGTATGTCTATACTATTCTGTATTTCTTGTACAAATCAGCGTGTTGTAGAAACTTCAGCCAGAAATCGTCTAGCATTGCGAGTATATTACCTATAGCATTTAGCACTTAATATAATTTAACGCTTCCAAAAAGACCCTATGGCTATCAATCTCTTGGTAGACAAATACTGAAACCATTATGTTCCTGTAAATGACTGATGAAAGTTCGAATTTTCCTTCGGAAGTTTCAACGCAAGGATCGCACAGATGACATGCGTTGTCCAGTCCCACTCTGCATTCCTCCCGGACTCAGCATTCTTGTGGTTTAACAGTTCTCTGCCGTAAATACCTCAAAAAAACATCCCTGTTCCTGTATGCTACTGAATCACCACCCATAACACTTGTCACACGATCTGCGGTCCAGCACGCTGCATACTCACGCAGCGACATATGTGAGTGCCACAACGTTAGGCGGCCTGCTCACTTGACCAGTGGCATAGATATCTTTGTGCCGTCCTGTAAAGGCAGACGCCTCGCACGGAGCCATTTCCCCATCAGAGCGTACTTCCGCGTGTTGGAACTATCTAGCGTAGGATCACGCGCCCACAATGCCCAGTCTGTGGGAGCAGCAGTGGCGGTGCCGGTGCTGGCAGTGGCAGCAGTAATACGATACTGAGATAACTGTGGAGTGGTTACCATTCGTACGTCATGTTCGGGAGGGCCCCAGTTCATTTTTAGCTCACGTACCGGTTACGATTGGGTTTTCGTGGTTTTACGCGGACTCATTCGGCAAACGCTCATATATCAAACTAACACAGACCGCTTCCTTCCAAAGCATTTCAAATTCATTATTCACTAATCATCCCACACCTCGACGCAATACAATCTGACCCACTGTAACCAAGCGTTGTTAAATAATCAAGAATCAGTTGTATAATATTACTACTACTACTACTACTACTAGTAGTAGTAGTAGTAGTAGTAGTAGAGTATTAGTAGTGCTGCAGTAGCAGTACGGCTGCTGTAGGTGTGTCTGTCAGGTTGATTTCGCAATACCGCTCTAAGATGTGTATTCGGCAGGTACTCGGTTCAAACCCCGATCTGAGTAAGATTACTATCGTCAAGGCCTGGTGCTGAGGGCAGCAGATTCCTTTGAACGTCGGTACGCATCTATCCCACCACACGGCGTCACATCCCAGACAGCAATCTATATAGCAACTGCTGTCAGAACCTCATCTCACATGTCCCTACTCAGGTTGTGAGTTTCCTCGTGTCTCTCCACTATAGAGTGCTGTGACTTGAAACAGGTCATGACTGCTTCCTTCAAAATCCTTACTATTCCAAATATCACCATCCTTATCATTTGATTTCACGCTACGTCATGTCTCCAGTGAAACAGCGTCGTTAAATAACGTACAGCCAAACAAATAACTGGGTAACTCTCGGAAAGCTTGTACCTTGTCGATCGTGACTGCCACATTCGCACTGCTGAACCTACGTATGCTTGGCACTTTACACAGACATAGTTAACACTGCTTACATGTCGACGTGACCGAGTGATCAATTCTCCATACAAACACGCCATTTCCACAATAAAAAGGTATCTTCCACTATTTGCACCACTCAGTGGTTCTTTCGTGAATCACTTCTATGTAATTAAAAATGCGTGGATTTTTAATTGAATAACGTTGGTGCTTAAGGAAGACACATTACCTCACTGTTTTTACATGGCGTGACAGCCCCTAGTGGGCCAGGGCCACCTCATTGTCGAGACTTCACGATCACACTCAGACACACCACACTCGGTAGGACTCCTCTGGACGAGTGATCGGCCCAACGCAGAGACCTCTACCTGACAACACACAGCACTGACACGAAAGAGACATCCATGCCCCGGCGGGATTCGAACCTACAAGCCCAGTAAGCGAGCGGCCGACCTCATGTTTTAACATTTACAATACTGCACAAAGTAATGGCGATTCATCGGCGCTATTTTATTCACACTTTGCTGGACAAACAATATTCTTCCTCAGCTTGCCCCATCCTACAATGAATAAATATCTCAGTAGCCAAACAAACGCCATGTCACAGGGCTTGTGTTAGTGGTCAAATGCCGCAAGCACTTGGAGGTTGTTGCCCTCCGTGCACGCTCGCGAAATATGGGCTATATATCGAAGAGAAGAGAACACCCACCACCCCTCCCTTCCAAAAAAAATTAGAAAACAAACGTTTGCTTACCCAAGGTCAATACTATTCAATCCGGAAATATCAAAGCTGCTACAGCGAAAGCCCACATAGCACTTCACGCAGCGGAGCACACCAACAGAAAACACCACACAAAACATAAAACTGTTGATCTGTAACACCACTCACTACACACACACACACACACACACACACACACACACAATCACCATGTAATATCTCGTTCAGACGTGTAATATTTACGACTTACATTCTGACATTTCGAACCACAAGAAAAGAAACAACCATTAACTACACAACCGAACCGCCACGTACATCCTCCTTTTCGTTTCCTTGCTGCCGTTCAGCTGCTACCGAGCTCGATGGAGGGGGAGGGGTGATGACCACGTGACTACAAGACCCAATGGACGGACATACACACTCCTATTAAGACTATGAATGCTGTACAAGGTATAGAAAAACAGGCCTTAAGTATAGTTCAAAACAAGGGGAACTTCATTCTAAGGCCGGTATGCTTGGCGGACCGGCCGAATAACACTGCACGAGCGTTCCTCCCTCTCTAGTATTTGCGTAGTTAACCTACAGTGGTAATGATGCTTTCCGCGTGTAAACTGCAGTTTCGTTCTGGGTGTGAAATTTGGTTTCTCACGCTACGAAAGTGTTTGAGAACAGAACGTTGGTTAGAATATTTTGACCTAAGTGCGAGGAAGTGACAGGAGCCTGAAAATGTTGCATATCTGGAGGTTCATAATACATATTTCTGGCCAAACATTAACCCTTTAAAGACGAAGCGTATTTGTTTTATATAAGGACTCAGTGCGTACCGCGCTGTAAACACTCTCCACTTCGGTTATAAAAACAAGTCTCTTAATGTTTTATAAGGCAAAAGTTGCTGTTTGTTCTGAGATCCGTACAAAACACATAAACGCAATGTGGGCACCACGTAGAATTTTTTAACGTTAAACCTGGCCATATGTAAAGTTACCGCTAGGCTTTAAAAGGTTAATATTATGAGCAAATCAATGAAAATGGCATGGACAGGCCATACAGAACGCACGGAATAAAATAAAAATTGATCCAAAATTTTGGCCATAAAGCATGAAGGGAGGAGCCATCGTAAAAGGTGTAGGTGTAGCTGGGAGGGCAATATCTATAAGACGTCTAATATAAATAGGTTGGGAGACTGTGGAATGGATTCATCTTACCCAAGTCTGGGCCCAGGGCTGGTCTCTTGTAAACACGGCAATGAAATTTCAGGTGCTATGAAAGTTGGAGAGTTTCTTGACTAGCTGAGCAACTATTAGCTTATGAATAAGGACTCTGGTCTATGAAGTCATTTCGTTAGCTATTTAATTAGTTATTCCTAACTCGAAACATAAATCAGATGATTAAAATATACGAAAGTATAAGTTTAATATTAATATTAATTAATATTAATATTACTGTTAAATAGATTCGTGATCTATGGGCCTAAATTATAATACCGAAATCAAAATCATCGATTGGTACTACCACATTGTCAAACACAACTTTTTATTTGTAAGTAAATCTTCCATTATTTCCAGTTGGAAAAAATATAAGCTTTACTTACAAATAAAGAGTTGTTTTTGACAGTGTGACAGTGCCATTTGTTAATACAGACAGCCTAACGAGATGCTTACCACAAAAAGTCACCGAAGTATACATACATATGTGGGTGTCAAGGCGCCCTGTTTATCATTATTCCGACACGTGTCGGTCCCTTTGTGCCACAATCAGGGATCACAATTATACAAATTTTAGTGAAGTTAATAAAGGTTACAACAATTTAACAAACACTAATTTCTGTTCTGTGTTAAGCATGCCTTACATTAAAATCTTCTAAAATAGCATTTATTTAACACACGTATTCTGTCTTGGTTTTACTTTCATTACTGTTACAGGTCTAAAATTTTAGTCAAATTTCAAATGCATGTTGTGTTACAGAAACATAGCATAAAGTGAATACAACGTTTTTCGGTTAGAATATATCGTTAAAATACTTTACCAACTTCAACAGTTATTAAATGGGATTATCATGCCTTACAGCCGGAACTGTTTCTTTCCCGTGGCGCAACAGCAACTCGGGCCTAGGCCGCCTCATTCTAGAGGTTTCTAGATCACACACAGACAAACACACAGCCGGCAGGACTCCTCTGGACAAGTGATCAGCTCATTGCAGAGACCTGTACCTGACAACACACAACACTCACAACAGACAGACATCCATGCCCCTGGCGGGATTCGAACCCACAATCCCAGCAAGAGAGCAGCTGCAGGCACACGCCGTAGACCGCGCGGCCACTGGGATTTGCAGCTCGAATTACACACGGTCTCAAATTCAAATATTTCGCAGTACCATGTTTTGACACACCTACGTGTTTACTAAACTGCGTATCACTGATGATATTGTCACTGTATCTGCGATGCTGTCGGGACCTTTTATGCGTGAAGTTATGTCTGTTCAAGATGCGCTTGACTTGTTAATGGGATAAGACCTGTGAAGCGACACTAGGTCGTATTTTAGAACAATCCTCGACTGTCATATATACACGTATATAACACATATTATTTGCACCCGCATACGTACGGAAATAATACACACATATAGGCCTACATATAGAGTCTGTAGTTATTACCCAAACATACATACATTTACATATCTATTATATATATTCTTGCATGTATACACACACAAATAACGTTTATGCATTAGTGGAGTGAAATGAATACGTTTTCTCCTTAACCTGTTGATAAAACTAAACCACACACACAGAGTTTGAGTGTCTTGATAAGGCAATAAATGCTATCTTCACCGATATTGTCAAACACCAGAGACATTCAACAGAGTCTGCAAAGTTATCTGGATAGGGTTACTCATTCCTATCGCTGAACTTTTAAATACGCCTTATAAAATGGAGAGCGTGGGGCACGGACAGTCTTGGGCAAATCGACACGGGATGGCAAGTTGAAATTCCGCACACTGCATTTCTCTATGTGTATTACCTTACGTGTACAAATGCAATTTGATGGCCCAGTGGAATGAAACAAAGCGTTTAAAGTACTAGGTGTTTCAGCATTCATTTCCAAAAGGCTGGTTTAGCACTGATGCTTGGGAGGTAGCCTTTTGGTATTTCACCTAGTTGACACTGATCTTGGTGGAGTTATTTTCGTGCACCGCAGAATACACCCAACATGGTTCCTTCATATTCACTCCCCAGATATTACACTGTAGTTCCCTAGCTTGTTGGACGCTAACTAAACCATCCAACCGAAAGGGCATTGTTAACTAAGACAGTAGATCGATCAGTCTGAATCGGAACAAATCCGAGAGGGAAGTCCGTAAACCTGGGCAAGGTGTGAAAAACGGACATTTTTAAAGAACAGTGTATGGAAAGGAAATCATAGACCGCGACCTCAGTCGAACCGGTTCCGGGGCCTGTATGTGCCTGACCGCTAATTCGATTCTCTACTTGACATTTCGTAATAATATTGCTAGCCTCTTCACTATGTGGATTTTAGACCCCACCCTACACCAGAAATAGAGAATTACCGCTTATCGGCTGTCAGGGACTACTCACTAATATTCGCAGCTACCGTCCATATCCCCTCAGGGGCCCACAATTATTATTGTGAGTATGGGAACTGGCGCTTCCGACGTCCCGAGCTAACCAGTACCTAGGGGTATATCTGGGCCACTCTATATTCTGGGGTCATAAACACCGAGACTTGATTCTCCAGGTTGGCCGTTGGGCGAGCGGCTAACCTCTCGCCGAGAACATCACACTTCTTGAAACCTGAAGAACAGGAGGCCAAGGCCCGATACTGATCTGTTGCACCACACCACACCTACACCTCCCATACATTGCGGCCATCTCTTCCAGCTGCAACCTGATCATATCTAATGTTTACCAAGACACGTCACAACATCTAATGAGCTTAATTCTCTCTGAAAACGATGCCGTTCGCAGTAACGAGGTCGGCCACTTTTCTTTCCGCTTCCTGTTTTCTATTTTCTTCTCACTGGGTAGGTAAAACAAAGGATTGTTTTCCGTCCTTGTATGTTGAAATCAAAGTAATATCTTGGACGTCACACATTCTGTGTACACTGACTTGGTCGTTAAACAATGTACAAAAAATAGCAAGCGTCATTTTCATTCACTTTCAAGAGAAAGGAGAAGTGCAAGAAGCATGAGTAGATATAAGACAGAAGTGGCAGGATGGAGTAAAAAGTTTTCCCTGAGTTTAATAAAGCACCAGGCCATGAAAGTATACACATGGTTGAGAGTATTGCTTCAATCTTGGCACTATGTGAAGGTTACTGTCAGCTTCACGTCCGGCCCGCTTCACCCCCGAAGCGCTGCTGGTACCCATTAAACAGGCTGCTGGGTGGGCCCCACAGCCGTTTGGGACGTGTCAGTGAAAAGAAAAATATCTTGTCCCTGCCTGAATTCGAAGACTGGGTCGTTCAACCCTTAGCATGTGTGGAACCTGCAGATACTAAATATACAGAAGGGACTCCGGAATGTCCGCTATAACATTGGCGTCAAAAATTAACTATTTTCACAAAAGTTTCGCGAGTAGTTAATGTCACAGTCGTCCGCAACACCGAAGCAGCGGAAGGGACAGGAGGTTGGGCATGATATGAAGCTTTACGAGTTTCTTACTGTGGCGACATAAATACTGTGCACAGTTACGTCGCAACTGGTGACTTTGATAAAATGCACCTCTTCAGAGTTGAGGCCTAAATCAGCAGCGCGTTAAAAATGACGGTATTTTAGAGTGGAAAAATAAATTTGTTCCGTGTATGGGGCTGTGGACCATGTAATTAAATGTCCACATTTCGTTCCCAGTAGTTTATGTGAGTGCAGCCAACAACTCTAATTCACACATACCATTTCAGTACAGCGCTTATGAAATGCGCTTCAGCAAACAGGCATTACTGGAATTACTCTTGCATTGTGAAATTTTCCATAAACGTTTAACACTCTCAAGTCCGAATTTTGCAGAATATATATATATATATATATATATATATATATATACATACATACTCACGTAAAAACTACTTGCATACTCCATGGTCCAGAGTGAGCCAAAACTCTGCGAATACTTACACCAACAAAGGATGAAACCACCTCATTCTTAGCAGTAAAGTTACAACAATGAAACAATTAAATGGCATTGCTTGAAAAAGGGTGGGTTGGTCACTGCATGTGCCAAAAGTCACGTAGGCCATGAAACTAAGAATGAGGAGGGTTTATCCTGTGCAGCATTGGTGCACAGAGGCTATTTGTCTGTATTTCTCACATGCTAGGGAAAAAAACAAATTATTTTCGGCTTTAGTTTATTCTCCTGCACCTTTGATAGGCGGACTGCAAAATTTTTTAACTTTTCGAGAGGCGAGGTTTTCGCGGCGGTGAGGCTTTCGGCTTTGTAACCCTACTTAGCTCGCCTCAGTAGCTTGTCAGCTTGCCTTCTGGAGGTAAAGATTGCCCTCATCTTTAACTTCTACTTGCGGAGAAGCTTCGTAGCTTCATCGCCAGATTGAGCCGTGAGGATGAAAACAGCAAGCAGTTACAAGATTTTTTTACCTAAGCAGAGGTACCCGTGAAACTACAGGATGTTATAATTTAGAAGAATCTAATTTCAATCTGTAATGTTTTGCACAAAAAGTTGAGGTACGTACCGGCAGATTTAACATTCCAACTCAACATTTGACTACAACAAAAATTCCGATTTTACAACCAATTTTGCTTGTTACAAGATAGCAGCGAATTTGGCCGGCTGCCGTATAAAAAACAAGTGAAGGCTGAATCTTCTGGAATGAAATATTCTGTCGAATGGCTAAGGGTTGCCTTCAGAGTCCAGCAGCCCAAACGTGGAATGCATGACCCTGAAATGAGGCAATACGCTTGCTAGAGACGTCGGTAGCTACTTATCACTCGCAAAGGCGTTAAGATCGTAGATATGAATCTTCATCAAGACGGCTGTGAGAGCCTCAGATTCGGAAGACAATTTTTGCTTTTGTTAATGTACCTAGAAGAGGACACAAATTTCACTTGATACGTTCTTTTCGTAATTTGGTTCGTTACTGAGGTAACGACGATAGTTGTGGTAGAACAAATGAGGTAACGACTTCTTTCTTTCTTTCTTTCTTTCTTTCTTTCTTTCTTTCTTTCTTTCTCTCTTTCTTTTAGTTTCAACTTTTCTCACTTAGTCATCGCAAAGAGTGTAAATGCAGGCGTTAAAAGATCAACGTGTATAATTAGGGAAAGGAGCACCAGAATCCTAGTTCATCGGTATGGAGGAAGAAATGCTGAGCATTTTGACGACTAACAGATTCGTTTTAACTAAGAACAAACCAGAGACTGGCCGAACAAAGGAAGACACCGGGCAGGTCAGACCTCCCAGTCCGAAGAAACAGTGACTAATTGCAAGCACTGACCCCCCCCCCCGAAACTCATGGGTTCAAATACCGAAAAAAAAATCGTACAAGTATAAACACCAAAGCAGTTTTTACCGCGACTCAAAAATCCTAAAATAAATATTGTCACGCAGGTATTTTTAGGCGCGTCCGCATAGTCACGAAAAGATCCATTGTCTTTGCCATGTGCGTCCGTTTGTCCGTATGTGTCAGAACGACTCCCACTGGATGGATTTCCGTGAAACTTGATGTTTGGGGCTTTTATGAAAAATCAGTCGAGAAAATCCAGATCTGGTTAAAATCGTACAAAATGTCTGGCATTTTACATGAAGACTTCAGTACGTTTTAATGTCCCCGGCAACAAAAATTGTCCACAGAAACACTGCTGTGCAACACTCGGTTTGTTATATTGCTGACAGTGACATGCAGCTCAACAATAAACAGAGAAAGTGTTGTTGTTTGTTCATTGCAAAAATGCTTACGTGAACGCGCCACAGTGTTAAATTATAGGAACAGTGCCTACCATGTTTACATTAGGGATACGCATCTCTTAAAATACCAACATGTTACGTGACATGTACAGACCTTTACAAGGCAATGACATTTTCATATGTTGAATACCTGTTTGTGTCATTCGTAACGTACTGCTATTTTTTAAACAAAGAGTAGCACAGGAAAGCTTTTTAACGCTGCAAGTCATATTCAAGAATTAGTGAAGCTTACAAATTTTAATGAGATTACGCAAACGCATTGGGAAATCTACCAAACAATATAATACTATTACTTCCTGACGGTTTATAACCATTCTGCATGGCAGGGTATTAGAACATAACAGTTTATAACAATTAATGCAATTAAATAGATAAAACTAGCAAATTACAGTTTAAAACAGGCTGCCTAAAAGTGTTGTAATTCGGGACTCTTGCGTTCCAAGAGACTAGAGTCAAGAGAAACAGGACTCTATGTATAGGAATTCGCTATGATAATGCAGGGCCCGAGGATAGAGCCACGTAATTACGGAAACGTGGAGATTCCAACAAACAATAAAGTGGGATGAAATGAAATCCCTAAATAAAAGACTAAATTAAAACGGAATCAAGAATCCGTAGGGCAGTTCAGCACCACTCACGTCACATTCAGGGACTAGCAAAAGTTGCTTGAAGTGTGCATGAATTACAGTTTCTTTCACGCGAAGGATGCGGTGACTTAGAAGTTTAAAAAACGCTGATTCAAACAATGAAAGAGTAGGACAACCGTTCATACTTTCTCATGCAAAGACTGACGGAAAGTGTATTACACAATGGTCAGTGTTTGTTACTGCACCATATTCAGGTGTAAAGGACTGGAATTTCCACATTCTTCATGGAAACTGAAGGGTCATTACCGTGTTCACAAACACCTGTAATGAGTTAAATCCAGCCCACATCCTCATGTTGTATGTAAAAGATTAACGGCTGGAAGATTCGGAGTTCGAATCCTGGTAGGGGAAAGAAATTCTTCTCTTCTCCAAGACGTCCAGACCGGCTCTGAGGAACACCCAGCCTCCTACTCAGTTGGCACCGCACTTATTTCCCCGGGAGCGAAGCGGCCGGGGCGCGAAGCTGACCACTCACCACCATCTAGTTTTGAGGTTAAGAATAATTGGAGCGACACATCCACTCCCCATCTATGTCTTCATGATGTGCACAGGGAAAATATTAAATTACCTTTACTTTTCCGGTTACTTGCGAATGAAGAATCAAGAAATTAATTTGTCACGTTCTTCCGAATTAAGCGAACATAATCAGGCAGTTACACGATAACAGTGTCGCTGCTGTTGACTCAGACAGTTATCATTGCATTAAAATAAGATCGAAACATAACTCGTTTTTCCTGTTGTAGGCACGCAACTCTCACACCCAGGGAAGGGCACACAAAGCAGCAGTCAAGTGAGTAAGCAAGCAATAACTGAGTACCGAACTCGTTTAGCAACTGACTCACTAAAACCACGGATCAGAACCGCTCCTGCAAGGTTAATATTCTGTAACTGGTCAGGAAATTCCCCATAATTGACGAAACCCAAAAGCCCACTGCCGTCTTCACAAGAACCCGCCAACATTCCCCAACCTAACGGCCCACTTCCTCGCCCCATACTTCCTTAACGGCTGCTCGTAAACAGACATTACTCTTTGCATCAACGCCGAGTTCTCCCAAATGTACATTCCCTCCATGTTTCTTCTGAGTAATAATTTGTAAGCCGATCGCAGTGGCCGCGCGGTTTAAGGCGTGGGTTTTGCGGCCGCGCGGTCTAAGGCGTAGGTTTTGCGGCCGCTCGCCTCTCGGGATTGCAGCTTCGAATCCCGCTGGGGTCATGGATGTCTGTCTCTTGTGAATGTTGTGTGTTGTCAGGTAGATGTCTCTGCGACGGGCCGATCACTTGCCCAGAGAAGTCCTACCGAGTGTGTGTGTGTCTGAGTGTGATCTCGAAACCTCAACAATGAGGAAAGCCTAGGTCCACTAGAGCTGTGAAGCCATAAAAAAATATGTTGTGAACATTCTTTGTCATTATACATGCGTGTTTCTTGGTCCGCCCAATTCTTATATATCGACTGCATATCCATAACAGCAGCTGGTGAAGAGCCCACGTTATGAAAGTTGCCGTTGCGCAACTTCGTCTAGTCTTGTGTTTCTTCATGTGAACAGAGAGTACACACTGAATTAAAAATATGTAAAAGAGAAATCTGTTGTTATCCTTGTAGGACAGAATCATCCAAGACTAATTATGTAGGTGGGCGCTGTGTTCACCCACATTTCGAATTGAAAAGGCCCACGTGTCTCCCTGTGTATCTCCTCTCCTAATACTAAAAAGAAAAAGCCTTGCCTTGCCTTTCCTTATCTCGCATTTCCAACTGCAGACGGAGTCACCACACAATGCAACCGCCATGTTTCGGTGTCAGGCGTCGTTAATTAGACAGTGGGACCCCAGGCATGGCAAGGAACGCAACACAACATTAACTAATTTTCACGCTTCGTCAAGCAATTACTACAACTCTGAAATACTTCTCAACAGCGAGTGTTCAAAACCAAGATGGCTTCGTGACTTTTATCATACACATCGTCGGTCTAGTCTGGAATATTAACACTGCATGCTGATGGTGTATAATCGGAGGATAAAACTGTCCCCGTTGACGCCCTGAATAAGTACGTAGACAGAAGAGGTATAGCTCCAATCATTCTTAACCTCGGCACTAAATAGGGGTGAGTTCTCAGACTCATACATCGGCCGCTTAAACTACGCAGTGGTGACCCCCCCCCCCCCCCAGTATGCCTTGAATGGGGAACGGAGGGTTTGGATAGTCTGGAACAAAAAAAAATTCTTTACTGGGCCAGAAATCGAACTCAGAACCCTCGGTGAACCAGCCCGTAGCCTAGTCACTATACGGACTACGTTATCCGGCTCCTCGTATTGATTTTGGTAACTAGATAATACCGGCAAACCGAATTTGAACTGTAAATACGGTGAGATGTAATTAACAATTTTGTTTACATTCACAAGTTTAATTTAGGAAGAAGTTTCATTTATGAAACGTCGAACAGGAGACACATCGGTAACCCCACTTCCTTCCCAGGTAATCATTAACTTTCATCTTCCTATGCGACGCTGTATCGTTACTGGCGTTGACATGTGTGATCAAATGACCCAGCACAAACGAAAATTTAGGCCGCCTCACAAACGACTTTACCCGCGTTACGATGGTATCGCGATGGCGATACGATACATAGGACAAGATCGCGCGCCTCGTTCACTGGAGGCGATCCACTCAGACGATATGCACTGCTTCAGTATCGACGTGTCATAAACTTTAACAGAAGAAAGTATTTCAGTACTAACGCGAGTGCGCCTACAGTACGTGCTTAAATCGGTTACAGTACAATCAGGAATAAATCATCCAAACTGATTCACTCAGTTTTTTCCTAATGTTCTGGTACAAAAGACCACTTCTCTCCTTTTTCGTACAACCAGGATCTTTACAGTCATACAAAATGGGGGTTTCCCCAAGAAGCCGCACAGGTTTAACACTTGCATCCTGACTCATGCATATGTAACCTAACGCAGCACTGTCCTTGATACTTCCTCCTTCTGTGGCGCAGATCGTACATCCGTGGCGATGTGTTTACGACTGGGGCGATAGATGACACAGCATGCTCAGTCATCATCGTATCGTATCGACCGCTCCTGAATACATCTTTATTGTGTTGTCTTCGGTGTGCGAGATCCCATTTGAAACCACGGTTAGAGTCGTACGGTGTGCTTATCGCCATCGCGTCTTGAGTAGCGTCCAGTGTGATCACCGCCTTACGCTATACACACTCATGCGAGTATTTGTGGTCACACTTTGTGACTCGCAAATGTTTGAATACCTTACGTTTATGTCTCTCCTGATTTAGTAACTCCACAAGCAGAATCTTCAGTCTTCCCCTCTACTCTATTCACACATAAGGATTAAAATGCTGGCCTGCAAATACGTAATTTAGCACTTTGGCTTTTGTGCTCCTGACACATGGTCTCTCACTCTGAAGGAGAACTTTGATCGAGGCACGTTGAGAAGAAGGAAGCAAGAGAAAATTCTATAATGAGAACTTCGCAATCAGAATCCCTCATCAAATAGTATTAGGATAATTGGCTCACGAAGGATAAGATTTATGAAGCACGGGGCACTGGAGACATAAGATATGTATGAAAACTCAGAAAACCTGATAGAAACCACTTGGGAGACCCAGACTTAGAAGGGATCATAATAGTAAAATGGATCATAAATATATAGAGTTTGAAACGTGGATTACATTCATGTGGCTCAGAAAGGAAAACAGCAGTGGGCTTTTGTGCACACACTAAAAGAACTTCTGGGTTCCATAAATGGCACAAGATTTATTGACTACCTACGCCACTATGAGCTTCTCAAGATCAACTAACTCCAGGCAGTTAGTTACCTGGTTAGCTTTTATTGCCACAAGATGGAGGGGCAAGCTATTATTATTATTATTATTATTATTATCATCATCATCATCATCTCCTTTATGCAGAGTATTCACACTTATATATCTGAAACAAACCATGTTGCTAGGGTATACAGTGTCGCAGCTATTCTGCGCGTACTGTTAATGGTGCATGTAACGCTGTCTTCAGTATTAAACTCTTTAGTGCTTCTACATTAGCACTTTCCGCAGTATGTGTGCTGTGCCCAATATAGTTGTTTTCTGTAGTTCTTTGATATCGTGCTTTCCTGGTAGGCTGCTCAAGTATTTTCTAAAGGATTTTGAAATGGTTCCAGTTGCTCCTATTATTACTGGCGTCACCTGTGTTTTTACATTCCACATGCGCTGCATTTCTATTATAGGGTCTTTATATTTTAGAATCTTCTCGGTTTCTTTCTTTATCACATTTCTGTCTCCCGGGATTGCTACATCAATTAGCATACATGTTCCTTTTTCATTATCCCGGATTATGTTGTGTGGTTTATTGTCGGGGATGGTTCTCTCGGTTTGTACTTTTTGATTCCATACTATGGTTACCTTTCCCACTTCACTTGTTTCTACTGATTTATTATTATTATTATTATTATTATTATTATTATTATTATTATTATTATTATTAAGCATTCACGCTTTCCTCGCCTCGCCTCTTTTCTGTTTTGTTCTTGTTCATCGCGTAATTGTTCTTTATCTCTATTTATGTATTCATGTGTTCGTGCGTTGGTTTAATAATTGGCCCAGCGCTGCTAAGCCTGAATTTCAATAAACGGAATCGAAATGTATTGCACTATTAACTGTAAGTATTAACACATTCAGAAAATAATTACCTCCCTTAAGCATTTTTCTTCAACAATTCTATCCGATGTGACACGTTCTTTTTATCTCTTTCTATACATTTTCTTCTGTGGTTTGTTATTGGATGTATTTTCTCTCACGCCCCTGTACTGTGTTTGTAATTGACCTTATAGCTGTTGTGTCAGCACTTTAACAATAAAAAAAGAATTATTATTATTATCATCATTATTATTCTTAATCTCCAGATGTTTATTGTTAATAAACCCATCACTTCGAGCGGTCCGTGGTATAAGGGCTGTGGAAGTAGAATGTCAACTGGAACAAATGTTTTATAAGCAGAGTACTACCAATTTGCCTTGTGACAAGAAGTCTCATAATGGCGAATATGTGCGCTCCACTTTGCATTCCCGTCGCAACAGAAAACAGCCGCAGGAATTCTGATGAGTTCTGTGAATTGTGAAGCTCAGAATTAATCGTGTCCGTTTGTGACAAACAATGCGTACGTGGGGGGGGGGGGGGCACAATAACGTGTTACAGGGATGTTTGTGCACCACATATCGCCACAAAGCCCCACGACTCTTCCAGAATTACTGCACATTTAGTTTCATTAGACCGAGCTTTAACGTATTTTACAAACATAAACACAGATCATTCTATAATCGTTTGTGACAATAGATGATTCATTACAATAAATTACGTTGAAAATTAAACGTTGACAGCGACATATCGGCCACGCACTGCCGTTCGCGAACCAAGTTTATCCCCTGTTCCCCTACTATTGGCCAGTACACATTTCTGAACGGTCAGCATAGCGATTCGCTACTGGCTGGGCGGTACGAGCTCGAACTCCGGGCAAGGCAAGGTTTTGCGGCTTCATCCATTGCCACTCAGCCTCCTACACAGTGTTCCGGCTCATACCCGGCAGCACAGCGGCCGGGGTAACCCGCCTCTAGTGTCGAGGTTGAGCTTGGGCACAGCTGTACTTCTGCCTCCCATTAATGCCTGCTTGGCAAGTTACGGGACAGACTTTACCTTTACACATTTCTGAGAATGAAGACATAAATACAGACAAATCCCGAAACACTGTGTACGTCAAATAGGCTTTCGGAAATGGTTAATAGTCAACGTATTATTTTTAATTAAAACACAGTTCTTTTAGGTTTGCGTGAAAAGGTGACGCATTATTCTCACCGTCTGATAAGCGACGCTTATGCAGCTGCATGCTGTTCTGTGACATACTTGTCTGAGCGATGTTTGAATGAACTCTTTTAAAGTAACGTAGACTAAATTTGATGTGAGAGTTCGTATTTACTGACATCATTCTCATTCACAGTTTTATGAAGTTACTTCCAATAATTCAAAAGCTTTTAGGAGGGCAAACACAGAACAGGGCGCGATATGTAGGTTACGTCTTAACCTGAAAAATAAATCTGTTTTGAAGACGTTAATGAAATATCATCGTGAAAACACAAGAAGTAGGAGAGCGGCCGCCTGCTGACTAGTCTTACAATTAATGCCACCCTTGTCTTCCCACCTCTTATTGCTAAATGGCTCCTTGGTTAATAGACCACTCTCAGGAACTAGCTCCGCCCCCGCATGAGTTAAGAGAGAAAACCGCGGGGTTTAGATTCCGGCATACCTGGGGCTTAGTGCGGAGTTAATTAAAACAGTCACTGCATCACTTCGGTTAAGCCTCAGAGCGAAATCTGCACACACGCTCAACCTACTACCGGTATTTCTCATACTGTAGACGTTTCACTTCCTCAGTACACACCTCTTTCACGTAACTACGTCTCTATGCAAGACCGAGGAACTGGGGTTCGATTTCCAGCACACTCAAGAATTCTTCTCTTCTCTACACTTCCGACACGGCTCTGGGCTCAACCCAACCTACTGGTCACTGAGTACTGGCCGTAACGTGGTCGGAACGTGAAGTTGCAGTCACCTCTATCTAGTGCTGAGGTTAAGAATTAGTGGAGCTATAACTGGAACCCCCCAGTAACGCTTCCTGGCGCTGTGCTAAATTATGCACAGATTAAACTTTATCGTTACTCTGCATCTGGTACGGACATATCGTCCTAAAGAAATAAATGGTTAAGAATGTACGGGTTTGAGAGTAACACATAACCAGAAGTTCCGGAATGACTGTATTGCGCCTACTTACTGCAAGCAAATAGAAGTCCAGAATATTTAGAAAACTGCTTCCCCTTAAACAGAGAGTTTAGCAAGAACTACAATATAATCATCGTAAATAATCATAAGCCTCACGGACACGATCTATGCATTAGTACAAAATTTCCACAAATATATATTTCACCTAGGGCTATATACATACGCAGGCTACATGAATCTTGTAAAGCACAACCTTTAAAGATTTGCGCCTCCGCCATATTTGTAATCTTCAACACAGAGAGGCCTTCGCACAAAATCCGTGAGAGTGATTATGATACATAACTATATCATTACAAACGTATGGAATAAAATGTATAAAACTAAAATTTTATCTGTTGCTTTGCGCTGCTGTGAGAATTAGGCTATCAAAAAGGAAGAGAACAGCGTGAAGGCATTTGAAAACAGGGTGCTGAGGAAAACGTTTTGCTTAAAAGCATTCCTCAGTCATATTACTTGCATGATAAAATTAAGGTGCATGAAGGGGGAGGGACATATACCATGCCTGTGACGAGAGGGCGATACAAAGACATGGTAAGAACACTTGAAGATAAAAGCCACGTGGAAGACCTAAGCGTAAATTAAATTATCATATTAAAATACATCTTTCAGAAAGAGGGTAAGAGGTTATGGAGTGGATTTATTTTACTCAGTATAGGAACCGGAGGTAATCTCTTATGAATACAGTAACGAATATTCCGCTTCAAGGAAAAACCATGAATTTCTTATTCAGTTTATCAGCTATTGGCTTCTTAGGGACTACTCTGTATGGAGAAATTGTGAGCGTTTCTAGTAGACTCTGCGTCTACTTACGACTCTACACAGTGTGACTCGACGCCTCAACTTTAGGATTTTACTCCTGAGGATATTTTTAGTTAGAAATACCATATAAACATAAGTACCATTCCCAACGGTTATGGACCTGTGATTACCTTAATGTTAAGAAAATAAAAACACTGGAACAACTTTCACTTGCCAAATTTACGACGTACAGCACTTGTTCAAAATGACAGCCCTCAGCCCCACACACGTCTCTCTCCCTAGCCGACGAATGTGGCATGTTGGTCCATACAACACTGGCCACCCGGGTCTCCAAATCGCAACCACTTAATTTTCTTTCTCTGCGGAGGGGGGCACACGAAAAATCTTTTGTTCCAGAAAAACTTGGAAACTCGTAAGGATCTGGTATGTGGAATTTTCAAGCTGCAAACCGCACAAAGAACAATCATAAGGAACTGATACAAGCTGCACCTTCAATTCGCCGTTGTGCCAGAACGTGTACTGAGGCCGATGGTGGTTGTTCTGAGCGTTTACTGTAAATTCAATAATACAAATATTTAGTGAGTACGTGTCGGTTACTCCCACTTCGCCAAGATTCAGACAATAAAAAATCCGTAACTTTTGATACTCGGTCAATTTTGACTAGGAATGACGTCAGAGAAAACCTTCTGATATTAGCACACCAAACAATACATCACTCTACACAGTCTGAGTCAGTGAAAACGTCATTAACCAGGCAATAAAGAAGTACGTGTCTTCATGTAAACACTCCTTTCAGTGCTTTACTGAAACACTTCATAAAATTCTTCCCCGCACAAAAAGTGTTTTTGTTGAATCTTGAACCTGAAAGATATGGATTTTTTTATGGCACTGACGCCTGAGACGTCAAGAAGTCTGGCGCTTGACGTCCTGTTCCAATTAATAACTTTCGTCCCTTGCGGAAGGGAAGAGGATGTGAGGCTTTGAAGAAAAATTAAATTAATTTGTTCAGAACGTAATAAATTGGGCCCAAACCAAAGCAGAAATGCAGTTATTATGAAGGGTTCGCAAATTCATGAACATTTCAGCCTTTGTCTTATTATATCTTTATCCACTTCACATTTATATATCTCCGACAAACACAAAATTGAATTTTCCAATAAAAAGTATGTAAGCTGAATGGTCAGTACTGATTGGACGCAATCATTAAGTCCTGCATTCGAATTACGCTTGCGAGAAAGCTTTCTTGTCTTCAGTCAACGATATCCTCAACGTCTCCAGGTAAATGCTGTCACAGTTCCTTAGAAATAAACATGGTTACGAACTCAAAATCAGCTGTACACTCAACGCGATATAACTGACGCAACTGAGCAAGCGTCGTTGAATTAACTCTGTAGCATACTTTGACAGTGTAAGAGGCTAAGTAACGGGTCGTACAGGACGCGCCACGGCTAAACACCAGACGTCTCTCTTCTGTGTTTTCTGACTTCAGTAAAACTCGCCGATTGCTTTTGTTACGAATGTCACTAATATAACAGCCACTCATATCCATCGTAAAAGTACAGGTAGACTTATCCTTGTGCTTAACAGGAATACGTATGAGGGAGGGGAGGTATAGCTCCATTCAGCCTCGGCTCCAGACGGAGGTGAGCGGCCAGCTGCACGCTCCAGCAACTTTATCTTCAGTACCCTCGGACTAGCAGGCTAGGTGGGCACGACAGCCGGTCTGGACGCTTTGGAGAAGGGAAAATTCTCTTGGCCCTGCTGGGAACCAACCTACGATTTCTCTGCTATTTATACCATAGCTTAAAGCGTGTCCATCGTAAGCGGTGACCAGTCTGCTACTGTTTCTCAGCCCTGTAGTTTGCGTCCGCTCTGCCTAACGAAAAACATACAGGCCTACCTTGGCAGCTGACAAGTGTCATGAGCAATCGCAACGCATGTCACGTCAAGCGCGCATTTTCATCTTAATACACAGATGCCGAGATGAAACTGACAACGCCGGATTAATATGACATACCAACAATCGTTCAGGTGAGTGACATGTGTCTAACTTGACGTGCTGTCTAGCACACTCTTACGACAGCATTGAGAACTACGAACGAGACGCGCATGTATGCGTCACCACCTGTCGACAGAAATAAGAACTAGAAGAGTAGTGTACGTAATTCCCCACATTACTCCCCAACACACCAAGCGAACTAGAATAGGCGCATATCACAACGCAGCGGTCGCCAACCCCGTATCGGCAGGTGCCCAGGTTCCCGCTCGGCGTTTCCTAATGGCAGACTGCTAATGGTCAACTGTGACACCAGGCAGACAGCAGACTAAATAGCGTGACTTGAACTGCCCATAATTTCTTTTGCCCTGCCTTGTTTGACGAAACCACGTCATATCTCTACATTCCATCCTTGAAGAGTAGAGTTATATGCAGACAAGAAAACGCGGTGGAAGAAAATGTTCTATTACTTGGGCATCCGGTGCTGGGAACAGTGCAGTACAGTTTATACCCACGCACTCAGGGATAATGTAGGGTTGCGGAATGTTGGTGAATTCAACTGCAAGTGTAGGCCAACTCTGCCAGTGCTGAAATGTGTAAACGATTTAGCAGTTTTTTTCTTTCAGAGTTCAGGTGTTTGCTCATAACGCGGTTCATCTCGCAAAGTATTTCCCTCTGCCTACGTAATACATTTTGCTCAAAGTTCTACTCACAGATCTCTCGCCTCTTTTGACGCAGAGTCTATTCGTTTCAAGTGACTTCAAGGGGATCCGAGTCTCTGAAACAGGACGCACATGATACAGCTACATGCCAGACAAGGCCATCGTAAAAGCGAAATTACTTGTATCTCTAAATTCATAGATACGAAGTACAAGGAGGTAGGCGGAGACAAGAGGGCTTTACAAAACACGTTGAATTTCATCTGGAAATGTCGGCATTAAGTAGTCTATGTTTCGTTAGTAATAGACAAGTACAAATATATTTATATTTCACCATCCGTTCCAACAAATGCAATAAAATGTTGAATCGTAACATTTGCCCTTGGGTGAAAGGGGATACTGTGTGCACGAGACTTACATTCTACATAAGCGGTAAGTCAGGATGGAGAAAGCAGAACTGGAACGAATTATCAACTGCCTGTGTAGAACGTAAGGGAAAGTACAAAGGTGGTTGATTGCAGATGAATAACCCATTTTGTGCATGAAGCATTGATTGTGTAAACAGGCAGTAGGCCTACGCTCTAAACTGGACAGCCTGTTTCATATAGGTCCTATTTCTTTTAAACTGAGCACGAAAACTGGGTCCATTGCGGCAGGACGTGTCGTAGGACCCGCGTTCTAGTGCCAATTGTGCAGTTCGCAAGGTCGGACCTGCAATACGCACAGTAAGAACAGTGATTACACTGGCCAGCAACACGCTTCGATACGCCTCGTCTCCGTCATAGTACTCGGCGGATTTCTGACAAGAGCGCACTAACATGTGTTTTGTTTATATAACGATGCTTTGTATATTGAGGTTAGAATGACAGACTGACTGAATGACTGTATGTATGTACATGTGTGTGTGTGTGTGTGTGTGTGTGTGTGTGTGAATGTATGAATGTGTCAATAAATCAATCAATCAGTCAACCAATCAACGACATTATTCCCTCATAATGATATTCATCAACATCGATCAGTGCAATGACGGTTCATTCCCACAACACGTATTAAAAGACCTCTTAGAGGTAAGATAGGTAATGTCTGTCTGTCTGTCTAACCACATTTTTATCGAATTTTCCAAATCTAGCCCTCAACGCTGTACATCATAACTGAACTCTACTCCTTTATATACAATACATAACTGTATAAATATAAGAAACTGAAACCTCAGTGTCCATTCTAAACTGTGTGTTTAATATTCTATTCCTGCCAACCTGATGATGGCCCGTTGGGCCGAAGCATGTTGTTGCGTTGATACAGAATAACAGAATTGTTGCGTTCGACTGAATTCTGTGATTCGTATGAAGATTTGAGGTTTTCAAGCTTGTGATACTTTACACTGTGGCCTTCCGGTTTCTGACTTTTTCTTGGTAAAACGTGGAAGACTAGAGGATTTCACAGACCAGATGACTGCAACATTAATTTTGAATATTTGTTTATGAAGGGTGTGTAAGGAAGCGATCGTGACCAGTTTTAATGTATCCCAGCAGGAACCTAAACCCCAGTTGTCCCTGCATTCAATTAATATTTGCAATTAGAATCTAGAAGCACCACCAGTGTTCAGGCAAGATCACGAAGGAGGAAATAAAAATTGCTGGTTTTGACAACAGTAATAACCGACGCCATCTGCAGACTGAGAATACAAACATATATATTTACTGACATTATATCCGCTTGGAGCAGAAATCCACTTTACTGCAGACTGTAAAGCTTCCAAGAACTCACTCAAGGCCTCGTGCACAAACCGTTCAAAAACTTATCCTCTCATCATGTCCATATGTGAGTTCACAATGAATAACTTCATGGAGCAAAGTCCTTTCCCAGAAGCTAATAGTTTCTTAGATAGTCTAAACATTTCCTAAATTTTATGGAACCAGAAGTTTCATGGCCACTTTTACAAGAGCCATCTACTTGTCCCTCTTCCCTCAGGCAGATTAATTCGCTGCAAGTTCTCCCGGGCTGTTACTTCGTAACTTAAATACAAAAAAGAAACACACACAGGGTACATAAAGAATCTTCAGTACAGAGAGAGATTGGTTAATTGTTGCTCTGTTTTAGAATCGCATTAAATATTTTTACATACTGCGGGCGAAATGAAGAGATTTTTCTTGTTACATCAGATGGTGCACATAGCAACTACCGCGCCTGGAAGGTTCAACGGGGAGAAGGATCTTAGATGTTTAACATAGCTCTTTCGGTAACAGTTCCGAATGAAAGTGCGGGGGGGAGGGGGGGACAAGCTTGCACAGCAATACGACGAAAATCTTTGTGAGGTGAGTCACTGCATTCACCAGGGTTTAAAGAGAGGATGCCGAACACAAACGAGATGCGTTCCAAAGAGACAAATATCGGGGCAGCTGAGAGTTCTAACTGCAGGAAAAACAGAAGTCCGATACTTGTTCACGGGACCAGAACATTGTTCTTGCATTAGCGCCCAGCTGTTCCACCACTTAGAGCTGCAGCGTCGCCTTCTTCCCTCCCCTCAACGGCACTAAATGCTGGTGTGGAAAGCGCACCCTTAGAAGGCCACATGTGACCCCACTCACAGTTAATTAGCGGAGCGCAATTTTTTTTACTGTGAGTGCTGCCACGTGCCGGGTCAAACGAGAAACTGCAAATGAGGACCAAAGTTGTGATGTGCTGGCTGGCCGGGCCTATCGCACACCGAAGAGGAGACGGTATATGAGTGCGGAATGTTGGTGGCATTATGGCATGAAGGACATCTTGCAGTCCATGAGGAGGAAACAGAGCCCTGTGCCACACTGCTCACCACATCGCCCACGGTCTGCCTGGCACTGATCTCAGAACTGGTCGGTAAAATGTTGATGTTCCTCACATGTTACACACGAACTACGTACTCGATAAATAGGAGTACATCTGTGAAACCGATCGAGCGCGTTCTGTCAACGGTAACGTGTCTGTGACACAGTCAGGAAAGTAACCTGAATTAGATCAACGTGCTTTAATCTATGTCTACAAGCAAATGAGTACAAAATATTATAAAATAAGCCACGAACAATCACTTCCCATTCCTCGTGAGTTGTAACTCATCAATCAGAACACGACTAAAGTTGATGTAGTCATAAAGTACTACACAGTCTTCCCTGTAGTGTCCTTTGCTGTTTATTAACTTTACTTGCCCACTGCTTTATGCATGTATGATACTAAGCATAACAGACCTCATTCTAGAACAATGTGACGGAAAAACGGAATTGTCCAAAACTTTGGGTACAAATCTTCCTTACTAGACTTTAAGACAATCGGTTCAACCATTTTTTGTCTGACCTCTTCTACCTTTTCATATTAGATGTTGAGGGATACTATTGCATCTGATCACACACAAACACATACATACTCGGCAGGACCTACGGTCGAGGGATCGGCCTGCCGCAGAAACCTCTACCTGACAACAGACACAACATTCACAACAGACAAACGTCCATGCCCCCGGCGGGATTCGAACCCGAAATCCCAGCAAGCAAGCTGCCGCAGACCTACGCCTTAGACCGCACCGCCACCAGGATCGGCTGTTCAACAGTTTAGACATTTATTCGAAGAAAAAGACGTACGGACGCACATAGGTTCTCATCATACAAAGCGTTCGATTTTGTTTTGTAAACAATGCTAATTACTCCATTATTTGAGGGTACACAGCTGTAAGCATTCACCCATAAAAACAGATGAAAATTGTGTCTAAAAATGCCAAATTATTTGATAAATTAGAATCAGTCCAATTAATCGGACTATAGTTACACTGGAGACGAACGACGTAGTTCTGGTAACAGCGAGGAAATATTAATATAATAATAATAATAATAATAATAATAATAATAATAATAATAATAATTTGCTTGAGTCCAGTTCTTACAATGCTTGAGCCTAACCTGCCCTTTAACACCGGGTTGTGACGGTGTTAACCCTTCACCATTTGCTACAAATGATAAGATACATATTTACAAATCGTTTATCTTGTTAAAAGGAGATATATTACAGATTAATACGCTCATTAATTCTACCTCCTTTGATATGTTTGAATATTAATTCATATATTGCAGATGGTAAGAGCTAAGTAGATTTTTACATTTGCTGAGGACCTATTTTACATAAATGACACAAGCTGTCACTAAAATGGAGTGAAGAACTATTATGGACATCCACAGAAAAAATGGGCAGCTCTTATAGGCTTACACCTGCATGGGTTGGTCCTTACAAAGTTGAACAACTTACTGCCACAGAAGTAGGAGATACAGGCCTCAATTGAGAGAACGGAAATTCGTTCTGTAATTTTATTTGAAAAACTGAAAAATAAAATATAAGTTATTCGGAGCAGGATACGTTACGTGGACTGAAGGGTTTGGAGTTAACGGCCTGCAGTGCATTATGAGTTTCGAATAATTTAATACACTCTGCAGTTGTATATGACGGAATGAGTGACAGTAATGGACATCCCTGCCTTGAATGGTGTGAAAGTTAGCAGTTGGATACGTGAAGGATAATACAGCCGTCTGAACTCCTTGTCACACCCCATTAGCTTTCACGTAAGAAGAAGAGGTAGGGGCTAGTTAGAGTGGAAAATCGGATAAATTTAAGCAAAGAGCGCCTGAAGTCTCACCATTCTAGCAACTACTCTAGTTGCAGCAGAATGTTGATACTGTGTTTTGCCGCTAGGCTACATTCGTGACTGAATTTCACACCACGGCGTGAAGGAGAACTCGCAAACAGCTCGTCGAGTCCCAGTTTGTTCTTCGGTTACTTAAAACTATGCATCACCTATGAAAGTTTATATAGAGACAGATGAGATAGGTAGATCAATACGTATGATTAGAAGGTAAGGATTTGGAAGGAGCCCAACTTCACCTATTGAAAGTCAACTTACTGCCGCATTCGCATGGAAATACCCAGAAAACTGCACAATATCTAAGTCAGGATAACGCCCACCGTTGACAGTATGGCTAAGAACACACGGCCTGTCAAGTTAAGGCCTCACGAAGCTGCCCGATCCCACTACGAAAGCTATTTACCACTTATCAGTGAGCGTGACTGTTGCTTCTTCATGTCTATACACTACGTAAGGAAGATCAGTGCCAGTTATTTGTGAGTAATATAACCGTTGGAATACGCTACATTTACTTCCGATTTAGATTTGTCGGTATTCCTGCATGCCCACCCGTATGTTTCATCTGTACTGAGTGTACATGCTGATCACTGTCCGTTTAGCTGAATTTCGTCTATATCGACCCAATGGAATGCTAAATTTATGTAAATTGAAATAAAACTTCATAATTCTTGCTGCGTAAATAAATCTGTACATAGACCCTTATAACATGTCTTTATTTAACCATCAAACGCAACAATAACTTTTCTCAGAGACGGCTAGTTACTGAAAAATATTTGCGAGCTTAACACAGCATATGCCGACCCCAGAGGCCGCGCGGTCTAAGGTGTGGGTCTGCCACAGCTCGCTTGCTGGGACTGCGGGTTCCAGTCCCGTCAGAGGCATGGAGATCTGTCTCTTGTGAGTGTTGTGCGTTATCAGGTAGAGATCTCCGCATTTGGCTGATCACCCGCCCAGAGGACTTCTACTGAGTGTGGTGTGTTTGAGTGTGATTGTGAAGCCTCAATACTGAGGAAGCCTAGGCCCACTAGGGACTGTTGCGCCATAAGAAAAGAGGAACACCGCGTTTAATGCAAACACATCAACATGTAAAATTTTTAGGACATTCTTCGCTCAATGATCCTTCAGTGAAATAGCAGGGAATACAATCTGTAATTATGCAGTGTTACGAGTTTTTGCCATTCGCTATGTGTGTAAGTATCTGCAATAAATGCCCATCCATGTCAGTGAGGTATACAAATTGTATTCTGAAGAACATAATACAGTTTTTCACTCTCGACTTGTCATTGTTACTGCAGTAGACAGAACAAACAACGTTTAACTGCTCCCAAGGTGAAATATATGTCCCCATCGGAACTCGCCGATTTGGAGCTGTGAGGATTGTAATTATTCAAATGCTCGAATCGCCCCAATGGATAAGAAGATTCTTACCGGAAGTTCAAAAAGACGGCGTAACAAACACGGGGATGTGGTAAATTAGCTATTGTTTGCTTAATAGCAACCACTGAACATGGGGTATAAATATATGTATAATTGTTGAATCAGTCACAGTTATTGGAAGTAACATGAACAGATCTGCCATTCTAATCGTCTACGTGGTTGTGCTTGCAATAGCCACGCAAGAGGCATCTGGTGTAAGTAAAGAGAACGTGTATATAGAACACAGTTTTAGACCTCAAGGGTCGATACAGCTGTTGGGTCCTGCCCGAAAGGAGTCAAACTTCTGTAAGCAAATGTTGTTGAAGAACTCAATATACGCATTCATGTGGCTTATTACATATGGGTGCAAGACAAAAGTAACAGAAATTTGTATTCGAATTTATAACAGGTGTACCGTACTTATAAGTGCCTTCCAGCGGGACTTTTTACTTTTGCAGAGATAAATATATTGGTATGAATTTACTGGAAATACAAGTCCGAAGCTGCAAAGATCGTAAAATTGTGGACAAAAATATGGCTACATTAGGTACTTTCGCAAAATTGCGAAAAGTGACTGTTGGCTTCGTCATGCCTGTCGGTCTGTCTGTCTGTCCTTCCGTCCGTCCGTCCGCCTGTCTGTCTGTCTGTCTGTCTGTCTGTCTGTCTGTCCGTCCGCCTGTCCGTCCGTCCGTCCGCCTGTCCGTCCGTCCGTCCGTCCGTCTGTCTGTCTGTCTGTCTGTCTGTCTGTCTGTCTGTTTGTACGTCCGCAAGGAACAACTCGGCTCCCACTGGATGGATTTTTACGAAATTTTATATTTGTGTATTTTTTCCAAAATCTGTCGATAAAATTCAACTTACATTAAAATCTGACCAGACTGATGGGTACTGTACATGAAGACCCATGTACATTTACGATAACATCTCTCCGAATTTTTCGTAGAAAGAGAAATGTTTCAGACAAAATTTGTACAGAAAATCAAAACGCATTTTAAGTTCAATAACTTTTTTTCCGACAATCGTGCCGCTTATGAGATAATGTGGAAAAACATGGTAAAGCCAGAGAGGCCGTAAAAGACGTTACAACACGGCGCATACGCATTGCGTGCTGGATAACTAAGGCTACAGACACACGCTCAGAATATGTGACATTTATGGCTTTTCCAGGGCAACAATGGTTACATAAATGTGCGTCAGTGCTACGTTACAGGCCTGGGTACATCGCCTGTCTTGTGAGCTCGTGGGCATGACAGTTCTCACCATCAGCAACGGCGCATAAGCCATCCGGGCCCGTTCTGTCTTCACAGCCTTTGGTCTCTCTATCTACTCTGTCGACATACGTTCTTCTGCAGGCCGGAGTAGGCCTATATTCAATTCATACACTTCATGACACAGTGTTTCACATAACAGTTACACGCCGAAATACGGCCTACACTGTACGTCAAGTGTCACGAACTGCTTTTGATAAGACACAATTGCAGCTTTAGGTAAGTTAGGAGCTATGTCGGACTAGCATGGAGAAAAATGCAGTTAATCAGACAACCAACAGCATACTCCCATCTACAACAAATTTTTATCGAAATCTGTTGTAGTTTCCAAGATCAAGCAAGAGAACGGACAGACAGACTCGATCTTCAGACCGGACTAACAGTTTCACGTAAAATATCAGGCAGGATCAGACGGAGAGATATCTCTTCCCGGCTGAAGTACACTTCTCATGTGTTGCAGATATGATACTACCGTACATCGGACGGAGATATATGACCCCCCGACTGATATACACCTTTAAAATCATAGATATAACAATATTTGGTTAGACTTGCGATAACGCAGCTTCATCACTACAGAACCTCCTTCCTTGAAAAAGCAGGGTATGCAAAGTTCCGAACAAAAATTTACATTCCACGCCGTTTCTCCCTAACTAGTCCTTTCTCCTCCTTGGAGACATATACTCGTGCATGTCACCAATCACCCACTTACTCAGCTGCATTTAAAATTAGGTTAAGAAAAACGTGTTTAACAAAAGGAAGAATTTAGTATATTTTATTTTTAGGTATTCTTATTTTTGCTGAATGTTTCTAATACTCCGGCACGAATGACGTTAATAATAGCAAGTTAATGGTAAATGTGCACAGTGAGATGAGAATGGTCGAACGGTAATTTGTTTTCGTATATTTTTTATTTTATCTGAGTCTCTACATAAGAAGTGGAGTTGGTACTTGTAATGGAATATGAATTACTTTATAAAGGTATGAAAAGGGTTTTAACCCGTTAAACGCAAGTTTATGGACAGAAGGCCTGGAAGAATCTAAAAGCCGTAGCTGCAAGACCAGAAGGATGACACTGATCGAAACGGTTGGTTGGAGTCTCCACACACACACACACACACACACACACACACACACACACACACACACAAGCGATTATGTCGGAAGCAGACAAAAAATAATGGGAATTTTCATCAGCAGTGCCAATCCTCAATTGAAATCTTAATTATACAATAATTTTGAGAAATAAATATTGTGTCAGTAAATTTATCGATCCCGAAACTGCCCCAAGTACGAGTATTGTGTATACCAAATTATCGCTACCGTTCGTATATGTGATGCTATTTACATGTGTACCATTAACATATTGCCTCTTACAAACTCTAAAATATAAGCTAAATTTTGAACACTGTTACCTGAACGTGTTTTAATTCCAGGCAATGACCATGGACCAGCTCAAACAAGCTATGGCGATGCTAAGGAAAGTGTGTCAGCCGAAAACAGGAGTGGCTACCGGTAAAAAACTTCCGTTTTTATGATTATGAATTAGAAAAAACACAAAAGGCGTCGTAGATATTGCAACCACAACCACCCCAACCGCAACCGCATTCATGGACTGTATCACTAAGTCTATTCTGAATTGTCGAAATGTAATTCCATTCCAACGATACTAAAAGTGTTGAGGCAGAACGGGATAGCAGTCGTGGACTGCCCTGTTTTAATCTATTTGATGACAATCATAGTGCTCGTAGGACACGAGACATTTCCATTCGTCCAGCACTATACTCCACTCACATACAGCTAACTCAGGCACCCTCTTATTGCCAAGTTATTTATCCAGAATGTACGTGTTCCTTGCTAACCGAAACTGTGCTACATGTTCAGCCCATTATTTTCAACGCAACAACTCTTACAATATTATCTGTAGAGAACAACAGTGAAAGTTATAAATTAAGCAACAACTCTTACAATATTATCTGTAGAGAACAACAGTGAAAGTTATAAATTAAGCTACGGACATTTTCTTTTCGGAGCTTTCGCGAAACAAATAGCGATTATTAGGCTTGTCGTGTCCGTCAGACCGCAAGAAACACATTCATTCTCACGTGACTGATTTTCGTGAAATTTTATATTCGGATTTTTTACTAAAATTGGTACACATTCCAATGTTGGTTAAATCAGACAAAAATAACAGACACTTCGATGAAGTCCTACATAAATTTATAACTAGCTAATTTTATAATTGAAACGGAATGCATTCTCAGGGCGTTAGGAGCGGAAAATAAAGAAACAGGTGACAACAGAAACTAAAAGTCAAATAAGATGGACTGTAAGTCTCTCCATTTACGGCATCTCGACGTTGACTATGAGTTACGTAAAACGTAGAAATGCAAGTTTAAAGTACATTTTCTTGAAATTATTGACGAATTTAAAATCTAGGGACAGCACCAAAGTCAAGGAACCAGAAATGTTACGCTCTGCCAGCATTTCTTGATTTCTTGAATTGTGGTAACGGAAAGTGCGACTAACAAGAGAATACAAATTTACATGACAAAATGACTGGACATTGCAAAATAACCATAAAAATGCACGATTAGCTAGCTAGGTAAGTGGCTAGACGGCTGAGTAAGCCGAGACCTTTTTGAAACGCTGATATGCGCTGAGTTGGTCACTAAGGATGCTGGCTTGTCATGTAACCCAAACACTCATTACCGTTCTCGAAACATTCCGCAACTGGACCCCACCCTGAACCTTTGCAATCCCTTCAACTTCATCACATCTTATTTCCTTAATACATATTTGATATTAAAATCCTATCTACGCCTGTCTCCCAAGTGCTATATTTCCTTTAGCTTTTCCGACAACGTTTTTACGCATTGTTCATCTTCCCATGCATGCTATATTCTCCGCCCAGCTCGCCCTGATACAAGTATTATTAAGCTGAACAAAACCTCTTTGCTCAAATTTCGGTCAAGAGACCTTCTATTGTACCTGAGGATTCAAATTCATATTCTTGGTTTCTACAGAGACGTGTCACCTTAAAGCTATGCTTTTACTGCTCCACACTGCGTGCATTGCAATATTGCGTTCACTAATCATTCTAACATCAGGCTCGGCACACTCTCAGCAATTGAAACTTTAGTTACGAAGGTCCGCAGTACGCGTGTCTGCTACCGTCCCGTCATTCCTCTTCTCCTTGTTTTGAAACACACACAGTCTATATGCCAGTTTTTCTCTTAAGGTGAAAGACCAAGTTTCAGAGTGACAAGTAATGCTGGTAACTACTGATTATTATTTTGATTTACAGAGGTTATAGACGCCGTTAACGGAGGAATATTCACGGATGACAGAAAACTAAAGGTGAGAGGCACCAAGGCAGGTGACCATGTTCTTAATTTCCCTAGATATTTCGCAGCGGTCAAATTAAATTTAACTGGACCTGGTCTTATGAGACTGGGGATATGTTTTCTGCTTTTTAGTACAGTCCATTTATAAGAAAATTCTTGTGGATTCTGCATCCCCCATCGGCCAGTATTTCACATATTGCTAATAAATAAGTCTTGTTGAAAGAGCCTCAACAGGAATAACGGACTGCAGAATTATTAATGTCCTCGGCTACAAGCCGCCCATCAACAGTAGAGATATTGGAATGCATAAAGTCATAAATGATTGTTGATACTGTGAAGAAAGGGCAAGTTATTTCAACATAAATACGCCTCACAACTGTTGACAAATATACTTAATTTACACAAATATGAATCACTGTATTCTGTACTGTTGACGAACCAATCGACTTTTTATTTTACGTATTTATAAGTAGACTACTTTTTCTTCTATGTTAACAAGAGTAACGAACTGCCGAAACTTGTAAAAACACACAACTGAGTTACTTCTTTGATAAAGTGATTCTTCTTAACATAAATGTTTTTGTTTAACGTGTATTTATTGTTTTCAGTGCTACATGAAATGCGCAATGGAAATGGTGCAAGGGGTAAGTGTTCTTAAAATTAACAAACCAAGCACATAAGTGAATAGCACCGGGGCCACTTTCCTTCGAGTAGAAGTTCAGACTGTGTAGCTGCATCACTCATGTCTATTTCGATCCGCCATTATTTATGACGTGGCGCTTAGTCACGGGGAAGCATTACCTTTAATTGCGTTACCTTACAGTTGTACGCCTTCATATTTGTAACCGCGGAATGAATGCTCGGAATAGAGCAGCTGCAATTTATTACTAAACTACCTAATTTTGTTGTATTTCTTAGTTTATTGTGCACCATTTAGTGTATATAATACTATACACCTAGCATAGAATGTCGATCATACTCAAAAGGTTCCTGGTTTAAAAGTCAGCTAGTGACTTCTTTCAATTTACATATTCATGTGCAAGTACATTGCAGAGAGTCAGAAGACAGCATAAAAAATAATAAGTGCATCACACTTAGGTAACTTCCCACTCTCACACAATGCACTGGTGATATTCAAGACGTTGCCCACAAGAAGCGCCTAAGCTGCCTTTGTCTCACCCTCGGTTTTCTTTACGCACAGCAGTTACGACTTAAGGCTGTATAAAAGGCGGGAGATTCCTCGACTAGTTGAGGGAACAGCAGCGTCTCAAAGAGGACTGTGCTGCATGGGTCGAGTATAGGCCACTGTAGTTCTGTTCTTTGCAGATGTCCCGTGATGGCAAACTGCAACCAGACACTGCGATAGCACAAGTCAAGAAACTTTTGCCTGTCGAGGTCAGAGACAGGGCAATTGCAGTGATCGAAAAGTGTCGCAACGTGCAACAAGGTATGAGGTACTCCAGCCTCGAGCAGACATAAATGCCTGATTTCTGATTTAGTATGTTTGGTTCGTCTTCATGCCCAGTCTTTTCAGATATGCTTCTGTTTTTTGTTAAAAGGAAACAAAATATATTATATATTCTTTATATGCGTCTAACTATGTTGTATTAATAATTTATATACAACACTACAAATCCCCTCAAATGCAAAATTCATTTCACAATTTGCACCCAATATATTTCGGAATCGAAAACTTTTATTTTGTATTATTAATCTATTAATATTCAAAAGCACCCGTCCTTCACTTAACAGAAATATTAATCGTCATAAAAATAGTTTCAAATCGCAGTTACATGGGTATGCTGTTCACACATGCATATTTTACTTAAAGTTTGCTTTCTCTTTTGGAAACCTTATAAAATTTGACTTGGATTCATAAAATTGAAGCGTTTCAGGCAAATGATTTGATAAAAAATGACGAAGACCGCCAAAGGGTAGCTTAAACCTCCACGTCATATTCAATAGCTTTCCATAACAGACTTACGAGCGAACGAGCAGGGCGCGAGTGTTTCCTTTACCAAGCTATTCTGTCCGGCAGTTTGATAAAGGGTTTATATTTTCATTCTGTCCTTTTCTCTGAGTGCAGAGTACGAGAGAAGAAAAGTAATTGCTTAAACGTGACTTATGACTTACGAAACCGCTGTTGACAATAAAATTCTCTTCGCTGACACCAACTTCAGTTTCACGTACAAAACATTCGTGCAAGTAAGGTAATTTAAAATGCGTGCGTGTTTCTTACTTTTCACTTCTTTTGTGTTTCATTCAACAGACACAATATTCTCACATTACACTTAAAATTATATATAAAAAGGCTTAGAAAGAATGCGAATATGAAAAGGAAAGCCTTTCTGGCTCAAAAATCATAAATACATTTTTTGTGATAACTGTAGCATCGGACACGACTCTCCTGTCCACATTTTAAACCAGCATATGTTAATTAATTCGCAACGCTGTATTCCTTTAACGATACCAACCCCGTTTTACTTTTGTAACTGTTTACTAAACAGTTGAAATGAAGCTGCGCATATCATATTAGGCCTCTTTATGTTTTCAGCTGCTTCTTTCTTAAGTTATTTACAGATATCAGTGCCCTTGCAATTAAGCAGTGTCTGTATAATTTTAACAAACTACTTCCATTTACAGAGAACGGTGGTGTAGACGGCTGTGAAGTGGCATTCATTGCCACCAAATGCGGGTACGAGGCTGACAAAGAAGTACGTAAAGTAACAAAGGCCTATGTACACATATATACATAAAAATATTTACAGGTTTAAGTACCAGACAGTAAAGACAATTTCCGGGATTCTGTACCGAAGGCTATAATTAGAGTGACAACAAAAAGCTTGAAGTTTATATCAGACATTTTTCAGGCACCATGTTTTCACCAGGTGTGTGTACAGTCGAGTGAATACTGTGTAAATGTAGATATCAGTGATTTCGTTACTTCTAGGTTTTACCGACCCCCTGTTTGAATTTGCTATTTAATACCTCACTCGCAAGCGACTAGGGTATTACTTGGTCCAGTCCTCATGAACCCATGTTCGACAATCATCTAGCACATGTGCTATTTTCTGTTTCAGATCTTCCTTTTCCCATAAACAGAAAATGCAACTTCATCGGTGGACGCCAGTTTGCTCTACAGAGTATTTGATGGAAATAAAACTGTTTTGAAATTATTCGTCATGAATTTTATATTGTCCTGTCACACACCCTGCACGTTAAGAAAACACAACCCGTGTTTCCTGACTTACTGCTTTTGAAAATCAGTCTTAAGAGCATGAGGATGTGACACAGAGGAGAGCAGCTGTCAACGCAGAGCTGAAGGAGTAGAGACCAGCCAACCTGTATTTATTTTACGATGAATTATACAGCCTAATGTGCTATCAACCTCCTAAGGCTAGAATAATGAGAAAGTTTACTGACAAGGAAAAATAAAGTTCTCGGGAAAAGTCGGATCCAGTGTCACTCAGTCTGCCACAGACTTCAGATGTACGGCTGAAAAAGCCTGCTCGTGTTGAGAAGAAAATGTGTAACCATAAAAAATACGGCACGGCCCTAACCTGTAGGTTAATGTGCAATGAATTATTTGTACTAGCTTCTTCCGATTCTTTTTCTTCTCGCGACTTAGAAAAACGAAAAAGTTTCGTCCGCGACCCAAAGAAACGATTTATAATCCGAGCTTTTCTGAAAATGTGAGACAAATGAATACGTGTACTTACATGGTATAACCGATTTTGCTACAAAGTCTGTAGTTCAACCCTGCTATACAGTGTGAATATAAATTGCAATATGAATAGCAGTAATAATAATAATAATAATAATAATTATTATTATTATTATTATTATTACGATAAACCGAAGAAGAACGTTCTTATTATTCCGTAGGACGGGTCTTACCAGCACTCAGAGACAGGCTCGAGAATTAATTTGTTCGTACTGCTGCTAAGACTAGGCTGCTCTGCTCTAATAGGACGCAATCCAGGGTAGTTAAATGGCCTCTTACCGGACACAACACCCTGAGAAGACACATCTACATAATGGGGCTGACAGACAGTCCCTTGTGTAGGAGGTGCAGAGCACAGAGGGAGACTTGAGTTCACGTTTTGTGTGAGTGTGAAGCCTTGGCGACGCTCAGACATACTATACTTATCTTGGTTGCTTTTTTTTTTGGACCCTGAGGACATTAGAGGTGTAAGTCTGGGGGCGATCTGGAACTTTATTAACGGGACAGGGCTCACATGACTTGGACTTCAGCTCACGGGGCACAAAGGGCCTCTAAAACGTCTACTTACATCGGCACCGAAAGGGTTTGACCCATAATTTATTCTATTCTATTCAGTAGGACAGAACGTGCGATAAAAGCAACGTAACTGCAGTTACACTTATATTTTTGAAGAAAAATATGTTTGTGTTATATGAAAACAAGAAGTATTCAAGGAGTAGAGACGAAGTTTATACATTTATTTAACGTGACCTATGTTACTGCCTTTTCAAGCTCTCGTTTTATTCTGCAATACGCGCTGAGAGAGCTATGTGCATATCGGGTGCACTGCTAGGTCTGCTCCTTTCCTTCGTTTGAAAAGTGTCAAAGTCGAAAATCCAATTTCGTACACACAGAACTGATGGCGCATGTGTCTCCAATTCCCAAAGAGGGCGGTCAATCGCTACACGCAGAGACATGGGGACTGCAGGCGGAGAAGGGCAATTGCACTGCCGACAAGCAGGGTTCTGCTAATTGCCGTCCAACACTACTTCGGCCATCAGCTTGAAAAGCCATAGCGACCGTGTCCATGGTGGAAAATTCGGATGAATTCATGAAGACAAAACATGCTGTGAAAAGTCCGGAGAAATTCAAGAAGCTGAAGATGCTGAAAAGCGGAAATATCGGGGCCGAACAACTCGGAACCTTTTGCAGCTCAAAATTTTTAATAATACTGATACAGACAGCACACTCGTAAAGGGAAAGTATGCTTCATGGGTTGGCCCGACTCGATGGGAAGAGCGTCCAACTCTCCCGCTTAATCTGCGCTGTAATACACGCACAGTACGCTCAATTGTCTCATCTAAATTCACTCGGCTTGTATCACAAGCTCGGAATCCAACTGGCTTGGTCTGGCTTCTTACTGCGGAAATATGCATTTGTTACTTGAACATTTTATTGGAAATGACAAAGTAACCTCGCGGCCATATCGATCACATATTTAGTGATAATCAACATGTCACTTACTCGGAAAGAGATGAACGTAGATTTAAATGATTAAGTCTGAAAATTGTAGGATAATAGCGCTTGGGGTGCACAAACCTTCAAAAACTGCATCTGCGCAAACCGTTGTGATCACGCGGGATCTAAAATATTCTGTGTAACTACAATTAACTAATTAACTAAGCCCTGTATCAGGTGCTAAAACTTCTCACATAGTCAAAAAATTCGCCTTATTTTATAGAACCAAAACGTACATTACCATGTTCGCATGAGACCGCCACTTGACCCTATTTTGAGCGAGAAAAAAGTCCACGCCACGGCATCCCATCTAATATTTTTAACATTCATTTTAATCATATCTCATCATCAAAGCCTAGAATTTCCAAGTGGTCCCCTTCCTTTACGTTTTTATCGCTCTGTGTAGACGAACAGATGATCGAGTGTGTGACATTACCCTACGGACAGTTAACATTAATTAACCTACCATTTCAACAGACCTGCAACAGACAGCATTAGATTTTTATCGACTGATCTTGAGAAAGCGTCCCACGAAGTTCCTACGTCCCATTAAAAAGGCCCGTCCCCCGAATTGTGGATTTTTCACTCTCATTTGCATTAACTCTGCTGGTCACAATAAAACTGTACCGTTACGCACAGTAACTTTACGAACGATGTACCTACTACTGAGTAACGCAGGTGGTAAACGCTACAGAAAGTGATGCTTAAAAACTGTACTCAGATAAAACCATTAATGACACAGAAACGGGACAGCATGTTCTTGCACCTGTGCTGTTGTCAGAAATGAGCTGTTTTGGAAAAAAATATAAACGAGAAGTTAAACGGTGCGAACACTAGCGCTCTATGCGAGTGAAATTAATACTATGGGAACTCTGAACTGGCGTGCTGATGAGAACATACTCTCCTAAGGAAGAGGATTTAACAGGTTAATTGATAAAACTGTAAGGAAGAGCTTCACAATTTTATCATATCGCATACCGGGTGGTAAATTTAAATGCGTGGCACTGCTGGCGTGAGTGCAAGACGGAACCAATACGTAATTATGATGGAAACTCGTCACGGAATGTTACTATGTGGGTAGCCCAGACCGACACTAATTCCAGGGAACACGGCCATTCTGGAGAAGCTAGTGGTTGCTCGCGTAGTCAAGAAGTTACCCGCAGTTTATGGAGGTCAAAGGTCCAACAAAGCTCCACAACACAACACCAATGGTCACAATCCTGAAGCAGATGGATCCGGTCCACATCTTATACCCTGCTTCTTTATATTACACTTCTATATTATCCACCTGACTCTGCCCATATTTTCCAAGCCGTCGGTCTCTTTCAGAGGGACGACAACATTAAAATTGATTTCGGATATTATGGAATATTTGGATACTTATTTTCATTTAAATGGGAGTGGATACATTCACATCCCAAGTTTTTGAATCTTATGACTGCACAAGGACAAGTTAGGAAAGAGCTTCCAGAAGTAAAAGAAAAACTGTACACGTAATAATATACGTTTAATTACCATAATTGGATGTTTCTAGATTTAACAATAGAATTTACCGTCATTGTTTTGACAATTCTGAGTTTCCGTTCTTTAGCAAAATGTGAGCTTTCGGAACTGATTTTATACTTTTCTCAAGGAAACTTCTCCAATTTTGCCGTGCAATGTGACAATCGGAAGTCGATAATTGAGAAGTTTGAGAGGCTCCCACACTGCCTCATTACAGAAGCACACAGAGGCAGCATTTTATTCGTGTAGGCTAAACAACGACAATTACAGGACTTTACCGTATCGGAACCAACCGAAATCGCACGTTCCTCTATAAAGACGGGAGGCTTGCGGAAGGGGCCATAGGGATTTCAGCGAGCAACGGAGCAACAATGAATACCGTTGTGATGGTGATGATGCTTGCAGCCGCGCTGCAGCAGACATGTGGTGTAAGTAGAACACTGGTGCACTGGGAGTCTCTAGCGGTATTCACAAGCTGATAATCGCTACAGCAGTCAACATGTTCCGATTTTTAAGAGCAACTAACAGCTCAGTAACGTGTTATCAAAACCTTGCCATTGAACCCTTCCTGAGCCAGATATACTCAATGTATACTCACTAAAGCTATTTTTTAAAAATCCATTTTAATATGATCCTTAAATGTGTGTCTAAGACCTGTAATTTGGCCTCTTTCTGTCAAATTCTGCGACTAAACTGTTGAACGCATTTCTCACCTCTCCAGTGCATGCTACATATTCCGCCCGTTTTATCAGCCTTGATTTAATCATATAACAATATCCCGTGTAGAAGACAAAGTAAGAAGTTAATTGTGCAATTTGCACCATTCTCCTGTTCCTTCCTCCTCCTTAAGTCTAAATATTTGGTACTCAGTACTTTGTTCTCGAGCACCCTGACTCAATTTGTTCCTTTAGGGGCACAGATAAAGCTTCACGCCTATAAACGTAAAATGTAATGTTATGAGTTAAACATCTCTTTTGTTTGCAGGTCATAATAATGACTCAGCAGGAGATGACAGCGAAACTGATCAGGAGCAAGTGTCAGCCAGAAACCGGTGCCTCCACAGGTAAGCTTCACAGTTACAGTGCTGCTCTGAGAAGACCATCATTTCGTATTTCCTGAGCTTATGCAAAACTTTATATATAATTCTTTAGTCACAACAGCATGTTCACTGCGTGAAGTCCACAGCGTTTGTACACCCTCTTAATCTCAGTTTTAACTTCAGTTGTTCACTCAAAGGGATTCCGAAAAAAAAAAGGGTACGTGGTACTTGTGATACGGAGAAGTCAATTCTTGATGAAATCGCAAACGGTGCTCAGTGCATTGAAGGCACTGTTGCAGACATCCGTCATGCCTCTGACAATTTGCACCGACAGGAATGCTTTTTAACATCCAGACTTAGTTTCATCCCTTGAGCTGCGGAAGCAGCCAGTGGGATGTACAATATTTGAACAAGGTGAGCAGGTATAGCAGCATAGCTGAAACTTCCTGCACAGGATTGCAAGAATTCCAACACGGATTTACTAAATGCTTAGAGTTATGTTTAAAGGCAACATTTAAACAACAGGCAATAAAGTAAATTCCTGAAATTTAATATATGCTCCTCATAAAATGACTTGATGCACTGCACTGAAGGAGGCTGCTTTTGTGTACTATAGCTGAGTGCAGATTGCCTTCAAGTATCGTGTAACGCTTGTGTTTCAGAGGCTATCGAAGGAGTTCTTGAAGGAAAATTTCCAGACGACAGAAACCTCAAGGTGAGGAAAGCCACGTTTTGCATTTAATATATGCATCTATATATACGCTGCTACTATTGATTAAATAATTACTGTGACCAATTCTTAAACAGGACAGCTAATTTCAATATCGTTTCTTGTTTTCAGTGTTACATGAAATGTGCAATGATGATGTCACTAACGGTGAGTTACGAATCACTACAGGATCACTTGCTTTCATAGACTGATACTGCCCTAGGCCATCCATTATACGTAAGACTTGCTTGTCTTCCCACGTTCCGTAATCTCTTCAAATTTTTGTATGGAGTATTCCTTTAACACACTGTTAATGAGACTTAAGTGCGGTAGGTTTTGTAAGACATGCTGTCTAACGAACAGCAACAAGATCCCTGACAGTCAAGTTGTGTAACGTTTCTAACATGGAAAATGAAGAACGATTAGAGAATAATGTAGAATAATATTTGTAGCAGAATTTTCTTATTCCAGGTACAAAACACACAAAAGTACACCTTATTGTAAGCAAAGACAACACACACACACACACACTCTCTCTCTCTCTCTCTCTCTCTCTCTTAAGAATTCAGAGTTGTCGCTGTACTTAAGCAAAATGGTAAAAAGCAAATATTTGCACATTACACATCTCGGTGACAGATGAGGGTGAACGATCAACTCCACACGTTCGCAATTTTGCTTCGGGAAGGTATACAATGAAAAAGAGTAGGGCGCCCGGGACACAGAGCCCGTCTGCATGTAGTGGATGGCAAGGAAGGAAATCCCATTCTGTGCGGTCAGTTAATCCCTGTCGTTAGCCCACGGTCAGGCGCTACAGTAACTGTGCTGCCGTTATGGTTCACGTGAACATGTGCACAGGCGCACACGACACGCACTCCTATATTAACTCGCGCCTCTGTGCGTGTGTGTGTGTATGTGTGTGTATGCGTGTGTGCAACTCTAGCTGTGGCTTTATACGGGTTTGAAACTTCGTCTCCAACATTACAACATAAAATGTGGGTGCTTGCTAGGAAAAATATTTGAATCGAACAGCTGGAAATAAGAGGTTGGATGGGTAAGAATAAAAAGCGTCTACGCGTCACGGAATATTTTTAGCGTGACAGGGCTTGGGGGATATAGGCATAGACGGGGGGATGGCAAATGAGATGGACGTCACACAAAGAGACGGTGTGGGTGGCGCCTAGATTGCACAGAGGCCAATATCGGGCTTTTGTGAACACGTTAATGAAACTTCAGATTACAAAAGGTGGAAAATTTGAATGGCTAAGCGATTATCAGATTCTCATACCCATGGACGTTGTGTCACACACGCACAAACACAAACATACACACGTGCGAAAGGACGCACTATAAGCAAAGTCGGATCTGACGTTCTCACGTCGTTGTTGATGAATACTTAATCCTTATGGGGCCTCCATTTTCAGGGGTAACATAAAATTAGACGCCCTACTGTCCTCCGAAATTTCGGTAACTATTTACCAGTAGACACTGAGTAACACAACACATTTACGTAGGTCACGCACTATAACTACAAGGAAGCCTCCCACACAACTACCAACGCCACCAGCAACAGTCCTTCATACTCTGCGCTGCACTTCTTTACAGATGCGGGACGGGAAGCTGAGGACAGATATCGCACTGGCAATGGCTGAGAAACAACTTGGCCAAGAAACCAAGGATAGGGTCATAGCTGCGATACAGAAGTGCAGCAACGCAGATGCGGGTGCGTACTCTACAATGGTCAGCATTTGCGTTTCAGTTTCAAGGTCGAAGGGCACATAAGTTGCCATAATGTGGCGTATTTTATATATAATAAACTCCGCATGCGTTTCGTTGAGCAGTTTGTAGATATTCTGCCGATCAAAGAATTTCTGCTGTGAGTCAGCATATTCACAAAAGTCGGCCACTGGAGACTTTTGAGACACTTGTAAAACAGCCCCTAAAGCTTCTCACTCTAAAGTGCGAATCAAATATTACCTTCCGATCTACAACCAAATCTTCTGCGGAATATGTTTGGTACAATTTCCCCAACCAAAACTTTGTACCCATGTTTCACTTTTATGCCCCGCACGTCTCACGCATTTGGATTCAGCAACTCCAGCAATATTTCGTCACCTGCAAGGCAGTCCTTCCTTGTTCCTAGACAGTAACCTCCCACGGAAATACTTCGATACCGCCCCTATTTATGTAACAGAAGTCCACACGCCACATACCAGATGCCACGTACTACATCCCAGTGATGCGACCTCACTTCTCCTGTCCTTCAAAGATTATATTCAAGACTCTTCCGTCTTCGTAGTCATGTTCCAATTAATGGACTCCTTGAGTCCACATGTGTTTACTGTTTACCGCCCGACGCGATGTCATATAGAAGAAGCCTTGAATTTTCATCTGTATCCTTTTAGTTTTAGAGCCTGCTATTGCCCATTCTCTTAAAAATGTTTAACATTCTTCTGTCTCGTCCTTCACTTCTTCACTCGTTTGTGTAACCCGTTTTAATTTTCTCTGCTCTACCACTCTACCTGTATTAGGTCCAACGCATATGGCAATTCTTATACACCTTATCCCGATGCTTAAATTTTACTACCACTTGCCATGGCGCAACAGCCCCCAGTGGGCCAGGCCCTCCTCATTATCGAGGCTTCACCACCACACTCAGACACACCGCATTCGGTAGGAGTCCTCTGGACGAGTGATCAGCCTGACAACACACAACACTCACAACAGACAGACATCCATGTGCCCGGCGGGATAAGAACCACCAATCCCAACAAGCGAGCGGCCGCAGACCCACGCCTTAGACGGCATGGCCACTGGAATCGGTAAATATTACTACCATAGCGTTACGTACCCTTCTTACCCTAAATATTAGTTTCTCACAACAACGTGAAAAGGGGTATCGTTATACAAGAGGTCAGTCTAACGGACTTCCTTACTTGTTGCGATATACTCTCTATACCACACATCTCTTCAAACTGAAATGTTTTGCATCACAGCCCTGTAAGACGCATGAAATTACAAGCACTTGAAAAATAAGTCTTTTCTGTAACTGAACTGAAACAATCCCTGTGAGGCGGATTTATTACTCTCCTTAATTCGTCACTGTGGGTTTTATTAAACAAAACCTACTGTCACTAAGCTGTAATTGTTACCTTCTTCAAGGATTAAATTTGATCGATTTATTTCAGTCGTCACGAAGCATAAAACAGCCAGTTTTAAGTGCTGGACGACAGGAGGACACGTTACTTTCAGTGGCTTTCTCAAAGACCAAAGGAAACCAGATCATGAGGGTCGGTGCTTGCTAGCGACATATCTTATGTGTAACACGAACATGGTTAAACAACAACATAATTGCTTTCGTTACTGATTCTGAAGTAACAGAAAGTAAAAGTGCCCCCAAGCAAGCCACGAAGGTGTATGGGGGTGTAGAAATATAGCTCCACTCATTTTTAACAACATCACGAGGACCGAGCGGTGAGATTCACATCCCGGCCACCTTGCCTTTGAGTACCCAGTGATTATTTTTTGGTACTAAGAAACGGCTTGATTTCCTTTCAGGTTTAACAGATCCCTGTGACATTGCTTTCGCGGCAACGAAGTGTATACACGATGCTGACTCTGAGGTATGTAGAATGGAAACTTGAAGAAAAGAACACCTCAAGATATGACATTTGGGAGCCCCACGAACACAGTCACAGCTTCACTTGTTTTGTTCCGTTTGGGTTACGAAACAAAGCAAAGTAGGTAAAAAGGTAAACGGATCCCTATACAGGCCTAAGGCCCAAAGGGGAGTAGACTTATAGCTCTACCCTTTCGTTTGCCTCGGCGCTAGAAGGGGGAGGGGTGGCTAGCTCCACACCCCGGCCGGTTCACCCCCAGGAAAGACCCGGTACCCATTCTACAGGGGGCTGGGTGAGCCCCAGGGCCGGTCTGGACGGGTGCGGAAAATCTCGCCTCTACCGGGATTCTATCCCCGACAGTCCAGCCCGTAGCCTGTAGCTGTACCGATTACGCTATCCCCAAAGCAAACTAGACAGCACCAAATTAAGTACACAACACTGAATAAATTCAGCAACACTGACGTACATAGTGACAAACAAGCTATAAAGTAGCCACACCAGCTATACAGCACTAATCAGCCACAGAACGACTAACAAACCACAGGTAAAACTGGCCTACCAAAGAAATGATAAAACACCATGCAAATTATACACCAGCACATAACCTATGTAAGAGGCCCGCAAAATAAAATATAAAGCAAAAAACAAACAATGTGATAGGAATAGCAAACAAATTGCATAGCAACAGAAGCAAGTATCGAACAGACTTACTGAACTGTACAACACCAAGCAGATTATGTGACGTCAAACAAACTACGAAACTTCCGACAAGATATTCTGCACGAATCGAAATACGAAACATCCCTAAAGCTGCACCAAGAACAACTAGCAGTGACACCAGTATAAAGCCAAAACGGAACATTCAGATACAAATTCAGTTGCTTTCGTGCCTCCGACCGTCTGCAGCATTTATAGAATGTTTTCTATCATTTGACACTCTCGCCGCGAAAGAAAGCTCTATTTTGTTTTATTAAAGTATAATTATAAAATAAAGCGCTGTTATAATCTCAGAGCTTAAATGTTCAGGGATTGCTGAATGGTCCTTTCGCGAATATACAGAGTGTTGCAGAAATCAATTTAACTTTACTGACAGAATACTGAGACTATTTATCATTTGAAACTTTCAAAGTGTCTTCCTTCTATACTGACACACTGTCTACGTCTTTACGGAACGCTTGCAAATACTGTCTTGCAAAGCTGCCTATTGTCATGTGTACTGCCTTTCTGTTGTTAAGCAGCGCCGTGTGACTTTTGCGACTCCCTGTATAAACGCCTTCACCTGGTTGCAAGCGAAAGCAAACGTTATGATCCTTTATACGGTGATTACGTTTATGCATTTGGGAGGCAAGACAGTAACAAAGCAGACGTTACCTTACGGCTGCTTCACTGAGAGTGACCATTGTTACGTGTGATTACAGTTTTACTTAAGCTGCACACATATTCGGACAGCAGTTTCACGTCGTCTCTTTCACTAATTGTTTGCTTCACAGGAGACCGAAACTTCACAAAAAAAAGGATACCTATAAGTTTTAAGTATTCGCCCCCCCCCCCCCCCACACACACACACAGCGCATGAAATGTATAATGTGAAATTGTATAATTTCTTATACATAATATACTGGGGAACAAAAACATTTCCCCATTCGTCCATACGTCGCTTATGAATGTGTCTGTGTACAAGCATATACGTGGATTCCTAAACATTGATGAGGGTATGCTGACACGTTATATGAAGTAATATTTAACTTATGGGTTGCCTTTATTTTCAGATTTTGCTGTTCCCGTGAATGGATCATTGGAAGCTAAAACTCGGTCGGTACAGGACTGTTTTCTGATCATGCCCAGGACTGTATAACTGAAACACAGAACAGCACACAAGCACCCAGTGTTCCCTTCCAAGCATCTTGCACAAAGAAACACGATAATTATATGCAAATTATTATTTTCAGTAAAACCATAATGTAATGCAGAATAATGAAAGCGTTAATATAATGGAAAAACAGAACAAAGCTTAAGCCTAACTATAAATCCAACGACTTAAAATACAGTATTAGAAATCCTGTATTAGGGTTGGTTAAAATTGTAGTGTTCTGACTTTCTTGTAGACGTGTCGGAGGGACACGCTGCCTCCATTATCAGCGTCACTGACACTAATGTCACATTTGGATCTAATACCTCAAACTGCAAGTGGAGGTAACACGTTCTTCCGAAACGTCGGTTTGTACCTAGATGACAATACGTCAAAACCCAGAAGACTACAATATGAACAATCCCTTAGTGGAAACCTATACAGGGTTACTTTATTTAAACTGTGAAAAATACTGATTTTATCTTCAGAGAGGCTCCTGCATTGTCATATTTAAAAGTAATTATGCACACCATCAAGGCGCCTGGGGAGTTAAGGTATAGCTCCACTCATTTTTACCCTCACATTAGGTAAAGGCTAATGCTTAGCTTCATGGACCTGTCGCCTTACCATCGAGAGAAAAGGGATCCGTACCCATTGAATAGGAGTCTGGGTTGGCCCTAGGGTTGGTCTGGATGCTAAGGAGAAAAGAGAAGACTGGTGCCGTTCTGGGAACCGAACTAAGACTCCTCGGTTTCCCAGCATGTACACTGCGCATAATACAGACTGTATAAAACCGAAACGATGGTTAACATCCAGGCATTAAAAATAAATAGGAAGCAACTGCGTTACATACGTTCACGAAATGAATGACATTCAAACTCTCTTGCATGTTGCAGCCATTGTCATTAATAGAAAAAGGACCGAGGAATGCGATTTATTTTAACGTCCACACATACTGGGCATATGTAAATACTTTAGTGTGACACCGTGTGAGAAGGTGCAGCAGTTGGCTGAGTCACTGCGCCACAAGACGGGAGTTTCCGGGGTCGATTTCCGGTGGGGTCCTAGCACATTTCCAAGTCGCCTAACCCTCCCGCAGTTCGCCCTCTAACAAAAAGGAGTACCAAGGTACTTTCTTGGGGGTGAAATGCGGCCGGCGCATAGAGCTGACACCTCTGCCGTCCTAGCTGTGCTGAATGTCAAAGCAAGGATGGAAGCCTGACATTCCGTCCCCACTCTGAATCTCCATGACTTGTTATGGAAAAGCTTTACCTGTTATCGTGTAAGAAGAGAAGTTTCATTTGTACTGTCATCTGTTAAGAAAAAGAGGAACTTAATTGTATGTGAATGTGAAGTTGGAATAGCAGGATACACAGGACGACTACGAAGGCAGCTGTGAAGAAATGCCTGACTGGAAAAGAAAATTTACATGTACAAGATAAATAAGAGAGGAAGTCTGGGCACTAAGGTTTAATTTTTGAATGACGCGACCTTGCTTAATCGGAACCAATGAGCAAAGCGTGCCGCAGTGCATATATAAGTCACAGAAAGTGGACGCGCACGCAATTCGACACAAAATGAACCGACTAGTGTTCGCTTCGGTCTGCGTTTTGGTCCTCGCGGCCGCACTCAAACAGACGTCTGCTGTAAGTACACCACACCAACTGTGATGATGGTCTGTCCAGCTGTAACACCTGACGAGCTCTAAATATTTAAGGCAGTGTGGTAAATATATGAAACATTGGCTTTGAATCGGTGTTAGACTCGCAGAACGAATTTACGATTTCCGTTGGGTCCTCAAAATAAACGTCTACTTGTGTTTTACCAAACCATAATTAACGGACTCATCTCTGTACAGCGCATTTTCTGTTAATTCTCATTTATACCAATACACTCTATGCGCTAATTATGCAGTATGTGTAAAACGAATGCGTAATGGAGAGGACGTGTCTGTCCAAACATTTTATCTGCAAAACTATTCCATTTATTTGCATATAATCTGAAATTCGGAATCTGCACTATGAATTCGCGGGCGGAAGTTTCAATAGCCATGGTGTTTAGTGTAAGGCCTTTCTGTTACAGATAGAATTAAAATGACGTTTTATTACTGAACACTACGTTGTGCACCGAAGTTGATATAAACCATGAAATACAGAATTCATAAAACCTACAACATATACGTAAAATATTTTCCAATTCCGTGTATGGGCTTATATAACAAAATATAAGGAAAATATTTTACGATTAATATGTGGAGTAATATATAGCAAAGGGCTAATGTGTGTGACAAACGCATAATTCATTTAATTTTACAAATTAGGAAAAATCGGAAATAAACAATTTTGATATAAGTGTGGCTTCAGTTCTAATAAGCATGTCGTCAGTTTTTGTATTTCGTTACCTAATATGTTAGTATTAGCACCTTTAGGCATTCAGCTGAGACGCTGTATTAGTCACATTAATGAAGGAACAGATTCCTTATAGTTAAACCAGACTGAGTTCTCCTTTGCTATAAAGACAAATGAGTTGCTGTAATGCATTACACGAGTGTGGCTTTCATCTGCGATAATTAGGACTGATGCACGGCCGTATTCATAGTACAGACACGAATTCAGATGTCTCACTGGAGCGTCTCGGACATAACTGTAGCAAAGCGTCTCCCTAGTCAATTAATTGTACAGAAAGGTACAACACTAATGATAATCCAGGCATTAATATGAAAACATACATTTTTTGAAACGTTAACCCCCTACTCCAACACAAGTTTCTACAAAAAAAACTTCATGATCTTCTTTAAAAAGCTACACTTTTAGGAGACGTAAAAAAACTACCTATCTCAGTGCAGAAATGTTCTTCTTGGGCAGCTAACAGGCGCTCTGCAAATCGAAGAGTTTTCATTAGCCAGCTTACAAAAGCCATCAACTGTCACTATCCTCAGCCGCACTAATCCAGCCTGCATCCTCATAACTTATTTACTTAGTACCCACCTTAATATGAAGCTCTCACGCATGTTTAAACCTCCCAGTCTGTTACCTTCAGGTTTCTGAACTGCAAATATTTATATCTAATTTCACGTTTTACCTTAAAGAACAAGAGGTTCCGCGAACGCAAGCTCATATTACTCGATGATTATTTTAAGACAGCTTATTTTTTTGGGTATAAAAAGAAGTTACTTAACTTTTCTCTATTTTTTTATCCTTACATCATTAAGTTATGTATCACAATTCCATGTAATACTACAAACATAACACAAATTCGTTTTATGTGGCACTGCATGCCCACTCGTGTTCACTTATTGCTGGTACAAACACATACACTCTTGCCAAGGAACTCAAACTACAACAGCGTTTGTAAGTTTCAGAAAAGATTGAATATATTATGTAAAAGATTCACCACACTTATCAATAAAAGTTTTGAATAACATGTGCAACTATATTTTTAAATGGCCCATATTTGTTATTGTTACCAATATCTTGTACGACAAGTTGTTTTCATAAAGCCAGTAAACTCCTATCTGAAATGCACATAGAGCGGGGTTTACACTGGAGCGACTGGAATCAAACGTTCGACCAAACAGTTGCATCGTAGACCAGATGTACGACATTATCAAAAGCTGTCCAGTATGTGCGCAGATTAAAAATACAGGCCTGAAATTCCAACACACATTCGCTATCCGCAATTTGTGTGACTCAATTATAAAAGAATTGTCTTTGCGTTTTTATTCTTTAGTCCAAACAATCTACTAACAAATTTCTTTTGCTGTTAAAAGGACACGTCATTGGCAGTTATCGGAATTCGCACGACATGATTGTTCCACTGATAAAGAGATGAAACTGCTTTAATTAAGAAAATAACTGTTCCAGAATAAATGCCAGAATTCACTCGAACATCAAACACGCGTTTAAAGTGGGTAGTTATTCGGCATAACACTATACCTGACAGCCAGGGGATAATTAAATTTAAAAAAAGGAGTTGGAATACACAGTATAATTTGCAGCACACAGAACTTACGAACGCTCCGTTTCCCTTATTGCATCTCTACTTTAGTAAGTAAATCTGCTGTAGATAAGAGTCTGCTGCTAATGCACACATCTGGAAGGAAAATATATTAGCTACACAGGATATAGTTACAAATTATGTTCATTACAAAGCTGAACTACAGACAGAACGTCGATACAAAATATCTGTACTATTGGTTAACAATAAACACGGAGGATTTATATGAAGGTGTCAATTACGTTATCAGTAATGTAACGTGTTGTTATTACAGGCGCTGTCGATGGATCAGGTGAAGCAGACGTTGAAGATGTTAAGAAGCACCTGCCAGCCGAAAACGGGAGCCTCTATGGGTAACGGAGAAGAAAATAATGCCATAATTCAGCACTGTCTACATAAATAATTGTTTACTAGTGCCCGTCCAAACGCCTAATATTTTTACCACACTTACAGCTCAGAGCATTTTCTTATACTCTGTAGGCAAATCAAAGAGAGTGAACCATTTCTCAAAAATATTGAAAACATCTAAAATTTAGAAATTTTCTTTACATACCTTCGCTTCTCACTAGTAGTCAATTGTTTGATCTACCGTATCAGCAACAAATCGTTTAAAGGACACGTCTTATACGTTTTTTATTACAAAAATAATGTTAGAAAAAAGTAAAATGGATGAAACATGCTGGCTGAATGTTACTCTAAAGATATATGGATGACACAGAATTTGTGAAAATTTACAAATGTGCACCGAAAATATTTATACGAGAAAAGCCTTTCTTAAATTTTGAATGGGACACAGACATGCACACTACACGAGTAAAATGAGACCCATATTAAATACGAATACTTATTTGTTGACAAGGTAGCATAGAACTTGGCAATGGACCTACATTACAAAATTTCGATAGCAGATGGGTAAAAAGCATTTTGTCATGAATTCTATCAATGTGTGAGATAGGGGAAATTCTGGATGGCGTTTCCACTGAGGACATAATGTGGTAAGTAAACTTAAATAGCATTACAGGCTGAAGTGACGGTGCAACTGAGAATTCAATGTGGAAGCGGTATTGGCTGTTAAAAGACATGAGATATCCTTCCAGACCCAGAATGCAAACAAATTCATAGAAAGTGAACTTAACCGTACACTATTTTACTCTTCGAGACACTAGCATGTAGTCGCCTTTAGAAATTCAGAGCTGAAGCCCTTACCAGGGTATTTATTTTTACTGCGGTATTTGTTTTTCCTCGCGAGTTACCTTCGTTACTTCATAACGGCAGATCTTGCCAGAAAATTACATATCATCCCAACAACCTTATTTGAATACTCACAAATTTGCAGTGTGGTATGTATCAAGTATTGCTGTTCTTTCGAAGTTACTGGAGGTGCTGTCTTTCAGGGATAGGAATGTCAAAATCTGTGCAGAGTCTTCGCCACCATGCCACTTGCTGACACGACTGTTAGTATTGCAAGCTGTTGCACAAGCCATCGCTACTTAAATTCGTAGGACAGTTTGTTCTAATTCTGGATCCTACCACTATTACCATCATATCATAATTATAATTTCCCTCTTTTCCCACCATAAAACGTAATTAATATCAGAACGTTCTTGCACATGCTGCAAGATTCAGTTCGCTCAATTACAATAAATTAACAGTTAGGAGAAAAGCTTAATAACGGGTGTAATTCCCATGACAATTGCTACGAAGACAACAGAATGCTCTAAATGTTAAATTTGCACATCCATTGAAATCACCATATAGACTGAGGTTTATATCACAATCCAATTTATCTCAGAACCTATTGAAATTACGTACTTCAGATATTACAAAACTTACCAAACATAGCTATAACACTACGCTTTCCATATACCGAAAAACTGTTAACTCTTAATCGTAAGAGTCTACACACTATCATATTTTTAAAGCACGTATGATACAAATGCACAGCCAGTAGCAACTCCCACTGCTGTGTGAGAGTGATTTCCTTGATGATGGCGAGTACAGGCCGAAACATGTCGCAAACAACAATGCAAACAAATGAAGCTGTAATGCAAGCCTCCAGTGCACAGAGAAGGTGTTTTATTAATTACTATCCAAATTTTAAGGGGGTTCGAAGTAATGATTGGGCCTACATTCACCCGATGTCATCATATAAGACTTGCTTATAAAGTCTAGCAGATGGAAAGTCAATTCACAATTTCTCTTGAAATTTCAGAAATGGTAGAAGGAGTTCAAGCAGGAAAATTTCCGGATGATAATAATCTGAAGGTGAGTAGGAGAACTGATTTCTTGGTCAGAAGGTTGGTTAAGCGTGGAAGGGCATATTTTGTTCATTTTAATTAAGCTCGCATTTCTGAACCGCGCTAAGCAAAATAGCTTTGACGGTCCTCATCTGTCTGTCTGCCTGCCTGCCTGTCTGCATGTATGTATACATGTATGTATGTACGTGTACGTACGCACGCTTGCACGCAGGCAGGCAGGCAGGCACGCACGCACGCAAGCATGTATGTACACACACACCCACGTATGTATGTATGTATGTATGTATGTATGTATGTATGTATGTATGTATGTATGTATGTATGTATGTACTTACGTGCAGTCCTCATTTAAGATCCTATCCCTTCATAAAATAAAATATATCATGCTAATAGCGACAGTTTTTAATACGAATTTCGAAAATGTCGGCAACCAACGATCTGATAAATCAGGTGCTGCGCCGAATATACAAATATATGTATAATATAAACATAAAAAACAACTATATGTAGTTTATGTGATAACAGTTTTACTGCGCATGATAAATCAGAAATACTAATACCATCTTGTTGGTTACAGTGCTACACGAAGTGCGTCATGGGAATGATGCAGACGGTGAGTTACAACGTAACACAGTCTCCATGAGAAAAGCATGAGTGACGGTAGTAGTTTCTGATGTCAAAATACTGCTTAAGGTGTTAATATGACACACGTTCATGTCCACGTTCTGAGTGTTATACAGAACACGATTTATATATGTTATTTATTCAATAAGAAAAAAAAATATTAATAATTTATATGTTACATGAGGGTGAGGAAAAAATTTTCATTTGTAATTTCCTGTCATTTCCAAACAAATTATCGGCACTCGTAAACAGCAAGGACCAGAACTAAAGTTCCTTAACGAAAGAGAATACAGTGTGTCTGCTAATTGTTTATTGTACATGGCGCAGCAAGCAGCCTACGGCAAAGTCTCGGGTTTGTCAGTGTATTCTCCAAAATTGCTTAAAAATATCGACCAAACTTTTTACCGAGGGACTCACACTAAAAGTTGTCAGGCGGGTTTAATCTTGGGCCATTTCCTTAAAAAATCTTCTACAATTTACGTGCAGCTCAGACAGGTTTCTGTACACTTGTTCTCCAATTTATTTGAATATTAATGACAATAAAGAGGGTTTCATAAAAGATTTAGCCTATAAACTTTGCATTGCATAACATTTATTACTATACTTAAAGCGTTCTGAGAAAATTAATAAAATTACGTGTGAAGTTGTATTAATTAGGGTTTGTACTGAACTAATATTGGCTAAACGGCAAGGCAGTATGGAACCTAATCAAAATCCTTCAGTAGCTGTAGTTCTAGAAATTAATCACAACGAGGAGTACATATTTTTTTAAGAGGTTTATACTATCACTTCAGGTTCTTCTGGACTCAGGCATCTTGGAGCATCCGTATACGAAAAATTTCACTCCATGATCTGAATAAGTTAGTAGTATAAAACAGCGACTTCTGTAAATGTTGAACGTACATTTCCGGATCTTATTTACTCTCTCAGATATCATAGAGTTGCAGTACACGGCAAATCCACCCCATCATCTGAAGAATTTAGGCTAGATGCCAGGTCGTGCTCTCTGTAACTGTGTGCAGCATCATTTCCGGATGTTCTTGACTCCTGGTCGTAACTGCGCACTGCAATGTTTTCGAATCTTCTTGACTCATTCAGAGTTACGAGGCTCGCGTATATGGTGAATCTGTTCAATGACGTGAAAAGCAAATGCTTCATAGCATATGTTCTCTTCTCGTACTTACAGTTGAAGAATGGAAAGTACAAGCCGGACTCCGCCATACAACAAGCCAAGATGCTGTTAGGTGGTGAGACCAAAGACAGGGTCATTGCTGCGATGGAGAAGTGTCGGAACGCGGCGGATGGTACGTATTTAGACACAAATTTAAGTAACAAAGACTAATATTGCTTTTGAACCATTTAACTCCGGATTATGACATTTTGCCCAGTAACTGAAGAGTTATGTTATTTCAGTTCCTGTCATATTTTTGTAGAACGTAAAATAAAATGGCATAAGCGTGAAACATACAGGTCTCTTTAGCTTCTACGTTAATGGCAATAATTAATAAAGCATTGGAGTTATGTGTTAAATTATTAAGATTAATATGTAATAAACATATTATTTAGACAGACACGAATGCCTTATTGGTAGTTATTCATATCTTAATATTTACAAATATAGCGACGGCATGAAGCTTTGAGGTTTTATGTGAACAATTTAACGTATTCGGGATTTCTGTTAGTGGAAATAACGTGCAAATTGGAGTCATTAATCTCTAAAGTGTGTCACAGAAGTCGCTTAACCGATAATAAAACTGTAATAGCGTTTCTAACGGTAATCCGAGTTAAAAACAATTTAAATCTCTTAGAATGTGTTTATATATGCTCTCCCTTCTTTTGCGAGTATTTAAGCAGTGTGATTCTGAATTGTCAACAATTGTTGTAATACAACACTCTTAAGTAAAGCGCAACACTTTAAGATTCTTTAGACGCGTTTCCCTTTTTTCGGTAAAGCGACTTCTGGAACACTCTGTATAATCAGTAAGGGACATGATGCAAAGGTATAGATCATCTAACTACATAAGTATTAACAGAAATGATGAAAAACGTGGATTACAGTTCTGCAAAACTATAAATTTACAATTCAAGCTATCGCCACCGCACACAGTGTCCTACACGACTGAAAGAAGCTGTAACAAATTCTTCCCAAATTTAGTATCAAAGTACATTGTAACTGCCACTCTGTAAGTAGCACTTGACAGAAACAGTATTACCGCAACAGCAAAGTGCAAAAACTGCCCGTTAGAATACAGTATAAAGTGGCCTCTTTTAGTTTATTTATTGACGTTATCCATAATACAGACAACATAGTGTCGAATGATTAGCTAATAATAAAAACTAAATGAAAATATATGAAGGCAAGCGGTCAAGACTATTGAAAGTTATGCCGGAATTTTTCCGGAGAAACTGAGAAAACCCTAAAGAATCCATCAGAGTAGTCAGCGTCTCGGATGAGATTGAAATGGACGCCTCCTGATTACAAGTTCAAAACGTCACTGTCTGAGGTAACTCATTCGGCATGAAGAGATGGCGATATCAACAGAAGAGGTACACTATTATAGGATAACTTCTAAGATGCAGAAATGCCCTCGAGCAGTAAGACCCTTCGATGTGCCTTAACACCATTCTACAAAGCGGACCTTAACCGCATGCGTCTAGATGGAACAGCCAACTGCATTCGACAACGTGATAATGTTACACAGGACTTCATGCTTAAATTACATCAGGTCAGTTCAGGCATTCGAAAAAATGAATTTATAATAAAGAGAGGAAAGGGAGCAGTCAATGATAAATACACTTTACAGTGATTTAAATGAATATGTATTATGCAACATGTTTCGGCTTTAACTACAAGCCATTATCAGGCATTTAAAGACTGCTTACATACAAGAGGATTAAATTATCTGATGACCGCTTTCAGTTAAACCGGCACCATGTTGCGTAATATATACTAAATCACTGCAAAGTACTGGCCTAATTGTGACTGACGGCCCCATTCATCTTCTTGTCTGTGTATCACAAGGGCATATTACACATAAAGACTTATAATAATCATCCCAAAGTTTTGTCTAACGTGAACGACGGATATGTTGATAATACTCGAGCATTTTCAGAGCGAGTGTTTCTATAGTCGCTGTTTATCCTTAAAAACAAAACAAACCCCAAATGCTCTGTATGTGAAGAATTTCGATGGATCCAGAATAGAGCGCCACACGAACTGTTAACACGCCTTTTAGTTTTCTTATGGAAGTGGGCCTATTAAAACTATGAGGGATTTTACATGCCTTTTTAACACTTAGAAACAAATAAACATGTTTACGCGTAGCAAAATGGTGTACAATATGGATTGGAAACGTGCATGTTACATTTGGTATCTTTAAATGTCAACGCAAAACGGTTATCATGTGTCAATTACTTTCAGGAATAGAAGAAGCCTGCGAAGTGGCGTTCGTCACAACAAAGTGCATCTACGCGGCAGATCCTGATGTAAGTCACTGACATTACTTAAACTTTCAGGAAGAATGTATCAATACACGCACTTAAGGAACAGTCTGTGGTTGTAGCCTCTTGTGTCATTTGTGACTGCTGTTACTGATTTAATAGGTAAGCCAGGTGGCTACAACGTAAACACAAACATTTACATTTACTTAACTAATTCATAATTAATTTTTTAGTTAACAAAGGAGCTAAACACACCTAATGCATTACACGACTGACTGAATAACTGGCCTGTTCACCAAGTATAAACATAACCACACATAATATGGTAACCAATCAAAATGGAAGCCACACCTCCCACTACCTAATCAGCTACCTGAGCGTGTTAGCTGTACTGAGGTATTTACCAAGTGGTTGCGGTATTTTTACCTGTAGACCAACAATTTAGCAGACACGTATGTACAAGCCTAAATCATAACATACGCTACACTTTTACATACAGAATCTACACTTTTACAAAAGCATGTATATTGGCCTACATAACGTAAATAATATTGGAAGTTGTAGAAGCGTATCGTTAATTGTAACATATTCAGATAAATACGTTTCTTGATTATATTCTGTAGGAAATAAGGCTCTCCCAGTTGCGTCTCATAAAGTTATAATTTTGTCTGTTTACAGAATTTCTTCTTCCCTTGAACGGATAATCAAGATTCTAAAGGACGGAGGAGAAACGAAGCACGGACTGTAGAGAAATATATCGTATGACGAGCATCCAACAAATGTATTCCCTGCCAATAACTTCTTGCAGTAAAACACGCAAATATGCAGACTTGTCCTTTCAATATGATTTTGCACTTCGTGATTGTTGTTGTGTTATGCAGTAATACACCACTGTATTGAACGTTCGCGCAGTTGTAATACATTCGGCTATATGAACAGACACTTCAGGTTTCCACAAAACCCAACAGTTACAAAATACAATAAACTAAAAGAAATAACACATGTTCAAACAAATTAGAGGCTATGTCGACTCTTTCAATCATGTCTAATTATCCAGACGCCCTGGTGAACTTGGCTTAAGTTTGGTTGTACCTCAGTGAAACTTGAGAGACGAATTTCCTTTCGCTCCAAATAGACGAATTCAGCAAGACCAGTAGGAGACCAGGAGGATCAAGGAATTCTTTTGATTGCCATCTCGCCTGCTCCCGTTGCAGTTTCGTCAACTGCGATACGATAACGCGTTGTCTTCCGTGAACTTCATCACATGTGGGGAATGTAGTTAGAATACCATGCGTTCTTAAATTCGACACTAGACACACAGTAGCAAAAAGGTTAACGACACGGCTCTTACCCCCGCAGAAAGAATCCCCTGGTGCACATTGAACAGGAAGCTGGGTGAATCCCAGCTTAGGTACGGACATTTTGGAGAAAGGAAAAATCTTTTTAACTGCCGGAAATCGAAACACTACTACTGATTATTTCTATCAACGTTACTTGTAATACATAACTTCTGAAACCAACGCTGGAGTCAAAATAGTACTTAATGGTTTGGAAAGTCTTACGCATTGGAAGTGAATCATACAGTAATTGAAGAGACAACGCAGATAGACTTTGTCTTGCAGTATCCGGTAGAACGTGGTCGAAGTTCCTGTTGCCAGGAATGGCATACTGTATGGTCTGCAGTAATTATAGAACAGTGTCATTGATACAACTAGCGGACTGAAAATTATCAGGCCCTGAAACGCCTCGTTGGAGAGGAGAATTGGTGTCTTCGAGTCATGCGGCGGAAGTCTGCGAATGCACGTATCAAATTTTAAATCAATTAACACGTATAAAACCAGAGCCATCCGCTGTGTATCAATTCAGTTGGAGGTGGACATCTCGTCTATTAAACCATAATGCACTCGTCTGTGATTCTGACTGCCTGTCTTCTGATCCTAGGTGTCGTCTTGACGGAGACATCTGCTGTAAGTGCAAGACTGTAAAAACAGGACCTTCCGGATTTAAATTTTGGTATTATGTTTTTTATACGAGGCTGTAGATTGTCGTAACCTGGAAGGCCAAATTTCAGATTTAACCACTGCAAAAGCGTCTAAACACCGACACCTCAAATCATGGCGTAGTTTCAAAACCATGAATGTATTTACAAATTTCAGTTCATTACTGAAAATGGGGCAATAATACTAAAATGGACATTTACATAATCCATTTGTGTAAAAAGTCCAATAATTGGTGTTAGTACTCGGACGTTGGACACCGCCACATCAAATTTTTAGATGTTAACAAGTGCACAGTGTTCTCAGACAGGTGAAACGTCTAAGGAAACTTCGAAGAAAAAAGCAAATGTGTCGGCCTATACACACACAAATATTTGTCATCGACATTCATGTATCATTTACTTCTGTAATAGTTCAGGCATAAGACTGCAATCATTCATGAATAAAAGCCATAAAGTATTATGACTTGTAGGACGTGAAGCCGTTTACTCTGAGCGATATTTACCACTGTTTCGGAGGAATCTGCTACCTCTACATTCTGAAGACGGCAGCAAGTTCCTTCGAAACGTCTGAAAATTTCTACCAAAGTACGCGGCATCACATTCCGAGAAAGAATATTGTTCACGGTTACCAGCAGGAGAACCTCAAATTCTGTAATAAAAGCTGTAGTCACCACAGAGCACCTATCAAATTACGATGTATTTGGGAAAGGTAAGGTGGTAACCTACATCAAGGAGGAGAACATCTTGGTCACACGACTGAAACATACTTAACTTCTAGCAACATACGTAGGCACCCTTAAACTTTAGCTAATCATGCAGAAGCGCTACCCTCCGAAACGTCGTAATTATCTTTTATTCAGATAATGGAAAAGGATACAAATTTATAGACTTGAATTGGGCTTTATGTAAAGTAGGCATTCTTCTTTGACTGATACATACTGAAAACAAATTTGCTTGGTAACATTTACAGGAGATCAGTGCCAGTTTGAATGGCAGTCCTGTCAGTATCTACAAAGATGAAGAGGTCATTTGGACAGACGGGCAAACAAACGCCTTCTTATTTTCATAATTTGCTTTAAATTTCTTAACCTATTCCAACAGTGTGCAATAAAATGAGATTAATTTGACCGTTGCGCCTAACAGAGTATAAGATACGGTCAGTAGCCATTAAAAACGAAACCTTTTCCTTGTGTAATTATATTACCTGCTTTTTTGATAAAACTTGGAAAAATTACTATTAACGGCAGACCTTGTGCATGCATATCCGAAACAAATCCGCAGATTTGGATGAGATTTTGTATCGAGGGTTGCAGTAAAAACGCCAAACCACTGTAACGTTGGTTCTGTCAGTCAGACATAAACCAAGTTTTGTGTAAAATGTAAACGGAAATTTATATTTTTCTTACACATGGCTTATCGTAGAAAAATTTCTTTACATAATATGAAACGGACCTGTAGAAGTATTTGGGGTCTACAACGCATTTGTATTTCCTGCATATTAACCCTTTAAAGACGAAACGTGTGTTTTATGCAAGGACTCAGTGCGTACCGTGCTCTTCTTCTCGGTTACAAAAACAGTCTTTTAATGTTGTATAAGGCGAAAGTCGCTGTTTGTTCTGAGATCCATCCAAGCACATAACCGCAATGTGAGCGGCATGTAGAACTTTTTAATTTTAAAACTGGTGGTGCGTAAAGTTACTGCTAGGGCTTGAAAGGTTAATATAGCACACTCACAAGAGTTTTAATGTGGCGCGAATGTATCTCGCAAGAATAAATGCCGACATGCAGCAAAATACGAAAGTAGTACCACAATTTGTAATTTTCTTCGTAGTACCTCCGGTTCTTCAAGTTAGCTAATTCCTACCTTCAATCCAAGGTGTTTGCAAACAAAAAATGAATTGGAATCCACGAGGCATGTAGAATGCAAAGAAAAATTAATGCTGGTTACCTGAATCTGGATGCACTCATCAATCGGTCATCATGCATTTCAGTCAGCACCGATACCAGTGATGGCGGTAATTCAGTGGACTTGGGTGGTCTGAGTGGTGCACTGTCTGTGAATCAGTAATAAGAGTTTTGTATCAGAAATGACAGATATTACGCCTAATTATATCTGTAAAATCGCAAAATATCCACTTCTTATTTCAATTTTTGTGAACATTTTCGTTTTATTTAATACAAACCAGAGTATGGACAAATTTGGAAATGTGTGCATTTGAGATATAGATCATCTGTCCAACATAACGTTGATAACGAGGCACTGTCTTTGACTTTTACATGGAATAATTACATGAAAATAAATATAAGTGTGGGATGTTACGTCTTGTGAAAAGAAGAAATGCCAGTAGTTATGTACTTGGAGAAGTTTTTGCGAATAGTACGTGTGGATACACTAAAAGAAACACGTAGCTTTCTTTTAAAATTACAGGCCATGACACAGGCGCAGATAAAGCAAGGAATGAAGATGATTAGGAGTTCGTGTCAGCCAAAATCAGGAGCATCAACAGGTAGTGTATTAATGGACACTGCCCACAGCATGCAGCTAACAAACACCCTATTCTACCAGTACAAGAAACAAAACAAATACACATTCCTTGCAGTGACAGTGTACGTATATGAATATTACAACGGACACTGTCCACTCTTTGATTTGTATCAGACTTGATATGCAAAAAACTAGGACAATTATGTCTACAAATGTATTGTTATTCAAGTGGTCATTTTATTTTATATCTCAACCACAATGTGCGTGCCGGTAACTGACATACGTGAACGGAAGGTATTTAGACACCTAGTGCTAGAAACATCTGGCTGCAGCACACGTATCAGTGGCTTCTGCTGTCCTGGAAATGGTGGCAGGACGTTTCTCTGAAATACAAGTAACTCTAACAAACTGCATTACCGACATCAGGCAACACTGAGCTAATTTTAAATCATCAATATTTTGAGCGCATGATTTTACCAGATTTCTGTAAACGAGGGCAGCGCAAGGCTGCATGAAGTCTGAACAAATTTGTGAGGTGTAGAAGGCCTAAATAGCGTAAAGATTGCCTAGCTTTGCGCCGGTAAGTATCTGTGCGAGAATAAGTCCACTCATACAACCAGAGCGCTCTGACGTGCCATTTCAAAACCGACATCAGTCATGCTATGAATTACAATATTTATAAAACAGACCAAAGTATTATAAAAATGCAGGAAATAAACGTGAATTACTTCAAGCTAAACTAGGGGTTCTTTAAGAGCCATAGCATTCACTGTGCGTGTTTCAAGTTATTTAACAAAACAGAAAAGTTGATAGAGATATAACATCTTTGTTTCGTGTTTCAGAATTACTGAACGGAGTTCAGGAAGGACAATTCCCGGAAGACAGAAATTTGAAGGTAAAAATGGCACGGAAGTGAATGTGTTATGTATACATAATTCCACCCCCCCCCCCCCCCGTCAGGCAAAAAATAAATATAAGTGGTGGGAGTTTAGGCTACTTGGAAGACAGGTTAGGGAAAAGGTGTGTATATCCTTTCGATGACCCAAGTAAAAATGTGCTTTACACTAGGCCTATTTTCCTTTACTGCAATATTATGCGCCGTTTTCATCGGTGTATTACATGTTCCGTCAACGTAAAAGAAAGCCACAGATTGAGAAGTCTTGCAAAAAAGTATTTTGACGCAATAGAAAGGTAGTAACAGAATGGTGGAGAAGACTGCATGACGAGCGGATCCATCACTTAAACTAGTCTCAAAGTAATATTGGGGCAATCACATGAAGGACGATCAGATATGCGCCGAATGCGATATGAGCCATACCATTACCCACGGTCCCGAATTGTTTCCACTTAGTTCCCATCCTTAAAAACTATTACTCTAACAACAATTTCAATAGCATACTTCATCTTCTCCTTCTTGGTCGCTTTCCAAGAGGACTTTCCAGTAAATTTCTGAACACAAATTTTTTGCTTCTTGTAGATGTCCAATTATGCAATGCACTACTCTAAATTCATGCAATATCCTCCATCACCATGTATTTCATAGTTCTTTGGACCCTTCAGACTTTCCTGCACATTTTGCTTTTACGTACTTGTAATTTATATTCCCTTCTCAAAGACAGTAATTCGCATTATACACACAAAACCTTAGATTTTTATTCACATCACAGTCGAGTGCGTGCACTAAAATATGGCCGGTTTATGAATTAAGCAAATTTTATTACACTTAAAAAAAAAGAAACTGTAACGAAAGACGCTACCTATGTCAAAAATGTCGACAGTCTCACGCATGAACGTTAACAGCCTCTTTTGTTGTTTTCAGTGCTACATGAAATGTGTCATGGGAATGACGCAGGCGGTAAGTTGCACTACTTTCATATTTTTCTTTTAGGTTTCGTTTTCTTACCCTTAGTCGTCCATAGAGATTTGCACTTTAAAGCATGTTTGTGGATTCATAACTTGAAACAGTATGCACTTTAAGCTTTTTGGTCGTTTTCCTCTACGACCCGACAGGAATCCTGCATCTCTGCATCATGTCTCACGTTATTTCCAAATTAATTTGATTTTCTTTTGTGTTATCAACTAGATCCCTCGTTTTCTTAATTTTTATTCTGCCATCTGTGACTTCCATCTTCAATGTAAGATATCTCTTGTGTCATCTTCTTACTTATTTTGCCACTCTTTCTTATAACGCACACTAAAATCTTAACAATAATAACATTACTTTACTTGCACAATAACAGCGCAATTTGTGAAAAGTCGAAGCCAAAGCTGTCCCTTTGCATGCCCTGAGGGCACATGGGGCTGGTGAAAGTATGAATAAAGCTACACGCATTCTTACACTCGGCACTTGATGGGGGTGAGTGTTCAGCTGCAAAACCTGGTTCCTTTACCCCCAGAAAAAGAACTCCCCGGCACCCATCGAATAAAAAGCTCACTGGATCCCACAGTCGGTCTGAACGCTTTGGAGAAAGGAAAAATGTATTACGCCTGCCGGGAACGGAACCAAGTTTCCTTGGTTTTCTAGGCCACAACCTAGTCACTACATAAACTATGCCAACTCATTTCCTATTCTGACACACGTACTTCAAATTTTCATCGGTGTTTTGTGTGTATTCCGAATGTTGTATGCTTGTCTCTCTGGCCGTCAGCATGTTTCAAGTCAAAAATCTTTAGACGTATTTTGACGAAATTTAATGTGAATTTTATGACTTTGGAGGCCGTCCCTAATCTGTACGTTTTTAACTTTCGGCAATCGGCAATAACCTTCAGGCATAATCACAAATTGTGCGGCTGGAGCGACATTGGCGCCAGTACTGAAATGTTCCATCATGGCAAACACAGCAACAATGGTTACCATGGTAACGTTTCTAAATATGGTAACGACATTACACAAAGATTCCACACTAACGAATAATCAAGCACTAGTTCTTATGATTAATTAGATGACACACAGCCTATGTTACGTCGTTAAACTTACAGAGTTATTAAAAATTAATATAGTCTGCGTATAATTCAAAAATTGCATAATAGAATGATGGAAGAAAAAATGCGGTATTTGAATATTTAGGTACTAATGACAACAAAGCACTTAGACTATTAAAAGGCGATTAAATAAGAAATGAATTCAAGTTTTTGTAATATCGCCATTGTGTTCACTGAAAATGTGTGGAATAGTGAGAAGCATTCAGAGTACCAAGCTGTAAACAAGGCCTGTGGATGCCATATGCACTCCGGTGCTGACTGAAAGGATCAGTCTTATTTTGAATGAAAGTTCTTCATTTAAAGCGAACGCGACAAGAATGACTAACACTTTATTTCCTTTGCAGCAAAAATGTGTTGAAATGTAAAGAACTAACTTGAACATTTCCACGTACTGTGAATAAATTTTGGTTTTTTATGTTCTCAGATGAAAAACGGCCAAGTGACGCCTGATGCGGCTATAGCCCACATAAACAGAATGTTGCCAACCGACATTAGAGCCAGGGTGACAGCAGCCATGGAGAAATGTCGCTTTGCGGCTGACGGTGAGCAAATATTCTGACACTGCAGAGCGAAACGTCGTTACTTGGTTAAGTGTACTGTGAAAACTGCTGGAGTTAGGCAGCCTGAAATGAGACGCTTTAGGAATTACGAGGCAAACGGTTGTGCCACCTGTTACAGGTGTTATCCGGATACTCGACTGGAGAGGTTCAGGAAAAACTATGAGAGCTTGCTCACATATTTTCATGGCTTTCACGATCATTCAAATCATTCCTGTGCTGGAATTCAAAGCATTAATGGGAGTGAGACAAGGTGGAACCGTGCTAGAATGTCGATAATTACACATCACAAATAAGGGAGCATAAGTTGACAACCTTCCTCTGTTTTTGATTTACGTGCATAGGATGCCAGAAACAGAGCTGTGAGTTGTTGACTCAGTAATAGGTCATCCGTTAGTAACCAAATTCTTTTAGTTTTAAAGGAAAGTAATGCTGAGCATATACACTTCATTGTCTAATCACCAGGATCAAGGACAAGTGCAAAATAAAAAGGTACTCAATAAATCTATAAAATCTTGCGAAATTAAAATATCTGTAAAATGTAGCAACAAACCAAAAGTATATTAAAAAATAAGTTATCAAGGAGATCGAATTTGGAGAATTTATTTTATTACGAATTTCGGAGTCTTTTGTGACCTTCCCTTCCGGAGGTTCCTGACCCGAATATCTAACCAGTCACTGGATAGGGCTGAGGAAGTCCATCATTTTATTCAGTCCCTCCTGACGAATTCTGATGTTACACAATTACACGTGCGAATAGACCGCAACAAAATTGAAAGGACGTGCGGTGACCCAGACGGTTAGTCGCCGGGCTGTCACCGCGAAGTACCGAGTTTAATCCCACACAATTCCACGTGGAATTTGTCGGGGACAAAGTACCATGGGGACAGCTTTTTCTACGAGTACTCCGGTTTTCCCTGTCAATATCAATCCGCATATGCTCTACATTTTTTTATATAACCTTAGCAGTATATAATGTGCTTCATCAGCACACTTGAAGCACTGCATGATGTGTGCAGCTAAAAGACCGTGGCTATAGTCCAATAACTTAATAATAGTAAACAATTATATAGCGACAGAAGAGTTTCCTGCGTTTCCCCTTGCTTTATGGACAGGAACGAACGATTCTGAGATACCGTCCGTCCCCGGCTTTATTCTTTTGCTTTTCAGAGAGTGGCAGCAGGTTATTCCGAAATGCTGGTATTCATCTGCTACGTTACAGTACGTCACATCTTAGAGGACCCTACCCTTGATACGTACGGCCATGGTAGCCTCAGAATTCTGACCTGCTTTATGAGCACCCTCCCAGAACTTTTGACGCCGTGCTAAAATCAATCAAACAGGAAAGAAACTTTCAATTCTCCGACCCGAGTGAATCCAACTGCACACATCTGTTACACTGACAGCACTTTCGTAAGTCACTTCATGACCACAAAGTAGAAACTGCGAGAGTTTAGTATTGGGTAAGACATAAGCAAACAAAGTCTGGGGTTAAACCATCAGGCCATTTAGTTTCAAGCATAGAAGTTTTCCAGGACATGACGAATCATCAATAGCTTGTGTGTTAGCAGAAGGTAACCGTTAATTCGCAGTGTATCATAAGTTCCTAAGACGCTATCGAGGTTCATCAAGATATTTATATGTAAAAGCGAACGTAAGGCGCCAGTGCGACTAATGTTGAACAGCGAAATCTGAACTTACGATGTTTCCAACCACAGCAGACAAACTGCCTCTATTTGCAGGTCTGACTGACGCCTGTGACATTGCTTTTGCTGCAACGAAGTGCACGTACGAGGCTGACCCTGAGGTAAGTCTTTCAAACCAACAAGAAACTGCTGGAGGGATGTCCCTTCTGTTAGACAATGGACGTGAAAGATTTTTGCAGTTATGTACCACGTGACCATAAAGCTACACGTGTGTGCAGGCTGCATGAACATATGGACGGCAATAATGAAGAGCAATGGCCTGTTTAGTAATGGAAAAGAAGGGCCTTTATCAGAAACATAAAAGCAGTTACAAACCCAGTTTACTTTAATTCCCCCTTATTCCCACAATTTTCCACATGCTTCCAACAACACATAACTAGGATTTTTTTATATCCTGTCGTGCATATTGGTGCAGTTTCACAGCATCTGTCCCACACGCACTACGCATAATGCATAATCACTCTAACAGGAGCTGCTGATAATGTGAATGAACGTATCGATATGACACGATGCTTAATGAGTTATGTTCTTACTGCACGTTTCGTGGATTTGCTCACAGTTCGCTGCACATATACGTTGCTATTTTACATTCCTTTATTTTATTTTACAACTCATGCTTTGGTATAAATATTTCCCTAAACCTGTTACTTGTGTTTCATTTGCACAATTTATTCTGATTATAGGACAATACGCTAATTGCTCATTCACACAGGCCTATAGCCATTTGACCCACAAATTCAATTCTCCACTTCCTTGTTTCAGCAGAGCCCAAAAATACGCATTTATGGCCATCAATGTCTAAACACAGAGAGAAGCTTCCTTCATCCATTTCTCTTGTAATTCCCCTTACTCTTTAAACACTCACTTCTAACCAAGACACTCCGCTTCCTTCCTTTGTAACACAGCGTTCAGGATAGTTCTCCCAACTCCATCTATATTTCGTACTTTCGTAAAGTACAAATAAAATATTTTCTAAAGTATTTGATATTATATTCTGCGTTTTTATATAGTTATAGCTTTCGACTGTATTACTTATTTCGCTGGAGTGACTTTCCCGATGATTCTACCCAACATATTGTACGTGTATACAAGGCCTGTAGCCTGTAATTCCTCTATCGTCCTTTCTGCCCCACATTCCACTCCCACATTACGTTTCTGCAAGCCGTAACACCGTCCAACAGGATTTCCAGTGTCCAAATGCACAATCTGCCGACCATGATTAGCTGCAGCTGCCAGACACATAACCTTCCTCCTCCTGTTGTCCATTCGTATTCCCATTCCCATTTCCCCCAAGCAATTGGCTGTAGACATCTTGATATCCCTCATAATTACTTACAACCCATAATATACTTAATAAATTTGCAAATCAGTGCATTAAATAAATACAGTCGAACTCTGTTATAACGACATGAAAGGGAATGAAAAATTTGTGTCTTTATAAACGAGTGGTGTTATAACTGAGGAGCGTAACGTTATGTTTAACACTGACGAATTAATTAGTACCGCATATTACTTGTATATAACACTATATGCGAGGTGTCGTACAAACCGATGTCGTTATAGCTGGGTTTGACTGTCGTTTTAAAATTTGTATGGTATAAAAATTCTAAACCCGACCCTAACTACCCTACTTGTTACAATAACGTTACTAAGAAACATGGTTTTCATTTTCTTTCAGGCGTTCTTGTTCCCGTAACTTAAAGCTCGCCTGTCTTCATTTTGATCAGCTGAACCGACGGACTGGAATGTACAGCCGTACTTAGAAAGACAATAATGCTTCTTGTAGAGCTTATGCTACCCATGTAACCTGCCAAGCATACGCAAAGTACACGTCACTTGAAGACGTGTGTTTTGTAACATCGCTTTTGCACAGCAAAGTTGATTGCTCGCACAGAAATGTTTTTACGTACCGTAATTACATGCTGTCAGAATAAGTAATAAATACCATAAAACACTCATTAAACCTTTAAAACATATAAAATGAGACACTGATAATATGGTATAGGTATTATATTCTACAGAAGCCGCAGCTCCATTACGCCATTCACAAGTGCCCACCATTTGCCCCTAGTCACTCCCAGATGAATCCAAAATCTCGCTCCTTATTTATATAAGGTGTATTTTAATGCGCCAGTTACATCTGGTATCAAAAATGATCTCTTATTTTCAGGCTTGCGGCTGAAATACTCTATGCATTCACAATGGGTTCCCTGCGTACTACATGCCTCACCCATGTTCCTGTACTTCTGCACCCAAATAATTTTCATGAAAAGTAAAATTACGAACCTTCTCATTACCCAGTTTTCTTCGATGCTCTATCATTTCCGCTGTCTTAGTTTTGAATATTTTACCCGTTTCAGAGCCCCTTATTCCATGTCTCCCACTCAGTAAGAGACAGCAAGACTGACACAGAAACATGCAGAAATAGGAGAAGGGAGGAAATATCGTAATTACTAGTGTGTACACGAAGGCTGCAAACAAAGTGTCTTTGTCACTGTAGTCATATTGCAACATAATATCATGGAGACGTATCAGTCGCTTTAATTTACCATGTCGCGGTGCAAAATGAACTTCTCATTTGCGAGTACAGAGAGTTGATAGGGTCTAATGACGGGAAGGTGGGAAGTCAGTTGAATGAAGTAGCGTAGTAGTGCGCAGCGTCATACGCGGAGCTAAAAGCACGTGACAGTGACAGTATGTTACATTCGGTACAATACCTTTAAATACTCGGGACATTTTCATAGCACTATATTTCCTTCAAGTCCTGCAGTTTCTCACGCAACGTGACATTATTCAACAGCGGCCCATCCAAGCAGGGGGAGAGGGGAAGGCTGCAGCCCGGCAGCCCCCAAACCCCCTAAACTGAAATGTAAAAAACAAAGATTTTGTATACATGATGACATCAAAAGTTTAACGTGATTTACCATTCAGTCGAAATCGGCCATTGAAAGCGGGTGATGACTACTACATTGGAATTTAGAAAAATAAATTAATAAAAATAAAAAACAAAGAGCTAGGACACTTTGATAGGGTGATGGAACACAAACAGTGTTATGGTGCAGTTATACTTACAACACAATTTTTATAAAATAATTTTTTAAATAAAAAATAAATTATATATAGCGTCAGCGTCAGCTAGTGAAAAATTGTGGCTGTGCACCTGTCATTCACGTACTTATATTACCTTTAACAAATCATCCGTGTGGACGTCATGGAGGCATAACGAGGAGTAGTGGTATAGCTCCACTCATTCTTGTTCTCAGCACCAGACGGAGGTGGCTGGTCACAGTAACTGCACGGCCGCTCTAGGTCACTCCCTCCCCCCACGGGCAGGCAAATACAGGTACCCACTCAACAGGAAAATGGGGGGGGGGGGGGGGGGCGCCAGAGCCGGTCTGGACTTTTGGGAGGACAAAAAAGCAATTGTGGCCTATCTGCACCTAGAAGCCACCTAGGGACAAATGGGAATAGACAGTCATGGCAAATGTTCAACCTCTAGAACACAAAGCAAGAGCACCACCACTTGAGCTAGTTGGTTGCCCGCCTGAAGATAGACGCAGCGCGGTAAATGGCGCTGCAATGCAATGCTAACCAGGCTTCACCAACCGGTAAGGGCCTCCTCTATCATTCTCTTCGCCACAACTTAGTCTATACATATCGTTCACTGTGTGGAGTAGATATAAAACACAAGGCAGTGGATGCGAAAAGTGGAGTGATACGGGGCCCACGGTTCGAAATGCATATTCGAAATTCTGAACGCCACTTACGACAACTAATTACCAGCTTCTGTCCTCATGTCACAATAACATCAACGGGTGGTGGGGCTTTACTGATTTTTTTAACATATGCTACTGTTCGTTGGCCTGTAAAATTCGGAGGTTCTCGGTAAACGGCGCTTTATTAAACTGATTCGGCTTGCAGTCAGTAAAATGCCGTATCTGTGCCGTCATCTGCGTGTTTACATTCAGTCCGTAGTCGTTCCGTAACACACAGCATAGCTCGCTGCCAAGTTACACGCCTAAATAGGGTCTTTTGATTGTATGAAGATAAACTCACGGAAGTGACGAAGATGGTTTGGTGATGGTTGTTTTCTTTATATACACAAAGGACACACTATTAATTCCTGTATTTACATCCAGTCTAAAGTGTATAATAGACTAATTCTGTAAGGAAATGATACTGAAGCTCGAGATCACAGTACAAAGGACAGCGAAACTGCACGGAAATTAGAGGCTTATAGAAGTATTTGCCTACGCATCAAGCAGTGGTTGATCACAAATGAAACCCGACCTTGACTTTGATTGGTTCGACTTCTGCTTCTTAAAAATTAAATAATAACGTATTAAAATCCTGAAAACAGGAAAAAAATCACCAAGCGTGAAGCTGATGTCATCTCAGTTCTGCTTCGACAAATATATAATGAATATTCCCAAGAAATGCTAACATCTGTGTTCTGACCCAACACGGTAGCAATTTAGCGTCCTTGCTAGAGCAGCTGGAGCTGATCCGCAGCAGTTAGAATCAGCTGCATAAAAGTCAAGACAGACATTACAGTTACTATTATTCTCTTGGTCTCTTGATGTCCAGTTATAGATTGAAGCGACATGAATAAACTAGCAGATATCGTCATCTTAGTAATAATTATCCCAACGGTGATGCAGAATGCACTTGCTGTAAGTAATCTGTATGCAATTAATGTAATAGGTCAAATAGTGTGGATATTATGACATGTTGAATTAAGCTTAAAGAAAATTACGGATAAAGTATAAGACAAACGCAGGTATGTACGAGTTCAACCCTCGTGTATTCAAAATAAAGAAAAAAACTCACGGCGCTTACTTTTCTCCATATTTTTCGGCCGATCAACTAAAACTATTAAATTTCCTGGATATATGTAGGCCTGTATATCAAGTGACTTGACATATAGGGGCCTGTAAATTAAATTAATTTACATGTTTGATTTGGCACAGTGACAATTTAAATTTAAATTTTAAACTTCGCTCAACTCACACATAAGACAAACACTAACACTGTTAATACTGGTTGCGTAAGACTCTTCTGCATTTGCTAATGGTTAATGCGATTGCAAGCTTGATGCGTGACACTGAATCTCCAATACAGGAACTTCTATTTTACAGCACTCGATAGAATGTCCATAAAAGAAACAGCCATTTTACAGAATTATTAAACATTTTACAAAGTGACACCAGAAAATGTCAACTGTACACAATATTTTGATTACTGTCTTCATGTTCACACCAGTTTAATAAGAGAGTACCCATAGTTAACCTTTTAAAGCCTAGCGGTAACTTTACATACGACCAGGTTTAACATTAAAAATTCTACGTGGTGCCCACATTGCGTTTATGTGTTTTTTACGGATCTCAGAACAAACAGAAACTTTTTGCCGTATAACACATTAAGAGATTGGTTTTTATAACCGAAGTAGAGAGTGTTTACAGCGCGGTACGCACTGAGTCCTTATATAAAACAGATACGCTTCGTCTTTAAAGGGTTAATTACAACATTTCAGGAATTAACGATGGAAGAAGTAATTTCAACAGGCAAGGTTCTGAGAAATCACTGTCAGCCGCAAGTTGGGGCATCGGATGGTAAGTAGTTTATTGAACAATTTGCCGAAATTGCCTGGCGCTTTGCGCGGAACGATACCCGCGAGTGTGTCCAAACAGATTCATTTAGGGCATCTGAGAACCTTGAGTTCCTAAAACAACTGCCAATGCAAGAATATCTACACATTTTTGTGCGACATGCTTTGAGGGTCACAGTTTTAGTCGGGTTGTGAAGCGCGCTGGGGGCTGTGTTCGTATAATAAAAGGATTTGGGGCGACATTGGTGTTGTCACAATCCGCTCTGCGCCCTTCTTCCATGACAAGAAAATACAGTTATCTGCATCTAACCCAGCCAGAGTTCAGTGCTCACTGTCACACAGCAAGTAGCATACGGTGTACTGTTCATGTTGTTGGCAGTCAATTTGTCGGCATGACTTCACAGAGCAGTACGGCCAACTGTCAATGGACGAACCATCGGACAGAAATGACGTAGCTGGGTGAAAGGAGCAGAAAATTGATTTTTGTGTCGCGGAATAAATTTATGAAATTTGCAATAGGAAGATATACGACCTTTCGACAGACGAACAGTTACCAACATTTCACGGGATCGGAGCGCTTTCTAGACGTCGGGAAATGCCTTTCGACACGAAACACATGCACAGAAGGTTTCTGTCTTCAACAAGACCGTGGCGAAAACGTCAAATCTCCTACCTTCTTGCACGTCCAAAATAAAATTATACATGTATATATATATGTAATTTCAATACATATTATATATAAATTATTTACCGAAATTAAATATATATATATAATGTTCTGTAGCAGACTATATTTATAGATCACGCATCGAAATTAAGGGCACAAACTTTTCATTTTTATATATCCGTTTAATTTCGCGACCCTAGTATTATTCCAGACCGGTATCATACAGAGCAGCTTGCAGCATAAATCTCCTGGAACAGGAAATAACATAAAATAAAACCCGATAAGCACTTTTAGTCGTAACGCAGCGACACTTGACACCGCATCCCTTGAACATAAATATAAATGTAAAACCACCTCCAATATTTGAACAAGTCTCCGAAACGCCGTCTCCCTCATATTCTTGGACCAACATTTTGCAAGCACTTATCATAAATCCAAAACATGCCATATATCTCGTCTGTCTCATAATATTTAATTGTATGGCCAAAATAATATTTCAAAAACATAAATTATGATTATCTTCATTGCACAATTTTCCCCCTTTCTCTCTTAGACCACTTTATTTACTTTAAAGCAGCATTTGTTGTACACTTGACAAAGCTTCGTGCCGCGTTACATACTGTACCACAATCACACATTACTACGTGACGACAGAACAGACTTTTGGAAAGGATATAGTCAATCATGGCGGTTTTCCTGTAGCTTCCATAAAGGAAAACTTCAATATTTCCCTGAAACAAGTCACAGCCACACACATAAAACTCTTATCCGTACCATTTACAGCTATAAGTACTCCAGTGTCACACGGTCCTGCAATAGAGTAGCGGGTGAGATTGGTCATTTTCTTATAATACGTGTTGAAGAAGCTTTATTAAATAAACTAAGTCACATAGCAACGTGTGGTAGTGAAGGATCACATGCAGTCATTCCAGTCATGTATTGTTTCAAACTACTAATTCTGGACACTGCTGCATTGCGGTGACATAAATCAAATGCATGCCCCTTTGTTTCAGAGTCCATTGACGCAGCGTCAGAAGGACGATTCAGTGATGATAGGCCATTTAAGGTAACAATGTATCATCACTATAATGTTAATCCTATAAAGTCCGTTGAAATTTCAAAGGGAAGCTGATAATTCCCTTCTCTAGCTACGGTTTCCACAGTCAGTCCTTCAGTTGATGCCTTTATATACGTTACAGCCCTAGAGGGATTCTGAAAAACACAGTTTTACTGAATATTTACTCAATTACACTGAAGAGTTCTTATTCTCTTTTGACTGACTTTCATGGCTTTGATCTTCTGCATCAGCACTGTTATTTGAAACGCGACAGAAGTAATTAGTAAATACTAGTTGAGAGAGAGACAGCAATGTTTGTGTGGCCTCGCGCTCCGGTCACATTCACCCTGCGGAATGCATCAAACCAAAACTTGACAAAAAGTTCGAACTTTCTTCACCTCTCCCCTGGCGGCCCTCTTATACAAATTAATAAGATGCCCGAAGGAAGTGGTAGAAACAACAATGGAAATATATAATTTCATTACACTGGAAATACAAGACGTCAGATGGGATAAAAGTGGAAATAAATCTGCAGACGATTAAACATGTTCCTAGCGTTGATCTATGCTCGCATTGCTTCCTCTCTCATCCTACTGGATGAAAAAACTTCCGTGCGTTTGAGAATCGAGTGCTGACTACAAGTTACAAACTGAAAGATAAGAAACACAGGGATGGGGGAAAATCGCATAACGAAGAATTTATAACTTCCGCACTTCAAGAAATATTATTAGGGTGACCAAATCAGAAACGGTGAGGTAAGCGGGACGTGTAGCCCGCACAGTAAAGGTTACTGTAATGCCACGCATTATGTGAGGGGTGGCGAACTCCAAGCTGGTTACCCACTCACCTGCTATTACGATTGAGCCATACGGCCACTCAGCAGTATTGAGAGTTCCTGGCTGTAAGTGGGTCTAGCCAGGTTACGCAAAACTATGTCAGCAGACTTCTCTGCTAGGAATCAGGGCAGGCCTTACTGCAACCAGGAAGCCGGTCTGCAGCGGCAGCAGAAATACAGTTTATAAACCCCGGGAAATGTGGGTCGTGAGGACAGACAGGGTCTTGCTGGAGGAGTCCAGGTTGGTCGACGGTTAACTCAAGTAATGAAGACAATAAAGTGGCTTCAAAGAGTCAAGGGTCAAGACGGCTGGAGCCGTACTCTGCACCATGCTGCTGCTATTCTGCAGACCAGGTAGGACCCGTATCATTGCTGAAGGCTGCTGAGGGGTGTATGGCTCTAACCGACCAATACTGTACGATAGATAGTTGTCAGACTCTAGATCCGACCGATTATCTGTATGTAGTTTACTTTGGGATTTTTATATGAGATTATACTGTAGGCTTAGTGAACCTGTGTTTGATTCCGTATTAGTGAACACCCAGCCCCACCCTGTTACTCCACCATAGTCTTACCTATGCCGCGATGGATATTCGTCCTAACGGGAAAAGGGGACAGAAGCGCCAGGGTACTGGTAGAGTTGTCCCTCCGTCGGCCACGCAATAGGGCTGGACCATCGGAAGAGGCAAACCGCAGCCGTACCGACTAACCGGCAACCGGCCACAACAAATGGTGGCATCGGTAAGATTATTATTTTCACTGGAGCCATCAACGGCACGACAGTTACAAACTTATAAAAAGCTTTAGTGGGCAACACTTACAAGAAGCGCACTTGGGCGACGCAGTAGCAAATAACAAGCCAGTATGAAAATAAAGCTTAGAGAAACAAAACGTGAGATGTTTAGGATTAATTTTGAGGATAAATTTGGATCTTTATAAACATCTGTGGTGGAATATAAAATTTACAGTTATCACAGCGGTGTTGATGGATGAAGATTCAAGTCTTCTGGCATGTGACGCCATATCTACTGGTAAAAAATTAGCGATGTTCTGGACGAGCTTACTTCTTCAGTCCTTACGGTCTCAGCAGCCCACGACTTGGCCTGCTTATACCCGAAGCACTGAGGCACAAAGTTCCTCCGAAATGCCGGTACGTATTTACAAATCGACAAGACCGCAGCTGTTCAAAGAAGACATGGACTGCTCAGACCATGAAGGTGGAGGCAGGGAGCTCCTCTGAACCGCCCGTAACCATATACCAATTGGCGTGGCGTCATATGCTAGAAAGCATCAATCTTCAGCGGTTGGCCCTTGTGAAAAGTTACAAACACTTGAGTTCCAAAAAAGGCGAAAAATTTGACAAGATAAGAGACTGTTAGCGTCTCAAGAGGAATCTGACTTACGGATCTCGTTAGCTCCTCATTTAAAGACGAAATAATTTCCGTAATATCAACTGCAGTACTAATAAATGATTGTATTTTTGGACCTTGCGTCAGATCTTGTATCGCCACTGTTGATTTAGTTCACTAACGTGGACTTAACTTTGATGTGAGACGATTGGTCTTGCATTAACACTACCAAGATTCAAAAAATGCACCTAGTAATTCTTCTGCTCTCTTTTTTCCAGTGTTACCTGGCCTGCATGATGGGACTGTCGCATTCGGTAATTACTACTCATTTATTTCTGTGTCATAATTATGCGTCTCAGAAGGTAACACGACGTGTAATCACAAAGTTTCCGGGAAATATTCATTTACGTGCTATACCATGCTGTCCTCTTCAAATCAGTTCCCTTGAGGCTTGATACGTACAAGCCAACCAAATGCGCCTTTGTTTGAAGCATTTGCCAATTTCCTCTGCACTGAAACCTGCAAATGTATGCTGCAGGTTTCCTTGAATGGTGCCGATGGCACTAATTATATCTCCTACCCTTCATCGCAAATTTGAATTAAAAAAAAGGTCACAGGTTTCTAAAGCTAGGGAGTTCTGAGGGTGCAAGACAAGAGTTATGTCATCATTGGTTAGAAATTCCTGCACAGACAAAGCAGGGTGAGTAGCAAAGACCACTATTATGGTGGAGAAACCAGGTCTTAATTCGTGATATGGGTGACGCAGAGAAATTAAATGGGCCGTTGTAAACACCTTCTGTGTATGTGTGAAATCTAACATACGCCCTAATCCAGAACTCAATTCCTTATACGTCAGTTTATATTTACCACACTCGAAAAGAAAATTACTTTGTTGAATAGTTGACAACTGCGTAGTTTTACTGCCAGTCGATCAGTATTATTACTCCAAGAAACACTGTGCACAGCGGAAGAACTGGCTGTTCATAGCGCCGCATATTCTGCTAAGTCCAAAAATTTAAGAAATATTTCTCATAATGTTACTATTACATCAGTATGAAAACGGACTATCATTGCTCTTACAGAAAGTTCACCAGGAGATATACAAGTTATTTGCAAGCAAATAAGTTAGAAATAACGTTGTTATACTGATTGCTGAAATTCAGTAACCGTATTTCAAGCAAGGCAAAAATAAAGTCAACAGCCGTGATCACAAGCAAATATGATTAATTCACCAAAACAGTCGCAGAGTACGGATAACTTCCTGCATTCATACACAACACTGATAGGAAAAACGTGTTGCAAAGGGATCATATAAAACACCGGTCTGAAGATGAAAGAAAACATGAATATGGATCTCGGAGAAATATTTTGTAAAAAAGGGAGGTTCTAGAACCGACTCAAGATGGTCTGATTGGTCTGAGCAGGACCGCAGTTCTGCGCGTAACAAGCATATGAATGTGTTGCAGCTGAAAGACGGGAAGTACCAAGCTGACCTGATTATCCAAATGGCTGATGACTTGCTGCCACCAGAAATTAGCGGCAAAGTCAAGCACGTGGCGGAGAAATGTCGTAATGCTGGCGACGGTAAGTGAGAATTGAAGATTTAATTATGCATTCTAAATGCACATTTTGTCTTTATGGGTGCTCCTGTAGGTACGTCTGTAACTGCACAATCGATTGCAGTTTAAAATAGCTATCGTTGCTCAGAACCCACACAGCCAAAGATTACATTTAAATGCATAACTCAAGGAATTGGAATTCACTCTGAATCTTTTGACATTTGCTCCGTGCACGACAGCAAACAATGCATCTTCGATATACACAAATACAGTCTTATATCGCTCCTACATGTTTCGGCGTCATTTACGCCCTCCTCACGGAGTTCTACACCAAGATTTAAAACTTACTAAAATATAATATATTACATAAGTAATTCATGTTGTATTACAGTATTCTGGCAGCTAATGTTGACGATGTAAGTTGCACGAACTGTGATAAAAACAGTATTTCTAAAATATAATACATTAAAACAATAAAAGAGTCATATTTATTACGGCGTGTTCATTAGGCATAGTTAAAAATGTTGAATGTTGTCATGCTGTAGTTCTTTCTTTGTATACCAACACCTAATTTATCTTCGATCCATTATGGAGCTTGTACCTGTATGATGTGTAGTGAGTTCTTGCTGCACATAATAAAGGGACAAGATCCCCAAGGCACCGCCGCGCTGACTCATAGCGCTGTTAACGAGTAGGCAAAGATATTCTTAATCAAGAATATGCAACTCAGCACTCTCAAAGCCATCATGTTTTCTATACTGCTACTTATGGTAGTAAATAACAATACTCTATTCAATTTTTAGGAATCGGTGATCAGTGTGACATGGCCATGGCGCTCACAAAATGTGCTTTTGATTTTGCCCCTGAGGTAAGAAAGAAGTATTAATATTTCGAAAGTGTTTCTGAAAATCAACAGTTATACATTAGTGTGTATTTCGTTTCAGCTGTTCTTCTTACCTTGATAATGGAGTCTGAGCCCCAGCTGCAGTTCCCAGTCATCAAAAACTTGCCTAATATTTCTGCATGACCGTCTGACACCTCGATTTACCACCAAAATTTAAATTGAACTCAATCTTACATGGCTCTTAAAGAAAGCTTCTACAAGTCGCTCCTCCGGACTCCTTGGAATAATTTCTGTTTACCTGAGCGAAAATGGTTCTACACGTCAATGTATTTAGTACCTTACAAAATTACATATTATGTACTGCGTTCTGTATGCGTCTTACGCCAAGGCAAATATTGTTATACAAATCATGAATAAAAGAGTGTTATTTCACACTGAAATTAGATACACGACATTTGTAGACCTTCTCATAGAAACAGACAACCTGCTTTCATTCTCATTGTCTACGTCTGTCCCTTCTAAATGTTTCATAAAGTACCTCACTGATAAATAATAGCCACTTTCGCCAAAGAGTTTTGCACTTGTTCAGTAAAATGAAGAAATCCCTTCCTGTCCTAACTAAACTGTAAAAATGAAGTATGGATTTCTTGAAAAGTAATTACCCGATTTCATGGAAATATATAAGACAGACAAAGCTTTGACTTAGTAATGTTCAGGATGAAAGAGTTAGTCTGAACCACCAGTCGTTTGATCACCACTTTAACTGACTCGTGCCATGACGTGTCATCAGCTTGCGGATGAAGGAGGTAAGGAAGGTGGCAAAAAGGCAGTAGCGAGGCAGCCGACTAGGACTGGAGACAACATTCCATCATGAAACTATAAAATGACGAAATGTTACACGAAGCCTTGGAATTTGAAGGCTTCTTGGAAACGGTATGAGAAGTGGAAAATTAGTAGTGATTAAAAGAGTATGGAACGCAACCCCTTCTGGTCTACGCTGACGATATATTCTTATTAGGAAAATACGTAATTAATGTACAGAAAAACTGAACAGAGAAGATCTACTGGAGCCTAGTAAGGGTGATCTATAAGGCACGGCAGATAAACTGAAGTGTGCGTTGATGTTTCATCACTAGAATGGAGGACAATATTAACCTTTTAAAGCCTAGCGGTAACTTTACGTACGACCAGGTTTAACATTAAAAAATTCTACGTGGTGCCCACATTGCGTTTATGTGTTTTGTACGGATCTCAGAACGAACAGCAACTTTTGTCTTATAAAACATTAAGAGACTGGTTTTTATAACCGAAGTGGAGAGTGTTTACAGCGCGGTAGGCACTGAGTCCTTATATAAAACAGATACGCTTCGTCTTTAAAGGGTTAAAATGTATAAAGATGGCTAAGAAACCCTTCGAAATGGGGAAGTCCCAACATTTCGGAATGACAAAACAAAACCTAGCTCCATAAATAAATTATTAGGACACAGTTCGGGGAAGGCTTATTACCGCTCACTTCAGGAAGTTTTGTTTTCGCTTCTGCTATCTAAAAATGTGACGGTTAAAATACAAAGCCTATAATCATAGCTACCGTTTGGATAGGTTTGAACCTTTGATATTTCACGTCAAGGGACGCACGTATTTTAGGATCCTGAAAAAAAGTGTTCTGTTCAAAATGTTTGGACCTGAGGGACAGAAAGTTGTACAAGAATGGAGAAAACGGCACAGTGTGAGAAACTTCATAATGTACAAGCACTCTTTACCAAATATTACTTGAGTGATAAAATCAAAATGGGTGAGAAGGGTGTAAAATGTATCGCGCGAAGGGAAGGAAGAAGTGCAGAAAGAATTTCAGTCGAATAGCTTGGCCGAAACAGTTAAGAGAATAATACCAAATGGACCTAAGAAGAATGTAGTAGAAGGGTAGACACTGGCTTCATCTGTCTCAGGACAGGATCCAGTAGCGGGAACTTATGAACACGGTAATAAACCCCCGGGCTGTATAAAACGCGGGAAGTTCTTTAAGAGGCTGAATTACTAGCGGCGTCTTAAGGAAAATTCCGTTGTATGCAGTCAGTAATTTGTTGGGTTTGTAAAAAGGGAAAGTCAGCTGATCACGTGACCTCTGCAGGGTATTTTTAACTGTGCCTATTTCAAATTTTATGTAATTTATCTAACAGTCATTTGATTATTAATAAAGAGAAGTAACCCTATTACTTGCAACGTACTTTGTTCTCATATCTCAGGGCAAGCAGAATAACTGCGCCGATGACTATGAACCGCTACCCGAAAGCGTACGCGGGGCACGTATTTAAAGATCCGTGCACTGCATATTGCTATACGAAATGGAGACAGTGCTTAACTCAACTTTTCAAACAAATTACCCAGAGAAAGAAACTGACACCCACAGGAAAGGAGATTCGGTGGTTTAGGGACGGTTAGGAAGCCGTCAGATTCTAAAGGTGCGAAAGCAAACTTTTCCTGAAAATCGAATACCAGATATCCATTCCAGTACCTTCCATAAGAGCGTTACACCGGTCCACGGTAAAACCCTAAACTCAGGCAACGGCAACACAAAAAACGTAGCGCAAGTTTGTAATTATATTACTAAATTCTATGCGGTTGTGACCATGGTATGTTGCATTTAAGAATACTTCACTTTTAAAATTTGTCCATCTTCTGATGGTCCAAAAATGCGACAGTACGAAGGGTAATCACTACCTTTCGGAAACCGGATCGGCTTCCGCCCTCAGCTGAGGTGGGGAGGCACCTACTAATCTGGGACCCTTAAGACGGAGTTATTCCCAGTCCCCGGACAAGCTATATCAATCCCTGGATTGAAAGTAGCTCAGTGAAGTGGGGTCAGATTCCCGCAGTTTTGGAACACTATGTGAGAGGTGAAGTCAGGCAGTGTTAACAACATGCTGTCCACTATGAATAGTATGCATTTGTGTGCCTACATAATGCGCCAGTAGTTGTGAAGAACAATGCCTTTCGTTTAAGTCACGGGCGCACCCAAGGGGGAGGGGGCTGCCGGGCTGCAGCCCCCAAAACCCCCAAAACCGAAATTTAAGAAACACAGATCTTGTAGACATTATGATACCACAAGTTTTACACAAATTCCCCTTCAACAGAAATCAGCCACTGAAATCGCCCGACGACTAGTACATGAGAATCTTGAAAAATAAATCAATTAAGTTACAAAAAATAAGAATGTAGGACACTGTGATTGACTCATGGAACATGTACTTCCGACGTATATTCGCATGTATATAAATGCAGCTGGAACCAGTGTTCTGGTGTATTTAGAACGCGATTTTTATAATATAATTTTTAAAATCGAACATAAATTACATATAGCCTCAGGGTGAGCCCCCACTGCCCGAAGGAAAAATTCTGGGTGGGCAGCTGCTTTAAGTACATAACGTTACAGAAGTTTCAGCATCTTCAGATTCTCTTAACAGGTCACGTCTACAGGTCCTTACCAACATATCAACAGCCGTAATTAGATGTCGGGCAACCCACTAGTTTGGGAGGCAGCAGTAAACATTATATCACTGCAGTAGCCATGAGATGGCAACTAAGAAACTGTTCATCTACAGTTATTGACTTCGTATGCAGATTCACAAATAAAAAAAACAGCCTTGCTATGTCTGGGTGAATAAGATAATTCGTATGGTTAGTGGAAGACACACCGGAAGTTAAATCCACCCATAAAATTTCATGACCTTGTTGAATCTAATGCGAGGTTTGCTTAGTTGCAACGTATAAAAACCTGCGGCAATTGTATTTAATCGATTTCATGTATGCAGTTTTGTGTTAATAAAGGGCAACAAAATGAATAGCTCTTGGGTTGCTCTTGTCGTCACGACCGCGCTGTTCGTAACGTGCAGACAAACGTCAGGGGTAAGTGCATTAAATATCTGTCTGTGCTATCATAAGAAACTGCCAAAGTGGCATGGCTAAGAAAACATACTAGTATGTAATGGTATGCATGTAAGCAACACAGCCATATTTGTTGCTTCGGTTATGAGGAAATATGTTTATATAAGATTTGTGGGCTTAACAGCAACGAAAAGTGTGACATATTTTTTTTTCTGCTTTGAGAATCCGTATTGTATTCGTAGGTGGTTACCAAAATTTCAGGGCAAACTGCTGCTTTCAGTTTCACGGTGGAAGTGACTTCTATCAACTACAACATGACATCCGAAAAGAATATACTGTAAGAAGTGTGTCTCAGGGTTTTGTCAGTTAATAAATACATTACTAAGGGCAATGAAGCATGCAATATTGCAGATGACGCGTGCAGGACAGTAAGCTGGAATACCCCGCTCTCAGAATGAAGGTATACCGAAGCGGAATAAAACCACCTACAAAAACCATGTGTCCGTCTGTGTATAGAGACCACAAAGCTCTAAACTGTTTGTCGGATTTTGACACTAATATTAATCCGAACCTTTGGGGACAAAAAATTAAGAATTGCTCTGTTTTATCCTCTGCTTACCTCAAGAGTTTTTCTTCTGCACAGTGTTTTGATTCTAGTAAAGAAGGCTAGACGGCTTCCCGCATTTCGCCTACGGTTCAGTACCGGCTTACACTCAGTGTACAATACTGCACTGTAATTTGCTTCTGTTCCTGTTTAAGAGGGATGGTGTAAGAAAACACTGAGAAAACTGCACAGTGAAGACCCTCATAAATTTAATTCTTAATCACGACTTACGAAATGAACAAGGCAATGAACACTCGTGATTCATAGGTAACTGGGGCATTTCTTGGCGAATTTATCGTCTATTAGCTTCATAAGGACTCCGTCAAATTGCTTTACGGGGCTAATTATGTTAGAAACACAGCAGAAGTTTACCTGTAAGTACTTATATATTGCAGGAACTGACGCTAGATGAAATAGATAAAGCACATATGATATTGAGGAAGCACTGTCAGCCCGTAACAGGCGTCAGCGATGGTGAGTGAACGTCCGACAGCCTCCGTATTCTAATATAAGCTACAACGAAGAGAGGTATGAAGTTGCACTACACTGTAAGAAAAGAAGAGTTCGCAAACCTTGCTTACTTCTCAATAGATTTCCGCAATATACGCTTACAGAAGCCACTGCAACGTATACACATCCGCCTAGGCAGGCAGAGCAGTGGTTGCCGCTATTCCAGATTACCCTGAGTTATGTGATGCAGTACACAGCACAATTTGATTTCACGGGGCTGGGTCCATATAAGGATTGAGGGCGACAAAAATAGATGTTTGAATTAAAAATATATATTATACTGCACCTTTATGTATATTAAATGTGGCGAAAGATACTTGTTAAACACATTTCTCAATATTTTCAATCTTCTAGTTTTAAACACTATTACGAGCATATGCCTAAACCTTTATTGCTACGGTTTATATTACAATATTGAAATTTACTCTATGTTTTATACATGCATTATTTACACATTTTAACGAGGACGTACTATATTTGTGTTTCCACATACGTTTCGTCCCATGGACCTGTTTCTCCATGATAACGGCTCAGCAGAGTCGAAACACGTAGGAGAATATATACACGTAGTAGTATGAAATAATATGATATGTATTGACAATAAGTGCATTTAGTTGGACATATAGGAATAATGTCCCACAGCAACTAAAGGGTATAACAAAACAATTCTACAGTCTTACTTCTGAGATTCACACGTGCAGAATAAAATAAATTTTAAATTGTTGCAGATGTCTTGGATGCTACGATGAAAGGAACTTTTGCAGATGACAGAAATTTGAAGGTGAGATGATTCACTATTACAATGCAAGAGCAATTGTCACTTGCAAACTAATCTGAACACCAGATTTACGTAATATACGAGTATCTACCATAATTCACATAAAACCGTCCCAATTCTAAAGGATCTCTAAGGATTACAGTACTCCTTGATGAGCTAACAGTTACTCAGGGGATCAGGAAATCTGCCGGCTTCTAGAAGACCCCAACAGTTACACCGTGTACAGAAATATCAACCACTAGTCGCTTTACAGAAAAAGAAAAGAAACATGTCTAAATAAACATATTTAAGTGCACCGTATTAAAAAGTACTTCTGTGGGGAATTCGGACCCACACTGCTAACATGCACAAAAAAGAAGAGGAAGCATATGGAAGCGTGTTTTGACAGGTTTAAAGTGCGTATAACTCGGATTGCAGTTCGCAGGAAGCGACATTGCAATTTTCGTCTCGGTAAAACAACTGTTTAACTCAGTGCATGCTAATTCTCTTGCTTTAACGTAATCTGTTTTCATTTTGTTGACAAAAGAGTAAATAAATATAAAAGTAAACGTAAATGTCATTCCAGAACAGGCCATGAAGGCACAGAAAGGGAGTAGGGAGAGGTACAGCTACACTCTTTCTTCAACTTGGTGTTAGATGGGGTGGGTGGTCAACGCCGCGCCCCGGCCGCTTTACCCCGGGAAAGAAAGCCGGTACCCGTTGTACATGAGGCTAGGGGAGCCCCACGGCCGGTCAGACTACGCTATCCCAGCCCAAAAATATCTAAATATTCCCTTACTAACTTCAAGCAAAGATTTGCTTGTAAGTCAACCTCTGTTGCCGCACATGGCTCTCTGAATAACCAACTAATTAACTAACTGACTAAGAAATCAATTAGGTCCATGCTACACAATATTATTTGAAAAGTTAAAGTTACTTAGAAAGTCAAGGAATTTCCCGCCTTTCATGTAAACCTTACGTGCAGAAGATCGCACCACTATCCCTGCCCAGGATCCGGTGAATACAGGCTACACCGTCACATTCAATGCCTTTCAGATGTAGTCTCATATTATCAGTCTGTTGACAATAAGATCGTCAGTTCACAGTAAACACGTCGTCGTCTCATTATTTACAACAACAGTATTTAGCATATATTGTATTCTTCACATGTTCGCTCGCTAACTCCATCGCATGAAATGAATAACATGGGAAGAATCAGTCACCTTTCTGAAAAAGTTTATTTTATACACCAAGTTTTTCACCTGTCTCCTGTGTGTTTAACGTTTCATGTCTTCTTTGTTCGCAGTGCTACTTGGCCTGCATCATGGGACTCTCACATGTAGTAAGTGTCATGTTACGTAATTACTCTTGAAATTCCCCTCCTCTCTCACTAACTTATTTTCTTCCAAGGCTGACAAAGACGTAAGTGGTTTTAATACCCATCTCTTAAAGTTCACATTTATTCTGTGGGCGTTTATATGCCAGCAAGTGTTACAGGCATCAGATGTCTTGAGTTTGACAAAGATCAAAGAGTTGCATAGGAAGAGTAAGACAGTGCTTCAGAGGACAGTGGTTGGGCACGTAGTGTTTGCAAAAAGTTCAGCGCAAGCATAAGAAAAGCACTGGAAGTATTTTGATTGCAAGAAAAAGACAATTTCACATAAACCTTTTGGAAAATCTGTGAATGGTCGAGAACACTCTTATCCATAACGCACGTCACGGAGCCAAAGAATATCTCTGCTACTGAAGACTTTTTCTTTGCTACTGAAACACATGTTAAAGCCGAGGCACGCCTTTGTTTTAGTATTCTTTCACGTGTCAAAGATGCATAACAACAACCAGGCATGACTCTGTCATTAGTGTTCTTTGGCATGTGAAAGATACATAATGAAGACAGCATGTATGTCAATCAGAATTCCTTCATTTGTGAAATACACACAATAAGGGCCGGGATTATCTGTCACTACTGCTCATTCATGCGTGAAAGGCACATAATTAATGGCAGGTACATATTTATCAATATTCTATCATGCAAGAAAGGCCAGGCTATATTTAGTGTTCTTCCGTGTGTTATTGAAACACGCATCCTTAAGGTCAGATATAATTTGTACTCTGAATTGTTCCACATACTGCAGAAATACACATACTGGTGATGGGGACTGCGTGAAACTCAGTAGAATATAATAACGTTTAACATTAATTTTCTTGAGGTATAATGGAATATGTGTTTATGTCATCATTATATGTATACACACGTATATACATCATTATATGTACAATACATGTGTGTGTGTGTGTGTGTGTGTGTGTGTGTATGTTTAAAAGTATAATTTCTAATAGATATTCATACCAATGAAAGAAGAGTACCATATTGTGTACAGACGTTGGTACGTTCAGGTACTAACGTACGACTTCAGAAATATGAACGGTATCCGGACCTGAACTCGTTCCACAACGTATAAAAGTCTTTGTGACCCTACCAGCTTGCCTCATAAATTTTACCATGCCGTCTATGGATAAATAAACACAAAGCTTCAAATTAGCGGGCTTGTCGAGGAACCACACACAAACAACTGACAAACGTATTATTGTCACACGTTATCTAGCATTCTCTTACACTCTCAAAGTTACTGTTGCAGTTTTATTAAAACTGATCATCAAATAGGGTCCAAGTAGTAACTTAATTAGATATTATGTAGATATCGGTAACTTGTAATTATTTTTGAATTCTTTACCTACTATACATGTTCTGTTCCAATTCCATACACACGAAAAGTAATAAATCTTCTTTATCTTGTAGACTGTTCACTTTTCTGATAACCCTCGTGTAGCGGTCTTCTAGCGCAATTTTCATTTAGGTTTCAGATGGTGTCTGCTTTCAACATTTTACAATGATGTGTCCATTTAAATAACTATCCAGAAGCCTGCAAACTGGTATGATACGTTCTCTGTATCATAATTTCTTAGCCACATCTACGTCTTTTTAGTGAAGGCTAATTCGACTCCAATATTTCAGCTGAAGAACGGGAAATACCGAGCGGACCTGGCAGTACGCCTAGCGGACGACCTACTGCCTGCCGACTTGAAGGACAAAGCGAGGGCCGTGGTAGAGAAATGTAGCACTGCAGCAGACGGTGAGAGACTGTAAACCAAACCTCACGTGTCGTGCCATAAGATATGCACTTCCTACAATACCCTCCTCTCCATGATTCAAACTGTTTTACTAAAGAGAGAAAGAAATAAAGAGAGAAACAAAAAGAAAAAAACGAAAGGGAAAATACAGTTTCCGCGTTGTAGACTGATCAACAGTTGCCGACGTTTCAAAGGAAATGCCCAGCGCCCAGCAGTCCGAGAAGACTGTGCCGACTCTTCTTTGACTCCTTGGGCCTGAAGATGGAGACAGTATGATCCTTCGAAAGGTCGGTAGCTCCTTGTATTTATCAGCCGGCACGGCGTGATATGAATTTCCAGCAGGAGTGCTACGAGAATGTCAGATATCATCTCCAGCTGCAGCTGAGCACTTGAATGCCTGCGACTTTCCCTCACATCCTTATTGAGGCGTCCCAGTTTGATCCTTAGTTATACGAGGGACTGCACGTTTTATCACAGAAATCAAATGTTTTTAACAATGCTGTGTGTCTTCAGGTCTTACTGACGAGTGTGAAATGGCCTTCGCTATCAAGAAGTGTTCTTATGCGGCTGATCCCGAGGTAAGGGAGCTTTTGTTGTGACTGGGCATTCTGAAGCAGACTTTCGTACGATCAGAGGGCCGAATTGTATTAGAGTGACAGAATGCAGGAGATCCCTTGATATCCCTAGAAAAGTTAAATGCTATTTTTATTCAGCCGTCAGTAGTTAAAACACTATCCTTAAAATATATATACACATATACACGTCTATTTACATGTATATACGTATAGCCACATAAATACACGAAGTATACTAATGCGATTCCCCTTGAGACTTCACAGAACGATACCAATACCTCTTAACAAACTCAGATCTATAGAACAGTCCTTTTCCAGGAACTAAACGTCGCTCTGAGCGTCAAAATATCTCCTGACTTTCTTGAAACGCAAATTCCTTTACCATTTTCAAAACAGGCCGCCAGTAACTTTTATCATGAGCTACACAAATTCGGTTTACAACACCACAACCTATCCTTTTAACAAAAAATTTAATGTTATCCTCTTCTCAACGCTCGCCTTCAGGTTTTGCAACTAAAATGTGATATGAGTTTATCATTCCTTCCACGTCTGTTACATGCGCCGCCTCTCCTAATTGGTTACATAAATAATATTCTCATTATTTTCAGATTAAATAATAATAAATTTCATAAGTCACCACAATGAAACACAGAAAATGAGCCTGCAATAATACATGAATACTGCGAATGGTCATAGCTATTTTTGAGCCCGCTCAGATGAGGCCACCAGCCAAACAGGTGTTTGCGTACAGTTCGGCTTTTGAAAGCCACTTTTCGTGTAACGTTTTGGAAAAAGAAAGTCGAGAAGTATTAGGAGGCAAAAACATGCAGCACACATGTAAAGAGTATTACTGTTGTAGAAGGATATTAATTACATATTTTAAGAACGTTTATTAATAATGTTATTTGCTTTAATTTCAGTTATACCACTCACTGTAAATGAAATGACGAGCAGCCCCATGTGTCCACACACTACACGCACAAGTGCTTGAGCTTTGTACACCCTCAACTAGAATAAAGAAATCTAAGAAATGTGCAGCCTATATAAAATGCTTTTATACCCGTAAAATGTTGGTCCAGACGCGTCACAAGTACTTTACATAAAGATGCTCAACAACAATATGTATCATACGTTTTTCTGGTTGTATTCAACAACTTTATACTTTGATTTGAAAAATGTAATGTAAAATTCTTCACACCCACTATGAGGAGAAATTTCCGAGTTTATTTTTAATTAATAAAGAGAAGAACACAGAAAATCTATTTCACAGAAATATTTCTTATAAAATTAAAATATGCTTTTTTTGCGATTTACGTTAAAAGTGACGTCTCTGGTACACCTGATAAGCATCCACCAATAATCTGCAAGTATGTTTGGACTCTGCCTGCCCTAATCCCGTTTTGCTGCATTACAGAAGTCTTGGTTGTAGCGCTCTGACGTTTGTTTCTCACTTCCTCATGACTGCGAGGAAAACAGTGTCAACGTGCATGTTAGAGAATTTTATTTGAAGGCACATGTCACACCTACATTCTTCGTAATCCTCAAGAAACTTATCGACCAGTTCAGAATATCTGGCTAATCACAAGCGCATAAAAAGTTTACACAATTTCTTTATAGGCACTGCTCGTTCTTTGGAAACCATTTGGATCTGTAGGTGAAGCAGACTAACTCCTTGATTTTAGGGCGAATAAGTACATGCAGATTTACTTTCCTGAAATTATGCCATGAAATTACTCTTCTAATATCCTTATACATGCACGTCATAAAACTTTCATAAATCCAAGATCATTATGAAGAGGCGGTACGTATATATATATATATATATATATATATATATACACACACACACACACACACACATATATATATATATATATATGCAGGATCCAGTAGATGATAACAGTAGGCATTCTCTTGACTACGAAATCAAGCCTGGCTTTTGAACAGTGCCTACCAACACAGCGCCGTGTTTTCCCTGCTGTCCCATTCCCAAGGGAATCAGCAGTACCTTGTACACCCAAAGTTGCATCCCTAGTACCAGCGCGATCACTTTCAGGTGCCCAATTGTAATTTGATCTGCAATATGTGTTACTGATTCTTCTACGCCAGGACACAAGTCTTGATGTCACGATGACAAAAATTCTTAAATACCAATAGCGACTACAAGGAAGTTTTATGTGTAAAATATGCCACCCGTGCCATGCATAGACTACATCAGAGTCAGAATAATGTTCTCGGCATCAGACCGTCTGGCATCTTATTGTTTTTAAATTATTTTTACATAGAATAAAGCAACTTACAAAAGATCGACGTGGCGTTTTAACAGAACTTCCGTACGTTACTAAGTAATCAGCTAATATGCCTCCAGCGTGCCGTTCCTTACTTGCAGCCGAAGTAACACGAAAACACTACGAACTGAGCCATACGGACTGCCTCTGACTTAGGTTTTGAAGGTCAAACACGCTGCGCCCCTTATACATAGAATATCATGTTACGTAACCGGTGGAGGATTGAACGGGTTGGTCCGGCCTATATATCTACTAATTTGTATGGCGGGGGGGAAAAACGCCAGTACTTTCCTTCAGGTATAAAGATCCGGGTGCAGTAGAGACGAATTAACTCGCTTTACAATAAGCTGTCAGTAACTGGTCTACCAACTGCAGTCTGCAATCTGCACATCAGAACAGCGGCTGCAATGTTACCGCAACAAACCGACCGCGCAAGTCTACAGTCCCTGTGCGTTTACTTCAAGTACATTACACACATAAATCATCTTACGAAGTGTTTTATGTTTTTCGACAGTTTCATGATATTACACTATAATTTTACCTTTTGTTTTGCATGGGTGTGAAACTTGGTCTCTGACACTGAGAGAGGAACAAAAACTGAAGGTGTTCGAGAATAGGGTGCTGAGGAGGATATTTGGGCCTAAGAGGGACGAGGTGACAGGGGGTTGAGAAGACTACATAACGAGGAACTTAATGACCTGCACTCATCACCAAATATTATTCGGGTGATCAAATTAAGAAGAATGAGATGGGCGGGCATGTAGCACGTATGGGGGAAAGGAGAGGTGCATACACGATTTTGGTTGGGACACCTGAGGGAAGGCGACCACTTGGGAGACCCAGCCGTAGATGGTAGGATAATATTAAAATGGTCTTCAGGAAGTGGGATGTCGGGGCATGGACTGGATTGAGCTGTCTCAGGATAGGGACAGGTGGCGGGCTCTTGTAAATGCGCTTATGAACCTTCGGGTTCCATAAAATATTCTTGACTAACTGAGGACCTGTTAGCTTCTTAAGAAGGACTCTACTCCATGGAGTTAGTTAGTTCATGGCATTATACAAATGTCAGTACAGCCACTCCAAACTAAAAGAATTTTGAACGCTTGCTTTGTTAATATGACTGTACGAATGCAGGCAACTTTCAAAGTTTCATTACATGGTGACGCATCTGACTGTCGTTTCAAGAACTCGTCGCACAAAATGAACGATATTTTAAATGAGTTAATCATTTACAGTTTATTAAATACGTAATGTAATTAAAACATACTATCATACTATTACGCGCAACTTTCCTTCTGTGTTACATATTAACTTCCTGTCAGTTGCGGTCCTTGCACTATCATCACGGAACTCATACTGTAGTAGAACACTGGAAAATGCTAAGGATTTGACACTGATTGACGTATAACAATAATCCGCACATAGACTAACCATAAATGCGATTACCACTACACTGATACAAACATGCTAAATACGACATAGGACGTATGTATAATGTGGCCATAAGACAATCAAACGTTCCATAAAAACAAGTTTTAAATTAATGTTGTATCTCACTCAGTGTCAAAGCCTTCATTACTTTCGAACAGTACTCCAGTGTGACTTCACTGATGACAGTCTAAGGCATGGTTTCTCAAACTGTGGTCCACGTATCTCTACTGTCACGCCAAGCATAGTTTACAGGTAAGCAGCCTTAATATAAAAAGAAATATAAAAATAAGACAATTTTAAAAAAGGAAATAAAACTTGACACGTATACTTGCTAATACGCAGCACTGCTGGCGACATATGTAACTCATCCCAGCTGTCAGCTATTCTTTCAAAATTCAGCTCTTTTATTTAAATACACAAAACATACTAGTGGCGGACTGAAATTGTTAACTTTAATTTAGTGGTACGCCAGAGAAAAAGTATGAGCACCCCTGGTCTAAGGGCTCAAAACTTGTAGGAACTAATATATGCAGTACCGAAATATGTTGACCACAGCGGCCGCGTGGTCTAAGGCGTGGATCTGAGGTCGTTCGCTAGCTGGGATTGTGGGTTCGAATCCCACCGGGCGCATAGGTTCTCTCTCTTGTGAGTGTTGTGTGTGTTCTGAGTGTGATCGCGAAGCCTTAACAATTAGGAGGCCCTGGCCCGCTTGGGGCTGTTGCGCCACTGGGGGGGGGGGGGGGGAATAGCAAAAGACTAAGATGGGAGAATATTATAAGTGTTTTAATGTACAGACATTAAAATCAGTATATTAGTTGGAAAAGTATTGTGTTTGAATAGTGGTCATGCACGGGATGAGCAATATAAAATTTGCCAATGCCAAACAGGCAAAAGAAATTTATATCTATAAGAAAATCAAAACGAAGTTACACAAGATGAACGCAGATTAAGATGTAAATATATTATACGTGTTTCAATGTATAGACATTAAAACAGTGCGTTAGTTGGAAAAGTATTGTGTTTGAATATTAATAAGTTTTACTATGACGGTAGATTTGCCATTAAATTGCAGGCATTGATACCACAAGCAATTATCGACATAGTGGTGTAACAGTACGTACAGAGATGACGCATCTTCATTATGATTACATCATCAGTTGCAGCGTGCTAGCGTGACGACACAACGCCAATCAGCATACACGTTCCTAAATTCTTATAGGCTAGTCACTTCTGAAAACAGAATCTGTAATGCGTGTTATTGATACTAGTAATGAACTACAGTCAGTCATGTGTACGTACGACGGATAAAGTCGCTTCTAATTTCACAGTTTAGTAATGACATTCCTCAGAAGAAACGGAACAGGTTTGGATTTGGAAGATGCAGCTATGTATTTAGCGTACGGAAACGCCTGGATTCCGAAAAGACTACCTTTTATTACCTTGCATTTTTTTATGAGCCTTTAATTTGAGAATCCCTATGACGATTATTTGCTGTCCTTGCCGACTTAAACAGGTACACATTAGTGCTTCTTACTGAATATTAAAATGAGCACACGGGGTCATTAATGGTATATAAACGCATCGTTAGTTCATATTCAGGGCATTGTTAGGTGGGTTGCTAATGAAGACAGAAAACATGGCTGGGTCAACAATCGTGTTTGTATTAATGACAGTACTGGCCACCGCACTGTTGGGAACATCTGATGTAAGTAACACAAAATTATATGTATAAACTAATAAACTAATTACATAAGTAAGTAATTAACAGGTGATCGTAAAACATAACAGTTTTTCATGGCCATCACGGAACTGCGCCCCAGAAAATTATATTACTGGATAACAAGTGGAAATTAACACATAATCCAATCGTGTTCTGTGACACCTTGCGTATTTTAACGGCCGTGACATGAATTTATCGCAAATACAAATCTAACGTTGGCAAAATCACCATTCTAGAAATATCAGACTGCGCTGGACAAATCCATGGAGCGAAGACCTTAAACATCTAATAGTAGCTTAGCTAGTTGAGAAATTTTCTTCTTTTATGGAAGCCAGAAGGTTCAGTACTGCTTCCACAGCGCCTGTCTATTGGTCTGTACCATGAGGCACATAAATCCAGGCCACATCCTCCAGTCTATTTATTTAAGATTCATATTAATATTATCCGCCCACGCTTCGTCGGTTCTAAATGCTTGGCTAATCTCAACTCCACTGGCGGAGAACAAAATGAATTAAAATCTTGTTATACAATATTTTCCCTCCATTGTTATTTAAGCTATCTTAGGCCAAAATCTATCCTCACAACTCTCTTTTTAAACATCTTGGGTCTATGTTCTTCCCTTAATGTGAGTGACCAAGTTATACCCAAGAACACTAGATAAAATTATACTTTATTATGTACAGATTAAGCAGGTGTTTCCCCTTATATTAATTTAAATATTCATCACCTCCAGCAGTGAGGTACCACTAGTATGTTTAAGGACTATTTCATTTGTCCAGGATCACACACACACTACATTTAAAAACAGTCTGTTTTTGAAACGTAGTGTCTGTGTGACCATGTTAAGTGGGTCCCTGTCACCACGGCATGGCGCGTCCTCAGGTTGCGGATGGAGGAACGGCCTCCAGTTATGGAGGGTAGCTGCGAATACATTGAATAAGCAGTCGCGGACAGCCGACAACGGGTGGTCCTCCAGCTTGGGGGTTGGGCGAGGTGCTAACAACTCCTCACCGTAAAAAATTATGATGTTACGAAACAGCCTACAAAGCCTCGGACCTGGACCGATTATTTGGTACGACCCCAGCTACGGAAAAAGGATATGAGTTTTGGAACATGGAATGTGAGGAGCATGTATAGGTCAGGGTCACTTATGACAGTGGCCAGGGAATTAGCTAAGTATAAGTTAGATTTAGTGGGTGTACAGGAGGTTAGGTGGGACAAAGAAGGGACTGTAAGAGCCGGGGAGTATACTTTTTTCTATGGCAAAGGGCAGGAAAATCATCAATTGGGAACAGGTTTTTTTGTGCACCAGAGAATGGTATCAGCAATCAAGAGAGTGGAGTTTGTTAGTGCTAGGATGTCATACATAGTGCTGAGAGGCCGCTGGTGTAATATCATTGTTCTGAATGTGCATGCACCAACAGAAGAGAAAGGTGATGATTCAAAGGATAGCTTCTATGAGGAATTAGAAGGGGTTTTTGATCATTTTCCTAAGTCCCATATGAAAATTCTGTTAGGAGATTTTAATGCAAAAGTGGGGAGAGAGGATATTTCCAAACCGACTATTGGGAATGAGAGTTTACATCAGGATAGCAACGATAATGGTGTTAGAGTAGTAAACTTTGCCACATCAAAGAATCTAGTTGTTAAGAGCACTACGTTTCCGCACCGAAACATTCATAAATACACCTGGACCTCTCCTGATGGGAAGACTCACAATCAGATCGATCACATATTGATAGATAGGAGACGGCATTCCAGTATACTCGATGTGCGATCTTTCAGGGGAGCTGACTGTGATACTGATCACTATCTGGTGGTTGCGAAAGTTAGGGAAAGACTGGCAGTAAGTAAACAAGCAGCACAGAAGTTTGATGTAGAGAGATTTAATCTCAAGAAGCTAAGTGAACTAGAGGCTAGGAAACAGTATCAGCTTAAGATCTCAAACAGGTTTGCAGCTCTGGAAAACTTAAATGTTAGTGAGGACATGAATAGGGCTTGGGAAAACATTAAAGAGAATATCAAAATCTCGGCTCAAGAGAGTCTAGGTCTACACGAACGGAAGCAGCATAAACCATGGTTTGATGCAGAATGTGCACAATTTTTATATAAAAGGAAGCAGGATAAAATTCAGTGGTTACAGAACCCAAACCAAAATAATGGAGATAATCTGCACAACGTAAGACGTGAAGCTAGTAGACATTTCAGGCACAAAAAGAAGGAATATCTGAAAGCTAAAATTAATGAAATTGAAACAAACAGTAAGAACAAGAATATAAGAGACTTGTATAGGGGTATCAATGAGTTTAAGAGGGGGTACCAGCCTAGAATTAATGTAGTAAAGGATGAGAAGGGTGACCTGGTTGCAGACTCCCACAGTATTTTGGATAGGTGGAGGAATCATTTCTCCCAGCTGTTGAATATACACGGGGTTAATGATGTTAGGCAGATTGAAGTACACACAGCAGAGCCACTAGTGCCTGAGCCCAGTGCCTTTGAGGTTGAGATGGCTATTGAAAAACTAAAAAGGCACAAATCACCAGGTATTGATCAGATTCCAGCACAATTTATTAAAGCAGGGGGTAGGATTATTCGGTCTGAAATCCATAAACTTATTATTTCTATTTGGAATAAGGAGGAATTGCCTGAGGAATGGAAGGAGTCGGTCATTGTGCCTATTTATGAGAAGGGTGATAAGACAGATTGTAGTAACTATCGAGGCATATCACTTTTCTCGACTACGTACAAAATTCTATCCAACATTCTTTTGTCAAGGTTAACTCCATATGCAGAGGAAATTATTGGGGATCATCAGTGTGGATTTCGACGTAACAGGTCAACTACTGATCATATATTCAGCATTCGTCACATACTTGAGAAAAAATGGGAATACAATGAGGCAGTGCATCAGCTATTTATAGACTTCAAGAAAGCCTATGATTCAGTTAGGAGGGAGGTCTTGTATAATATTCTCATTGAGTTCGGTATCCCCATGAAACTAGAAAGGTTAATAAAAATGTGCCTAAGTGAAACGTATAGCAGAGTTCGGGTAGGCAAATATCTGTCTGACACGTTCCCTATTAAGAATGGCTTGAAACAAGGAGATGCTCTGTCGCCATTGCTTTTCAACTTTGCTTTAGAATATGCCATTAGGAGGGTTCAGGCAAACCAGGAGGGCTTGAAATTGAATGGTACACATCAGCTTCTGGTTTATGCTGATGATGTTAATATATTGGGCGGAAGCGTACATAGCATAAAGAAAAGTGCAGAATATTTAATTATTGCTAGTAAGGAGATTGGTCTAGAAGTAAATGCTGAGAAAACTAAGTACATGGTCATGTCTCGAAATCAGAATGCACGACACAATCACAACATAAATATAGATAATAAATCCTTTGAAAGGGTGGAAGAATTCAAATATTTGGGAGCAACCCTAACGAATCGAAACTCCATTGATGAAGAAATTAAGAGCAGATTGAAGTCGGGGAATGCTTGCTATCATTCGGTGCAGAATCTTTTGTCTTCCAGGTTGCTATCCAAAAACACAAAGATTAGGGTATACAGAACTATAATTTTACCTGTTGTTCTGTATGGATGCGAGACTTGGTCCCTCACACTGAGGGAGGAACAAAGACTGAGGGTGTTCGATAATAGGGTGCTGAGGAGGATATTTGGGCCTAAGAGGGACGAGGCGACAGGGGATTGGAGAAGACTACATAACGAGGAACTTAATGACCTGTACTCATCTCCAGGTATTATTCGGGTAATCAAATCGAGAAGACTGAGATGGGCGGGGCATGTGGCATGTATGGGGGAGGAGAGAGGTGCATACCGGATTTTGGTGGGGAGACCCGAGGGAAGGCGACCACTTGGGAGACCCAGACGTAGATGGGAGGATAATATTAAGATGGATATTCGGGAAGTGGGATGGGAGGACATGAACTGGATTGAGCTAGCTCAGGATAGGGACAGGTGGCGGGCTCTTGTGAATGCGGTAATGAACCTTCGGGTTCCATAAAATGCGGGGAATTTCTTGACTAGCTGAGAAACTGTTAGCTTCTCAAGAAGGCCTCTGCTCCATGGAGTTAGTTAGTTTAGTGTCTGTGTGATCTGTGACAACGGAAACAGTCCTAAAACACATTAGTGATATGTCGCATGTGGCACCGTTGTCAAAAAATATTAGTGTGCTGCTGAACATCGAAAAGTGTTTTGAATAAAATGTAAAGTCTATACACGTGGAATACTATGATCTGTTTTGTTATGACACGCTGCTATAGTTCGCTCCTGACATTAAATGTTGAATTCCAAGTGAATTAAACATGTACTTAACTACTACATGCCAAAATTAAATTCGACTTTCAATTACTTATGTGTAATCCAATATAAAATCTTACTGCAATATTTTCTGACAAGTTTGGAGACATAAGGATATTCACGAACGCAAAAGATCCTCACACACGTGTCCCCTGGGTGCGGAGGGTAAGACAACAAAATTATACGGACAATATTTTGATCTGCAGACAGGCAATAACGGTTAGAGGGCAAAGTACAGTATTTCCGAAACACACGGCGCCAATGGAGCGCTGTGTTCTAAGTAAAGCAACAACAATCATGTGTAAACGCAGCAATTTTTCCTCCGAGCTATGGTTCTTTTGCAAAGAGATGCACTGAGCGCGTCCAGCTGCCGTGCCCCTGCTTCAAAGCTCCCTTCACAAGACACTCGCTTCTCAGTATACAAAGTAAAGTGACAGTACTGCTATACGAATGTTTGGCCGTGCACACGGCGATGCGCTTTACCTTATATGCCCCTGCTTAGAAAACAAATACGCCTTAAAAAAGGACAAAAAGGTCACGGACATACCTGTACATATGTTTGCACAAAAGTTTTCGTTTCCTATATGCCTTGTGGCGCTGCGTGTTTCAGAAACGCTCTGTGTAATGAGGAAGTTCACGATTTGTACTCTTCGCTAAATGTTACTATGGTGATTAAACAAAGCAGGATACGATGGACGTTGCATGCGGCGTGCATGTGAGAAATGAAAAATTCATTCAAAATTTTAGTTGGAAACCTGAATGGCAGAGACCGGCTGGGAAACCTAGATGTATATGAAAAAATATCAGTGCTAATATTAAATAGCTAAAGTGCGAGTTTTGCACTGGATCTACGTGGCAGAGATTAGATACTAGTGACGGAGTATTGTGAACACACTAAAGACACTTCGAGCTAAATAAAGCCGGTAGACTTCTTAGAAACCTGAGTGACCTTTGGCTACTAAAGCAAAATAATGCTGAATGGAATTGGAATAATTCATACTGCTTCCACGGTACCAGTGTCTGCATGCGTTACATTTGCGTTATATGACTATGGCGAAACGTGAACAGTGGACCTCACTTTCAGGCACTGAGTATGGACCAAGTCCGACAGGCAGGGAAGATGATGAGAAACGCATGCCTGCCGAAAACAGGAGTTGGTGCGGGTAAGTAAGCATACCACTGCATGCATTAATAAAACGAACGATATGGCGTTGGGTTTACAAGAGCATTTTACAAGAGCACAGCTAAGATCAGTAATATGAAGCTTGGAACTTTAGTACAAAAGTATCTTCTACTCATAATTCGGTTAGTCTTATTTTTCAGCCACAAAGTTTGTGCGATTTGAAAACAGTTTTGGGGTTCCGAAATATAACCTCTCTACCCACTTCCACATACGTGGGTCTCCAGTTTAACGTGTACCATTTAATGTCAACACTCGTGTATTTTAACTCCAGCCACCATTCCGTTATTCCAACATTTACAAACGTAAGAGCTGTACACACCCCGGCGGGGGGGGGGGACAAGATAAAAATCCAAATACTTTAGTATTTATAGCGTTACTATGCTTCGAACTTATGAGATCATCATCAGGGGGACTATAATTTTCCGCCTGCATATTTATTTATTCCGTAAAGTATTTCTTAATGTTTCTTCCGGAATCTGTCTTAAGGACTTGCATGCCTAGATTCAGAGTGTAAGAACAAGCCCCTCTCACATTCACAGGCCTTGACCCACACTGTCAATATCAGCCCCTCTCACATTCACAGGCCTTGATCCACACTGTCAATATCAGCCCCTCTCACACTCCCATGCCTAGGCCTATAGCATCAGTATCAGTATCAGTGTACGTCTCTTTCAATCTCTTATGCTTTGCTTTCCACTGAATTATATCAGTCTATGCACACGGTTCATGGTACAGCTACATTCAATATGGAAGTGCTGCCAAGGCAATTACTTGTATTACACGAATTTATATCCCTTTTCAGAGACTGCGGAAGCAGCTTCAAAGGGCCAGTTTGATGCTGCTGACAGAAAACTTAAGGTGAGGCGAAAATCCACGTTTCTTACTATTTTGGAAACAAGATTTACGAGATACTCATCCATCCTTGTTGACCTACAAAGTGTAGAACATTTCATTTATTTTACTTAGTTTCGAAACGAAGCAAATGCCATTTAGGACATTCTTAATATCGTGGACGAGAATTCCCTCAGCATGTTACATAGTGAGATAAACCGAAAATAGTGAACGGTTTAACATTATTGATGTGTCATAATTCGTCTCAATTTCAGCCGAAACGTCAGGACGGTATAATGAAACAAACGTAATACAACCTCTTTTTTACAGTTATGGATAATGCCGCATTTGTACAGCTCGATATAACGTAGCCACTGTTGCTCAAAGCAAGAATACACGAACTTTGCCAGTCATGTCTGAATTACCCCAGCTGCAGAGTGTGTCCGCTCTGTACCCCTATTTTAAGGCAGTCACAATTTCACTCAGAATTCCAATTATGATGGCTGAGACTGAAACTGGGTGAGCCCCAAAAACATAGGGCATATAGCGCTGAGTCACTGCTGCTTGAGTGGGTTGAAGTTCTAAAATGTGGTTACATTTTAAAATAAGGTAATGAAACAAAATAAAAACAGATATTACAGAAAAGTGGCGTGTAATGGAACATCGTCTTCTTCTTTTTAATGTTTTCAGAAACGCACACCATAAATAAGAGAGATATCAATATTTAATCAGCAACACTTATGCAATTTTATATGTATTAGTTAAAACCGAACACAATTGTTTCTTCTGAACTTTTTGCAAAAGATATGTATCGAGAGCCATATGAAATGTACAATTAATGCTGTAATACACAGGGGTTTCGCTTTTCACATCATTATTAAATTTATCCACAGTTCTGTTCTGCAAACGAAGTATGAAGATACATGGTTTAATCCGACGTAAGCCAATATAATATTTCGCATTATCCACAAATACATACAGAATGGCTTTCTGTCGCACCGAATAACAGAACCCATTTCACAGCACCCAAATTCTCTCTGTTATAAGTTCGTTGATCTTTCATGTATTATTCACCTTTCGTAGAAATTCGACCTAGCAATATATATACAGTTAATTTAATAATGTAATATCCAACACGTGACACATTCAGAGGAACTGGTGAAAACGTTATGTATTTACTTACATGGTTTTCGCGGGACGTATGCCTACTCTTGGTAAAGAGTCAGTTACAAGACCGGAAACGAGGTGGAATATTATGAAGAATATAAAATAAAGGGGTCGTGAAAATGCGAGATGAGTATTATTACACCATTTTCAAAGGGAAGGTTTAATAACTCTTCACATAATGGTCAAGTTAGAATGCCAAACATTATAGGCTGTCGGCAGCTGCCTTATGTAGTAAACTTACATTAACACTGGCCTACAACATGACGTAAGGAAGAATTGTAAGGAAGGATAGTTACATGTGGGAGGCTACCATGTTAGCAAGTACATGAAGAGTTTGGAAAATGGGAAATGAGAAGAGAGGAAGCCGTCAATGTTGGAATTACGGAAATAAGTTGGTGCCATCTAGGATGACGGTGAGTGGAACTAGCGCAGAAAAATATCTAAGGGCGTATGTTAGCGATTCTACCGCCAGTGACTTAGGTACTACCTGTCATGACTTTTATCAATCATTTCTTGTGAGGATGGATCTTTACTCGTTTAATAGCACCTTATAATCTACGTAGACTGAGGGACGTTAATCAGAATGACAAGTAGCATTTTGCAAACGGTGAGTCAATTTGTCTTAGCCCCTGTGTACGCAGACATTAAAATTATGGTATCACACTTCCAGACTTTAAAACATAAGACTCGTCATAGAATGTGTCGTGTGTTTGGATTTCGTACAAATATTCCAAAATAAGTTCAATGAAGCTGATTATACAATGAATAGCAAAACAAAATATTTACAACTCTTTAAATATTTCCAAATATACTTGGGTTCGACAGCCTGTCTCTTAAGAAGCGAGTAATGTTCGGAACATCTGACACAAATGAAATGCGGTATACTGTAAGACAAGACACAAATTTTTGCATTACATATTCAAATACCTGCAAAAACTTGTAGATTATTATAACGGGAAATATTAAGTCATACAGCTATTCGGAATTAACAACAGCTACCACATGTAATTTTTCTTCGTATTCTTGTAATATTATGCATAAATATATGTTTATATCTGCTTTTGTTTCCAGTGTTACATGAAGTGCGTCATGGGGATGATGCAGTCGGTAAGTTGAACCTAAGTGTCACACATTCCTAGGCACAGACAGACACCAAGTAACACTAACAGACTGCCCAGCGCGAAATGCTGGTCACATACTCCGCGACGACGCTGAAGATCAACTGATGTATCTCAGGATATATGCTCCATAGAGCAAATTCTTTCCTGTCAAGCTAACTGTTGCTCGCCTAGCCAAAAAATGTCTCTTTCTTGATGCAATTCGAAAGCTCACTGCCGTGTAGACAACATTCCACCACTGGTGTTTATCCCGAATAAAATAAATCCAGTCTTCGCACCCTTCCAACATTTACTGTAATAATGACATGAACTTATGCCCCAGTCTTGTGCATGTATCGGAATCAGTGCAACATTTGGCAACATGTTAGGTTTTTTATATTAAGGAGTTCTCAATCTCTTGGTCAATCCTCGCTGTGGTGGATCACCCCATTTTGACTGTCGGTGACAACTAATTTGAATATTATCAGCTGCCTTCCACATGGTAGGGTGTCTCCCTCATCCGCAACCAGAGAACGCGCCATGCCGGTAAACATGGACGCACATAACATGATCAAGTGTCATATATAATAGAGTACATACATGTTTCCCCATTTAAAAAGTCATTTACTATTCATCAGGACACAGTACTTCCTTTTCCCATTCGTTCCCTTTGAACAGCGAGTGCCAAGCAGAATGTTTGGACCAAAGTGTGAGTCGGAAAGACGATGCTGTAAATATTGCATAATGATTGGCTTCATAACTTGAATTCTTCAGCAAATAATAGGCCTATAAGCATAGTACAGTCAAGGAGCATGCGACAGGAGGGCGTGTGGGATGTATGAATGAGATTACAAATGCTTACAAATTTTCGGTCGGAAGTATGGCAGAAAAGAAGGCCTTTTTGAATACCTAGACTCAGGCGGGGGACAATAGTGAAATTCGAGTTAAAAAAAACCTTCTGGCAGGCTGTGGACTGGATTGTTCGTGCTCAGGAGAGGCACCAGTGGCGGAAATTTGTAAACATGGCAACGATCTTTCGCATTTCACATATATGGGGGATTCCTTGAATACTTGAGCTTAAATTAACTTTTAAAAAATGTGTAAAGTGTGTAATTTTATAGGCCCTTAGGCAGGGGCGCCTCAACTAACCTGACGAAATAAGCGGTGGTCTCGGGCGGAAAAGTTTGTAGATAAAATCAGGAAGCAGGATTATATTGTTTTTAAGGCTAAACTTCAGAAGACTGATAAGAAAGTGTTATTGTAATGAATGTATAATGTAAACATGCACTCATGGGCAAATTTAAGCTTCGCGTAGGGCGGCAAAAGACTCTGAGCTAGACCAGCCCGCAGGCCTTTATGTATGTACCGCCATGTATACATATTTACATACCTGTACTTCATTTTGCAGGCATGGGTATACAATACACACTCATGTTTTGTCACTTCCCCGGAAAAAAATCCTCATATGGTCAAAATTATCAAACTATGTTTTCGTTTAATGCAGCAGCTTTAAAGTTGCCTGGAATGTGTACTCTGGAATAGTCCGGCTGACTGAACATAAAACTTTATTAGCTACTGACTACCTACAGTTTTTAACAGGTGAAGAATGGAAAGTACAATGCTGATGCCTCCATTGCAATGGCAAAGAAGATGTTGCCGGAGGGTGTAGCCGACAGAACAGCTGCTGCAATCGAAAAGTGTCGCGATGAATGGGCCAGTGAGTTGATATAAGTACTGCAGATGTAACTGCACCTGATTCGTGAATGGAGCCATGGGTTGATATGGGCACTGTAGATATAACTGCATGAATGGGCCAGTGAGTTGATATAAGTACTGCAGATGTAACAGCACCTGATTCGTGAATGGAGCCATGGGTTGATATGGGCACTGTAGATATAACTGCATGAATGGACCAGTGAGTTAATCAACACTTATATAACTGCATCCCATAGTGAATGTAGCGCTGGCTTCATGTTAACACTGCGCTTATAACTGCATGAATGGGCCAGTGAGTTAAAGTCTGCACTTAGACGTGACTGCACGTGATAGTGAATGTAGCGCTGGACTGACGTTGACACTGAATACAAATGCACATGATCAGTGGATGGGAAAATGAGTTCTTAACACTCCAGATATATGTGAACCTGAACAGACAATGTGACTTCTCAATTTGAAAAACATAACACTACAGAGCAGCCAGTCATATATACTTTTAACTGCGTCTCCCATACGCACAATACTGCTGCAGAATGGTCAGCGTTCCTTCTCCACACCAAAGAATTTCTTTGGAGTTTGTCCAGCCTTCCGTGTTTGTTTAAAATAAAAATTAAAACACGTCCTTTTGTGGATGCGATCGGTGCGCGTCCTCCGACAAAAACACAGAGGAAACACTCACTTCGGCCCTATGGGAAAATCCGTTCCAAAAGTCTGAGCAACCCACGTCGCCTTAGCCAAGTACCACACATCGGTATCCGCTTCATTTCTTTTCCGTGGCGCAACAACCTCCAGTGGGCCAGGACCTCCTCATTATCGAGGTTTCACACCACATTCGATATGACTCCTCTGGAAGAGTGATCAGTCCGACGCAGAGACCTCTACCTGACAACACACAACACTCACAACAGACAGACATCCAAGCACCCGGCGGGATTGGAACCCACAATCCCAGCAAGCGAGTGGCCGCAGATCCACGCCTTAGACCGCGCGGCCACTGCGATCGGTATACATACATCGGAATAGCTGATGAAAAATAGGATATATCATTTTTACAACAACGTTAATGTCTTCTGTTTATTTTGGCCGCTGTTTGGCGTGAATACGCTGTGTTTTGAAGTGACGAGGGTTGCTCAGGGATTTAGAATAACTTTGCTTACCCAGCCCAACTCCGTACGTCCTTCCCTTCATTTTTTGCTTAAGGAAAGGAACTGATTATTTCCGCGAAACGTTGTTCTAACTCTTTTTTAAAGACAGCGAAGAAAAATATCTGAATTTTGATTTCAAATTCTTTTCTCTTCTTTGCTATCTGCCGAAATTGTAGACCCTAGGATGGCAGATTACTGAGAAATGTCCACACAAATATAGGCCGAGTCTCTTAACGCCAGGTGCATCAAGTTGAAACAAACTTTTTACAATTTTGTAACCAATATGCTATAATATAAAGCATTTCCCTGACCGGTATATGATCTGCAACACCCAACTGAAAAAAATTCTCGATTTTGTGCGTATTATGTAACGAAGTACAAGAAAAACCAATCTGAAATTCTATACAGCCAGGTATTTGTACTGCGATCAGCTGAGTACGAATAAAAATGAAGTGGCCATAAATAAGTAGGAAGCCCAAAGACGTAATATCATGTCAACTACGGTGCCATCACCTGCACTCCATTACTGACTCGTTCACATGAATATACTTGTAAAGTAGCATGTGTAAGTAATAACAGATTGTTCACTGTAGCGCATTTAATAGCGATATTCCATTTTGCAGAATATGACGACGCCTGTGATGCTTCTTATGCAGTAACAGTCTGCACATACAAAGCTGATCCCGAGGTAAGAAACGAACATTACAGCAGAGTGAACACAAACACTGAACACTGAAGATCTGAATTGTTAAAAAATGAACACTAGTGCAAGTCGTTGCCAAAAACAGTGGCCACTTTTGAGAAGAAATTTAAAAAAAACATAACAAATAGACATCAAATTTAACATTCCTGAATAAGGGAATGCAATGATCACAAAATACTTCTCCAAAGACGTTGCTTAAAGAAATATGTGAAATGTAAGAATCAGATTGGCAATAAGATCGACTAAACTACAGTGGCATAAAACTAATTTTACGGGACAAATTGGCGCGTTCGCAAAATTACGGAAAGCGACTATCAGATTCATCATATCTGTCTGTCCGTCCGTCTGGGTGTCCGCGTGGAACAACTCGGCTGCACTTGGACGGATTTTCATGAAAATTGTTATTTGGGGACTTTGTAGAAAGCCTATCGGGAAAACATAAATTTCATTAAAATCTCACAAGAATAGACGGCAATTTACATGATGACGTACGTACAATTAGGAAAATATATCTTTGACTTCTTGCAAGAATGGGGAACGTTTCAGAAAGAAGCTGTAGAGAAAATCGCAAGACACATTTCATGTTCAGTAACTATTTTCCGAAAATCATGTCGTTTATGAGATAATGTGGAAAAATATGGTACAGTCATACAGGCCACAAGTAACAATATAATACGGAGTATAAAGGTTGCGCTATGCATGCCGGTTAACTGAGGCAAGCATACAGACACACTCAGAAAAATTTAATACTGGCTCTTATGAACAGCAGTAAGAAATAGTTTGTAGGTCGACACCAGTGCAAAGGGCACCCATCGTTGCATTTCCATGGCATCACTGTACACTTTTGTATTGTTGGCTGCTACTTCTAAGCCAAAAACAATAAAAAGGGAAATACCGTTGCATTTGCATGGCCTCAATGGTTATGTGAAAGCGTCACAATCTAAAGTTTCTCGTACATTGCCTATCTTACTTGACGAATAAGTTACATTTCCAGGAAATGTCACTATCGTGTAACGTAATGCTCCACTGCATATTTCTATCGCTGCTATGCAACAAAACGCCTACAAAATTATATATCATATTTTCTATAAGAGCACATCTAGGCAAACGGTCATTTTTAGATTCCACTTTTATTCAAAACGTGTTACGTATCAATTAAATAAATATGCACTTTAGATGCTCTCTTCTGTAACAGATCCACTGCACCAGTTCATACACCATACCGCTACAGCTTCCTTTCCACATATTGATAGTCAATTTTAACATGAATTCTTACGATGTCGACATGCTTTGTGACTGACGTACACGACATATTACAGGTAAATCCAATAATTATTACAGGTAAATTACAGGCACACATGTGACGCATATTTAGCCAGATGACGCTTTGTATTCTCGACAAGATATCAGTCAACTATGCCGAATGTTGCTTGCAGGCGACAGTAAAGCATACCGAAAAAGGAATACGTGTGTTTAGTACGGTGACGTAGGCAGTTTTCATTCTAAATAAGAGCTGCGGAAAAGGTTTAGTATAGATTAAAAGAGGGACATAATTTGTACGTTTGTATTCCCCAAATTTCCATCACATTTTTATTTATGACCGTTAGTTACCGAGTTACGTATAAAAGAGGAAGTTTCAAAGCAATTAACAGAACATCTGCTTCATAAGATTACAGGTAACACACCGATAACTTACAACAGCAGATAAATCCTCTGTGGTTTATTACATTCAGCAACGTCCGCTGTTACTGCAAATGGCCAAGTTCTTCAGCCAGAGAGCTTCTAGTTAGATATGAGATAATATTAAAGTGTAGAATGTATTATAAACTGCTAACTGCTCGTAATTTCATATCATTTCAGGTTTTCTTCTTCCCTTGAATGACGCTGTGGTGTGACGAACCGCACAAGAGAGTTCCACGATGATGTAGTCAACCTTAATGTAGGCACAAGACGTGCAATTTAATTATTGTGTATCTTCCGATTCAGTACCACAATTACGATTTCCTTACGCATTTTTTGCAATTCATTATTCATCAATCAGCCCATGTTTGACGCTAGCCTAAGCTGAGCTACTGAAAGTGTCGTTAAATAAAGCATAAGAAAGTAAACACATCTAAACACCAACACAAAGGAACGCACGTATGGGGCCACAGTGAGTACATGCACAAACCTACACAGGGCGAACATTCATTTGCTTGGAGCATTCCCAGCTTTAGTCTCGTCGATGAACATGCACAGTGACCTATATGTGACTGCATGGGTCAGTGTTCTCTTACATGTCTTAGTACTTCAGCCTCTCAAGTGTCACATGAAAGCCAGGGGATTTCCAGACACAACTATTGAGTTTATTGTTGTTGTTGTTGTTGTTGTTGTTGTTGTTGTTGTTGTTGTTGTTGTTGTTGTTGTTGTTGTTGTCCTTAAGTTCAAGACACAAAAACGAAAGGCAGAGAAACACATTTTCTTTCTCACTTAGCCGTGGCTCCGCATAGTGATTGCTTGGTGCAGTAAACAACTGCCGAGTATCGACAAAGCTGTGATATTTACCGTTTGAGAATGGGGCTGCCCGGACTAACGTACGTACGTACGTACATACATACATACATACATATATACATACATACACACGCACACATATTCATGCATACATACACACATGCATACATATATTACATACATACATACATACACACACACAAATACATACATACATATATACGTACGTACATACATACATACATATATATACACACACATACATACATACATACATACATACATACATACATACACACACGAATACATATATATATACGTACATACATACATACATACATACATACATACATACATACATACATACACATACATACATACATACATACATACATACACACAAAAACATATATATACATACATACATACGCGCGCGCGCGCACACGCACACACACACACACACACACACACATACACACAAAACAATTCCTACAAATATTGGTATAGCCCTGTATATTAATCTTCAGGTTCCAAGACAGGAAAAGTTGAATAGAAACAATTTTAAATGCCTGATACAACAGTGGATTTTCAGAATGTAATAAGCCTCTATTGTCACACTTAACTACTGCATAGTAGGCTAATGTATGGGCTCACCAGAATCCCTCACACAGAAAGAAACAAACACGGAAAGCAAATTTTACTGCACCAGGTAAAACTCGGTACAGGTGCAGATAAATATTATTTTTAGGAGAATCAATCGCATTTGTTATTCCTTTCCTTCTTTCTTTATCTGACCACTTCTACGTACTCAGTGTGGGTGTAGAGGATTTTGTTACACATGATCACACTCAGTGACACACAGACTCAATAGGACTCCACTGGACGAGGGATCGGCCCCTCGCAGAGACCTCTACCTGACAACACACGACAATTACGAGAGACAGATATCCATGCCCACGGCAGGATTCGAACCCGCAATTCCAGCAGACGAGCGGTCGCAAACCCTCGCCTTAGATGGCACGGCCGCTGAGATCGGCCAACTCATTTATACCGCTTTGCTTTGCCAAGGACGCGGACCACGAAGGACGGATATTAAAATGGTATTAAATCTGGTTGCGTGGACAAGCTGCTGTATACAAAACACAAAGGTCTTTGTCAGAGTAGTTTTTAAGCATCCTCATGTGCATATTCCGGCCAGACGCACACATATCACAGTTGTTTACCCACCGGAAGTTTTGGTGTCTGAGGCCTCACTAATGCGATCACTGCTAGTGCACAGGAAGGACACAAGCTTTGCACCGTAATTTGACTAGTACAAATCTGCTATATAGGGAAGTGTAAAGGCACTTGCCAAGCGTGAAGTTCAGTTTACGATTCCGAAAAAAAAATGCGTTTTTGTGTCTGTTAACAATAGTCTTAAAAATTAAACGGTTTGTTTCGTACACAAATGTAGCACAAAAAGTTAAAATGACAGTTGTCATTCTATCAAAATATTTCACGCCATCTTTAGATTTTCCCATTTTCCTGAGATAGTTTATTTAGCTTAATTTCAATAGCTTCATCACAGTACAAGATCTGAAGTACACTGCAGTGAAGGCCTGAAATCTCGCAGAATCTGTCAAGCCTTTTCATCTGACACGCTTTCAAGGATGCCACTTCGACTGGTATCGAAGGTGGGAAGCCCAAATATGCAGCTTTTTCGAAGTTAGATCAACAAGTAAATGTCGTGTGATAGTGACATAAAACGGACTGTATGATTCATAAATGTAGAGATAAGTGAAGGATCACACTTCAGACACTTTAATGAGAAGGAAATATAATTTATTTTAGACTGCTCCACTGGTCAAGAAATTCCTGGCTTCATGTAATACCAGAAAGGTCATTGCCACCACTGGCCCATAGCTGGCCACCTTAATCCAGTCTGCATTCTCTCAAAATACGAGTATTTACTACAGATGCATTACGATATCCTTCCCTCTACTGTCAATTCTCCAAAAACTTTTCTTCAGTTTCTGTTATTTTCTAAAACAAATAACTAATCGCTTATCCAATGTGTGCTGCATGTAATCACTCTTGCTTTGATCACCCTGTGGAAAATACAAAGTGATTCCATTCCGCTCGTGGTTAAGAGTTCTCAATAGAGTTATGTAACCTTCAAGACCACGCACTTATAAACACATTCAAATACTCATGTCAGGCGAAGTGAGCACACTTATATTGTCATTACGCACAGACAGAACGGACGCAGTGCTTTGCACAATAAATATTTTTTATATCTGTAGGCTGTGACATAAAGATTCATAATGGTTCGTAATGTACGTTGCTTGAATCTGCAACCATCAATTACTGGCACTTTTTAATATTTCCCTTTGAATCGTATAAAAGAGGATACTACAAAAGCGGAAGTGTTTTGCACTGCAGTTTTATATATACGGGGGTTCTGGTGTTTCTTATGAGACTCAGTATTACTGGACACAAATGGACCGCAGTGCGATATCTGTCCTCTGTCTGCTGCTTCTAGCTGCTTTCCTGCGGGAAAGCTATGCGGTGAGTTGCAACAAACCAATTCAGTGTTTAAGAGCTTCAGAATTCTTGAATTTTATTGCCTCCAATTTAAATTAACATCTGTCTGTCGCATCAGTGAGTTAAATCCACTGCTTATATTGCAAACTTGTAACTATTCCTGACGTCTGCCATAACAGTACTGCGGAGGTTGGCCCACAACAGAAATATCGTACTGTTCTTTGGGGAATCTTGATATCTGTTGAATCAATAGTCAAGAGGAAAAGAGCGAATTGAAACAATCACACTACGAACAGCCACGCATCTTATGTTTCTCACATCAGTACATTTCCCACAACACTGTTTTAGCACACTTTGTCTCCCCATAAGATTTAGTATACAACTAAAGGGAAGGTAACAAAGTTAGTTTCCCTAGCCATACCGTGAAGATATGTGCATATATATAATCATATGGGAACTACAGGTATAGGTATCCTCATTTCCAACCTCGACACTAGCTCGACGTGAGTTACCGTCAGGTTCCAACCGCCTTACCCCGAAAAAGAGTCCCCTGTCCCCATTGCATAGGAGGTTCGGTGGGCCGCAGAATCGGTCTAGAAGTTTTGGAGAAGAGAAAAATATTTTGCCCCAAACGTACAAGTAGTAGTTTTTCTTAAACATTGCGGCATTTTTTGCACCAGAACTGCTTACTTAATGTGATATGTGAAAAAAATCTAACACTCAGATCTCTGCATGCGAATCATAAGCGAAATATTATACTAATTTAAAATTCTATCATCCACCCAAAAACCCTTCTGAAGGAACGTTCCTAAGGGCACCACATGGAGCTCGGGCAAACAATTGAGCATGGGTGGACTAGATACGGCCTGCTGTCATTAACAGGGAGTTTTCTTTGGAGGCAGTCTATTTTCTGGATAAAAACTATGGAATTTGTAGAGCGGTTTGGACGCAGGCTTTCTTTTCGTATCCGCGTAAAAAAAAGGGTAGGCCGTGCTCTGTGTGTCCCTCTACAGCCGTTTGTTATCTTCAGGCACAGACGCTGGAGAAGAACGAAAAATTATTTAAATGAAAGGCTGCTGTTCTCCACGCAAATTACGTTAACGCAAACTTCAGAGAAAGAAAACATGATCACGATCAGCAAAAATAGTACTATTAGACTTACTAGAACGGTCTCCAACTGATTTGCCGGACTTATGGCGTAATGGGACATTACGTTCGGTGCCATAAACAGCAGTAAAACTGGAAAGTGTTAATATTATGTTTTCGGAAACAACTGAACGGGGAACACTCCGAGTGGTGGCCAGGTACTCTGCAGCTTATACCAAATGAGCACCTTCGAAGTAACTGTGTAACACATGCATACGTCAGTGGTTGCGTGTGATTGATACACACCACCGACTGTTGGACTGCTTGAAAGGGAGAGGAAGGAATACACGACGAACAGCACGGGCGTAAATTGCAAAATTAACAATATTTGTGAGCGACAAAATACTATGAAGCGAATAGACATAAGATACTAATAAGGGACTGTATTAACTTACAGGGGGCCAGCAAAGCCCAAATGAAGCAAGCTCTGAAAATTGTGCGGAATATATGTCAGCCGAAATGTGGAGCCACCACAGGTAATGACTGTGCGTAGCTGGTACAGGCTACGTCCGTTTAGAGCACTTTTATACTGGGTAATTATAAAAAGTTAAGACATTTCCAATATTTCTCTACAACTTACATATATGACAGAATTCTGAAGTTAAAAGGTAAGGGTTAAATCTACAGGATTATTACTTCAAGCTTGAAAATCACAGTTCACGATAAAAAAATGGTATAAATTATTGTATGTGTGAGTACTCCCATAAGAAAAAAGCAATACAAATTACTGAGCAGGAAAGTCAAACCTTGTCGCGTTTTGTACAAGAAAACTCTAAAAATGTTATACAGTAACTCCCGTAGTCCATATTTCACCACATCCCATGCCCACACATAAGAAAACACCTCACGGGTCGTTACTTTCAGCGGCGCTACTCATACAAATCCAAATTTACTGGCGGGGGAAAAAGAAGACAGCGTACCTTATTGGAGGTAGTGTTCATACATACTTTAGTGCATTAATTGTAACGGAATCCATCCTGTTGTGCTGTGCTCTATTAATATTGGCACACACATTACCGTCAAACACAAGAAACGTTTAATAATATCACCTACAAATGCAACATGTTTTAATCCTTTAGGACAATCATGAGGCACTAAAATACATGATTTAAAAATGAGTAAATATGCACGTAGATGTTTTGAAATTTGGGAGATATCACACCCTGCACCTCAAATCATCATCCATGAGAACGAACAAAGTGTCTTTCAGCAAACAAAATTCTGAAAATTGAATATTCTGGGATGTTGCGTCGTGCCGACTTATAAATACAGTCGAACTTGTATATAACGTCATGAAAGGGACTGAAAATTTTGTGTCGTTGTGAACGAGGAATGTTATAATCGAGGATTATAATGTTATGGCTAACAGTGAGGAATTACTTGGTACCACAGAATATCTGACGCTACAGGCGAGATGTCGCATAAACCGATGTCGTTATAACCGGGTTCCGCAGTATTTACCGATATTTAACTATTTCAAGCCTTTTAGGATGTTACATTGTGCCGTCTGATATGGTTACCAAGAAGTACAGTATTTACCACTCTAGACGGCCTGACATCCCAGAAGACTTTAGTCTTCAGCAACACAACTTCCAAGGCCTCATATCTTGCAACAAAATACTAATTCTTAAGATGGAAATCGGCGATTGGAACAGGACTTCATGTGTAGAAGACTGCAGTCGGCGGACACACTCAGCACATACATTGTTTTCGTAGCTATTAGTGAAAAATTACACTTGGAAGAATTTGCAGTACAGTAAGTACACAAGATTTTTCGGAACAAATGCAAGAAAGAGAACAGAGCTTCGTGTAAATAGAATAAGCTACAATGTCAAGAGTGATATTAAATAAATAGAATGTTGCGATGGAGACTTTACTGATGGGGCACAATGGAGGATCAGTAAACGCACTGATAAACCCAAACCGGGGGAAATTATTTGACAACTGAATGATTATTACATGTTTCTGGAAGGCTCTGTATGATGCAGTTAGTATTAACTCATATTAAAGAATATCAATAGGCTAATTCACTGTGGCTTGTCTTAAATTTCAGCCGAAATTGACGGAATTGCGAAAGGAAACTTTCCCCCAAACAATGAAAACCTTCAGGTAAGTTACTAACTCCAGTCATTAAACTTACTGTCATTCCCATTTGAAGATTAAAATGAAACTACAAGTATATATAGGCATATTCAGCTTGCAGCTCACGGAGAACACAACATGTTTCTAGTGGGAAAAGAAAGAGCGAACGGTGTTTGTTGTGATGTTATTGTGACAGTCACATAATACACATAGCATTACTGACAACTTTACGTTAAAACCAAGGAAGTTATACTGATTACCGCTAAATGCTTACTGGACAATAATGATACTTATGCCATGGCTTCCAGTCATGAGTCTTTTGGGAAAGTCATTGCAGTCCGGTGCGGTTTTAAATGTTCATTTTAAATAGACATAAAGCTGTATTCAAACAACAAAGAGAATAAATAATATCAAGAGATCACGAACGTCCATACGCATCCGGTTTGTATAGCACTGCGTATACGTGTATTTTATAGAAAAAGAGAAAATAAATTCTGATTTTAAACTCTGACACTTGCTGTTCCATGATTTCTTGCTAATATGTTTCAGGAATACTGTAGGTGCATCCTCGACCTCTTGAAACTTGTAAGTATTACACACTTGTGCTATTTTCATCCGTACCGAAGTTTCCGGCAAAATATTGGCATATGGACCTGTTAGTAACATTTGGCCCTTGGCTACTTTTTTGTTTATTTTGTGTTCTGTAATAAGAGATTAAATCTGTCTCATCATCCTCGAATTGATCACTCCAGTATGTGAAAATAAAGACTGCAAATAACGAATTCCCACAGATGATGATGATGACGATGATGACGCCGATGATGATGATGATGACAATTCTTGTTTATTAACGTGCTAGCTTAACAGCTACGTGACCAGTACCAGAAACAACACATCAGATGCAAATAAAAAAGGACAATAAACAGGAAACATATGAAAACAACACAAAGAAAGAAAAAACATACTTAATAATTCGTTAGGACACTTCATGACACAAAAGTAGTAGTGGCAGTAATAGCAGCAGGAGCAGCAGCAGCAGCAGCAGTAGTAGTAGTAGTAGTAGTAGTAGTAGTAGTAGTAGTAGTAGTAGTAGTAGTTTGCCTTCAACACAACGTTTTATGTAACTGCAGATGAAGAACGACAGGTTTGATCCGGATGCTGGTTTGGAGAATCTACAAAAGCTGCCCGAAGACCTGCGTGAACCCTTGAAAGAAGGTGTCAGCAAGTGCCGCAAGGCAGACGAAGGTACGGTTAAATCACAACTAAATTCGATTCCATTCAAGTCTGCATGAGAAAGGGACAGAAAACGTCTGCTTTCCAACTGTCTTTGTTTACAAAAGCAACAGGACAGCTAAGTCGTTGTAGTAACTAGGCATAAGTTGGATAGCAGTAGAGTCAGGGTTGGATTCCTGGAAGACCAAGAAATTTCTTGTTCTATAAGCGAAGGTTAAGCAGACAAGGCGTGGATCTGATGACCCACCTCCATGCAGGATCGAAATAAATGCTGCATGGTGCCACAGATCCACTTGCCAAGCATTTTCATGGCCTCTTATCCTTTCCTTAAGTTTACACCTGAATCTAAGCACCAAACCAGAAGGCCGACAATGTGCGCATGGAACTAACCTCCACATGTTATCAACTCTGTACAAGGCAGCAGAAGCATGAAACTGGAAAATTAATGTCACGGTGAATAACGCGTGATTCTAAAAGCCCCTTCCCCATCTCTGTATGACCTGACACTTGGATATGGGGAAGACTGTGAATTGTGTCGATTTTATTGCAGGAAGCAAAACGGGACGAGAAGCTGCCTATGCCGTCGTCAAGTGCATGTACCATGCAATACCAGATGTAAGTACACGGGCACAGTGATAGTCCGCCATATCAGTTGTATGTACCATGTAATACCAGATGTAAGCACACGGGCACAGTGATAGTCCGCCATATCAGTTGTATGTACCATGTAATACCAGATGTAAGCACACGGGCACAGTGATAGTCCGCCATATCAGTTGTATGTACAATGTAATACCAGATGTAACTACACGGGCACAGTGATGGTCCGCCATATCAGTTGTATGTACAATGTAATACCACATGTAAGCACACGGGCACCGTGATGGTCCGCCATATCAGTTGTATGTACAATGTAATACCAGATGTAACTACACGGGCAGAGTGATGGTCCGCCATATCAGTTGTACGTACAATCCAGTACCAGATGTAACTACACGGGCACAGTGATGGTCCGCCATATCAGTTGTATGTACAGTCTAATACCACATGTAAGCACACGGGCACAGTGATGGTGCGCCATATCAGTTGTATGTACAGTGTAATACCAGATATTCCTTAACGACACAGGCGCAGGCGCGGCCTCAAAATTTTATTTAAGACCCACATGTAAATTACTTCAGATTGTTATTTGGTGATCATAGGGCTTACTCTGTAAAACACAATTTTATCCTGGATTTCGTCAAATAATACCAAAATTAACATAAATATCTAAGCAAGTTACCGACAAAGGGCAGAAGAAATGCTTGTCATACGACACGCTTCATCTTAAATTTATAACATTTCAATTTGTACTTCACGCTCAGTTCGATTTATACTTGATAAGAACTGGTCATCTGAAATTTGTCCGTAGAGATCCATGATCTGACAAGTCTAAAGTTTTGTATGAAAGATATGTGATTAACTCATGAAAGTAACTTATTTCGGAGAAAGGGAGTAGCAAGTGTGTTAAAATGTTCCCAGACCTCGCCTGCTCGTCGTTCTTATAGTAGAAGCGTGAAAATAAATTTGTTACAGCAGTGAGAAATAACGGCTCAAAATAAGTGTACAATTTAGGAAGACAATTTGGTGGTGTTTAGAGCTGAAGGGTATTAATTTTGATGGAAAGAGGACTGACGTTCATTTAATTGTATGAGAAACTTCTGTATCGTAGATCACAGTAATCGGTAGTATTGTAAGAATCTACGGAACAAAACATGCATTGTGTGGCAAATGCAGAATTTCGTAATGTTAAAGGAGATGGTATATGTACTTACTACTTGACTTCTAAAACTAAAGTGACAAACATAGTGGACGTACTGAACATACATGGGTACAGATTAACTCATTCTAATAACCCCGCAAAATACGTGTCATGATATTATTTATTTGCTGATGACGAAAGCCCAGCTAGCTTCCGCAACGTTGTCTAAACAAAAGATGACACGATAAGAGAAGTGCCAGCTTACTCAATGATCTAGTTTAGTTTAGCCTCAGATATGGGATAGGTCTCTCAAGCCACCTTGATTCTACGAGATCTGCGCTCTTCTGGGATGTTACGCAGCGTAGAGTGGTAATTCAGTACCGACGTTTCGGTACAACATATCATTCCCATCGTCAAGGGTCAAGAAGACTTCTTGACCATTGAAGATGGGACCGATAGGTTGTACGGAAACGTCGGTAACGAATTACCACTCTACGCTGCGTAATATCCCAGAACAGCGCAGGTCTCACCTACATCGCGGCGGAAGCCTGAAATCACGCATGATTCTACAAAGTTTTCCGACCATTTTTGTGAATATTTATTTCCCTATGAGTGATTCACGTCTCATCCTTGCCTTAACGACTTCAACAAAATTAACTGCAGGCTACAAACTCTGACATGCGTTTGCCTTGCCTAATCTTGTGTCATGTCTTAAGTTGCCTGCCCGGAGGACGGAATACCAGGTTTCACTTTCCATTTTCAACAGTACCAGAAGAATACAAAAGTAACTCAACGTGTTTTCTTTATTTCCAGCACTTCATATTTCCGTGACAGACGCTTCAGCATTAAATATGTGTCTGGAAGCTGTGCAGAGAACTGCACGACGACACATGTGTAATATTATAGACGAATATCTTAAAATAAACCTTTCATGTGTCCCAGACTTGCAGCGGGTTTTATTGTGTACTTTCTACCCAGTAACACTTGAAAGATGTACTCCAGTCTGGAGTATGAAGAGTTTCCAATGAGCCTTTTATGACCCTACATCCCTCAATAGTATAATTCCAGGGTAATGGATTTTGTTTAAAAAGTTAGGCGTTCTGCAGTTAGTCAAGAATCGCATTGCTTTGTTTTAGCCAAAAATTCATCACCGTGATTAAGAAAAATGCTATTGGACTTTATCCTAAGACAGGTGAATTAAATCTACACGCTCACAGCAAAATATTCAACTCCTATTAAATTCCGTATTAGCCTTACGTCTATTTCAAAGTTGCAAAAATAACACGAATTTTTAATTTTGCTTAGGGCCCACAGCGTCCTTCACTCAGTTACCTAGTTATTCGACATTAATTTGTGAAAAATTTATATCTTTTGTGTCTGAAGTCAACAATCGCAGCAACACTTTTTAATATAAATAACATTTTTAATCCTCTTGTTTGCAGAACAATTTAAAATTAGATGTACAGAGTTGCCAGGTCTCTGGTTTTGCACACGACAGAGAATAAGATCGAAAAACTTGTTTTCCATAATGCACTTGCAGTATATACACAAGACTGCCAATGGCGTTGTTTAAGTCTATTAAGTCAACTTAAAGATAGAAATAATGAAACACAAAGTTGTGAAAGTCTGCCACATAAAATTTAAATAAAATCTGTGTCTGGTTTTTGAGCAGCATAGGAAGAATTATTTACAGCCTTGTGTAAACTACGTTTTATCACGAATTAATACGGCTAAGAATAGGAGTTTTGCCACAACACTTACCAAGCGTTACACATACAATTTAAAAAATGTGAAACGGTTGATCGGAGAGACAGAAAAGCCCATTTATGGCCTCATATAAACTAGGTTGTATTGTGGGTTTCGTCAAAGCGGTCTGACAGTATGGACATACTCTTTGAGGAGAGTCGGACGGACAGTAACAAACTGGCAGTTTCGAAAAGGAGTATTTTGGTGGAGAACCTGCATTGCTGGCTTCAGCTGAGAATCGAATCCTTGCCATCTAGCACGTGCCAGACACTTCAGTGACTGATCGACCGGAAGAGGACCCAAAGTCACAAAAACGTATGCTTTTGAACAGCATTCAGTAATGCGAGTGCACAGCGCTCACGGACATATACCGCGACATAAACAATAGCCTAATCTCGTGAATGGCATCGACCACATTCCAGCATGTACGGAAACGAAGTACAATAGTGTGCGCATGAAACAGCTCGAAATTAGAGCAGCGTTAGTGCCAGAACAGCTCGGATTCCTACAGCACGGACAAGAGAATCATGCGCCACGTCTTGTGTTTGCTGGCGGCACTTCTTGTGCCCTTCGTCTTTTGCGTAAGTAGCGTAGAGCATTATTTGACTGAACTGCCAACTCACTTTGACTTATTGTCGTCGTGATCCTGTAAAAGAGGGTCGTCAACCTTTTCTGGTGACAGGCCACTAGGAAATAATTAAGCCTATAATTGACAATGACAAGCTTAATATCTGCCGGCAAAAATATAGGATAAAATAGTTTATTATGAGCAGCTTTGCACACTGTATTCTTATATAAAGACATTCCCCAAAACATAGTTTTGGTACAGTTTATCTCACACAATTACACGATAAACAATACGTCATTTTCGTAGAAAAACCACCTTTACTTATATAAAACCCCTTCAATGAAATGGTACTGGAACACAGTCTAAACCTTCGGAACGTCCAGGCAGTGAGTAGAGATTCTCTTCGTACAGCGAAAATCGAAACGTATTTTTTGACCATAAATAAAAAACTGATTCCTTTAAAACGCTCAGGTGCATAAAAAAGCCCTTCTGATGCTAGTCCCAAAGTACCCAGGGGCGTAAGTGCGTTCGTGATTTATACCAGTCTTACGTTTGACACTGTTAAAGTATAGAAGAAATATACGAAATTTCGATATTTGGCTCCAGTCTTTTCATCAGCTGATTAGTTTCGTTACACTTACCGACAGATTTAACTAGAGAAATACTTTTGTTTTACTGTGAAATGTAGATTATCTCGGACCTCACGCGGTAACTTTTTAATATTAAGCTAAAGCGCCAAACGTGAGTTACAGGATGCTGACCTCCACAAGCGACAAGAACTTCCCTCTGTTGGCCTTTAAAGCTGAATGTTACAGGAGAATGATCTAACTAACAAACTAACTCACTCCATGGAGCAGAGTCCTTCCTGAGAAGCTAACAGTTCCTCAGCTAGTCAAGAAATTCCCCGCATTTTATGGAACCCGAAAGTTCATTACCGCATTTACAAGCGCTCGCCAACTCTATTCTCAGTCAGAGCAATCCAGTCCGTGCCTCCACATCCCAGTCTTGAAGATCCATTTTAATATTATCCTCCAATCTATGCCTACGTTTTCAAAGTGGTCTCTTTCCATCAGGACACCCCACAACAATCCTGTACGCACCTTTCCTATCCCACACAGTGCCACACGTACCGCCGATCTCACAGTGTAATCAAACTGTATTTAATATGCAAATAGTCCTAAAATAATGTATAATACGCATATAGAAAATGGACAGATATTTCACTACAGTTTCAGGGCATTATACTGCTTTTGTCCGTGAGATAAACATTGCGGTGTGCGCAAACAAATGTTTGTTCAGATGAACCCCGTTCGCTGTGCTGCTAGCGAACAAGACCGATCATTCATACCATCAGCTGGAATGTGCCGCTCCGTAGTTTTGCATATGTCGGTCACGCTAGACCAACACGGCGTTACATCCCGGAATTTTTATCCTGTGACTTCCTCAATAAAACGCTGTACGGCCGTAGACAGAGCCGGACTAAGACTTGAAAACTGCAGTGATGGGGTTGTTTGAACGGGAGTTCTCTGAGGAGGCGATCCATCGGCGTCTTTATCAATGGAATACTTGCCTTAGCGCTCATGGGGACTGACTATAAGGGCTTCACCCTTCGCCCAATACTACAGACATATATGTACAGTATACATAAATTCGGAATTTACTAACAAGATACATTATGAAAGGCAATTGGCAGTCATATGGTGGATTAATGAAAAAAGCCTTGTGGACGCAGACTTGCAATGCGGGTACGGCCACTGCACCAGCTGGCCACTTTTCTTTTCATATGGGCCACAGCTTTAAAAAGACGTGCCCTCTAACCCACATCAGCACATACGCGTTTCATTTGTCTTTTGCGTGATTGATAATTGTACTTCCCAGGTGGACGGTAATGCAGGAGCCATCAAGATCAACACCATAAAGAATATAATAATATGCAAGAAAGAACACAACGCAACCAGAGGTAAGACAAAACTTTTGTTCACCACTTGAAGCGCAGGCTCTCTGGGCAAGGTAAGGACTTAGGCCCATAGCACAAAAGCAAAATCCGGTTGCCTTCACGAAAGTCATCGGATATCGCACTTTATTCATAGAAGAAAACACAACCCATCAATACACTCTGTGGTCTGCAATATGGTCTTTACTCTTACCACTAAATATAAACAGTTAAGCAGATCCAATTGCATATAAATTTATTACCATCACTAAACCTCGCTGGATATTCCACACACATCTAAAGTACAACTGTCCTTGAGATTTATTAAAGGGAATAGGGAAAATATACCTGCGATCAAAGATAGCAACGGAACGATCACTACAGATTCTACTGAGAAGGCAAACATTTTAAATTCCTATTATGCGTCCGTTTTTAGTTGCGAACGGAGCGTCCCCAACATAAAATCAGCTCACTCGGTTCAAACCTTTATTATTAACACCAAACTTCTTAGAAAAAGTTTAGCAGCAACCGGGAGAAGAAAATCAGTAGGGCCAGATAGCATTCCTGGTGAAATTTTGAAAATGGGAGGAGAAGCCATGATTCCATACTTAGCTAGATTACTGGAAATAACATTAAACAATGCCACTATCCCAAGCGACTGGAAAAAAGCCATAGTGGTTCCTATTTACAAAGGGGGTGACCGATCGGTAGTCACTAATTATAGACCCATCAGCTTAACCTCGGTGGTCTGCAAGCAGATGGAACACGTTATAGCAGGGTACTTGAGGCAAATCTGGGATAAAAATGATTGGTTATACGACGGACAACATGGTTTTAGACCGGGTTACTCTTGTGAAAGTCAAGTCATTACAGTATGCCAGGATTTGGCTGACTCATTGGACGAGGGGGGTTCAGCGTAGACGCGATCATAATAGACTTTTCTAAGGCGTTCGACTTAGTTCCTCATGATCGGCTGCTTACGAAATGGGCAGCCTCGGGCGTGGATTCGAGGATAGTCGTATGGGTAAGGGAGTTCCTTGTAGGTCGCACACAGAGGGTCAGAGTAGGTGGTCAACTTTCAAAGGAAGTCAGAGTAACTTCAGGTGTACCGTAAGGGAGCGTTTTGGGCCCACTTTTATTTCTAGCGTACGTGAACGATATTTGGATGAACATTGACTCGTCTATTAGACTCTTTGTTGACGACTGTATTATATATGTAGGAAAATCGTAAATAATACCGACGTAGAACGGTTACAGAAGGATTTGGATACACAGGGAGAGTGGGCGGTAGAAAATGAGATGAAAATAAACCCAGGTAACAGCAAGGAAATAAGATTTACGAGAGCACGGGTAAAAAGTCCACTAAAATATTCCCTTGGAAATCAAAATATTCCGGAAGCGAGCAGTTGCAAATACTTGGGAATAATACTACGAAACGATTTAAACTGGGTGGATCAAGTAAATTACACAGTGCGGAAAGCCTGGAAGGCACTTCATTTCGTAATGCGTGTTCTCAAAAAGGAAAATAAGAATACTAAAAGTATAGCCTACACGTCGTTGGTACGCCCTATTCTTGAATATGGGTCTGCATGCTGGGATCCATACAGAGAAGGCCAAATACATGCGTTAGACCGTGTACAAAGTAAAGCTGCTAAGTTCGCAAACCTTACAAATGTTTCTGACTGGGATACTTTGGCTCAGCGTAGGTCAGTAGCTCGTTTATGCGCACTCCTAAAAGCGTACAATGGAGAACGGGCTTGGAAAACAATAGGCGCCAGGTTGCATAGGCCTTGCTATCTAAGTAGGGTCGATCATGCCCAGAAAATTAGGGACAGGAAGCAAAGGACGGATATCGGTAAATACTCCTTTGTAAATAGGACCATAAAAATCTGGAATCTACCTGCAGAAGTGCTAGGGACCTCCCCATGTAAACCCAACATTTTTAGAATGAGAGTTAGGAAAGCAATTATAAAGGGGGTGTAGTGAATGAAATATAATTGTGACGAAAATCGTGTAAAAGTGCTATGAAGTGAAGTGAAGTGAAGTGAAGTGAAGTGAAGTAAAATGAAGTGAAGTGTAGTGAAGTTAAGCAAAGTGAAGTGAAGTGTAATGATGTGCAGTGTTATTAAGTGGTAGAAAAATTTTGAAAGGGGTGCAATCAACTGTTGCAGTGTCTTCTGTATGATTGTGTTGTAATTTTTGTGTGCAATTGTGTTTTGTAATTTGGTTGTGTATTGTAATTTGGTTGTGTTTTGTAATTTTGATTTGTCTTTTGAAATTTGTTTCGTATTTTGTAACTTGGTGTTATTCTGTTTGTAATTTTTGTGTGTATATTGTCTTGAGTGTGTGTGCGTGTGTGTACATTTTGTGTGTATTATAGTTTTGTGTAGTATTGTGTATATTTGTATATTTGTATATTGTGTATATTGTGTATATTTGTGTATATTTGTGTATATTTTGTGGTTATTGTAGTATACTGCCACCGGGTACATAACCATTTGCAGTTAATAATAATAATAAATAATAATAATAATAATAACACTCCGTAAAGACGGAAAGTGCAGGTTGACACGCCACTGTTAATTTCGGAATTCAAACGGTCAATCTATGGCCTTATACTCCAATTCTTTCATCCTCGGCGATTATTCCGAGTCCGTCAAATTCTAGTCCCTTATGAAAGGAGGTCAAACTTGGCATTTCTTCTTAGATTAATTTATGACTCTAAATATGTGACATTCTTTGCATCAACTGTTGTAGTTTTGTCTTTCAGATACGACACAGGATCAGGAAACTGCCGATCACAAGCCTTGTAATCTCTAGTCTTCACTTAATGCTGTTAAGTAGCTGCACTTATTACAGTCACTTCTGAGGAGCTAACAGTCGCCCAGCTACTGAAATTATTCCCCGTCTTCAGTAAAACCGCAAGGATAATCAGTCCATTCACAATAACCTGCCGCTGGTCACTACCCGAAACCAGAATAATCCATTTCTCAAAATACCATGCCACTTCTTTAAGACATATTTTATTGCTATTCTCCCATCTACAACTGCCATAGGAGCGGTATATTTTTTCCGCCATGGCGAAACATCTCTCAGTGGGCCAGGGCCTCCTCATTATCGAGGCTTCACGACCACACTCAAGTTGGACACAAAAAATTCGGTAAGACTCATCTGGACGAGTGATCAGCCCGACGCAGAGACCTCTACCTGATAAAACACAACACTCACAAGAGACAGACTTCTATGCCCCCGGTGGAATTCGAATCCGCAATCCCAGCAAGCGAGCGGCCGCAGACCCACACTGTAGACTGCGCGGCAACTGGGATCGGCGGAGCGGTATATGCCTACATACTCGTATATATTTTTTCAACTTCCTGGACAATATATTATAAGAATCTCATCTATCCCATGTGTGCAATGGAAGAAGGTGGCACGGATGAGGACCATTCTGACTTGTATTCCGTACGTGCTCGGATCGAATCACCAACTTTCCTGATTTTCACATTGTTTTTATCAGTCTCTCCTACAAAATTCTGGATAGAACCTCACATTAAGCCACGACCACTTCCACCGTTACCCCTTCAATTTAATTATCACCCTAACATTCGATGCTGTACAGCCTGAGCTACTGACAGCGTCGTTAAATAAACAATAAATAAGTACAGGCGTACTACATATCCTGCATAAACGAACTTCCTTGGTTTCACCATACCCCCATTATTTGTTCAGTTATAAGAGTTCTCAATCGGCAATTTTGTTCTCCAGGCTCCTGTCACTAGCGGCACCCTAGGCCCAAATATTCTTCTCAGCATTCCATTCTCAAAGAGTCTCGATCTGCATTTTTACTTAATTTGAAAGAAAAAGTTTCACAGCGACGCTGAAACAAATAACGGTGTAGTATTACATGTTTTAATATTTAGTTCTCTAGGTTGAAATCTGTACGGCAAAAGATACCGAAATGAGTTGTGGCAAGAACTGTCAAATTCAATATGCTCTCAGTTTATTCCTAATATTAATTTCACTTAAATATGTTGCGAAATTTTGAGACGGACAACCATCCGTGACTATGTGTCCATTTAATTAATTTGGACACGTATCACACAAAGTTGAATAAATTTTTTCATAATAGATTAGAAAGTGATAAATCTCCTCAAATCAATTAAGGGTGTGTAGCGTATGATGCACAACGTTGCTGATATTGTTCATCTTGCAGGTGATTATGATGCCATCAGGAAGCCCAGTGTTCCACAAACAAGGGATGGGAAGGTAATTATGTGATTCTACCGTTCATGGACATGAACCCCCTTAATACAGAAACACAGCATTTACAACTCGTAATCAGATTTGTATAGTACTTACCATCACCACCACCACGATGCTCACAAAGCTATCACGGAATTAAATTCTATGTCAATCAAGGTTTGCTAATATTTCACCCTCACCAGCCTATGTTTTTGCGAACAGTTTTATTCGATTCTTTCCAAACGGTGTTTGCAGTGTATAAATAAGACTAGAAGGAGCTTTGTCTCGAATTTCAAATGCTCTTGCTCGTGTTGGTGGTAATGGTAGTAGCAGTATTTTTACTATTATTATTATTATTATTATTAGTAGTAGTAGTAGTACTAGTAGTAGTAGTAGTAGTAGTAGTAGTAGTCGTCGTCGTCGTGGTATCAGTTGCTTTCTTAACACACTATAAATACTTTAGACTAGCTATACATCTAAGTTTGACTGGCAGTGAATAAATTGGAACAGATATGGAAGGAAACGTCCGTTGCATTATTAAAGGTAAAAAAGTGGCATTTTTTGAAAGACTGAGGAATACCATGAAAACCCTCAAAATAGTCAGTGTCCTGGCCGGTATTAGAATTTGGTACCTCCCAAAGAGCGTTCTGAAACATAATGCACAATTCGTCTTTCACAACTCAATAATTATAATTAGATTTCAGTTTGTACTACATGTTTCGGCCCCATTTCCGGCCAACATCAGGTACTACATTTAAAACGCCTTGAGGAAAAATACTGTTGTACACTCAGAAGGTCAAAACTAAAATGAGATCTCATTTTTTACAGGTATAATACAGATTAAAGAGCCGGGCTTCCACCGATTCTTACTGTAAATGAGCCGCTATCGTGTAAAATATTTTGTTAGAAACACACACAGTTAAGAATGCAGCCAGTACTCCTGCCTACCATTTTATCCTGTAATGTTTACATAGACCCGAATCCTCCAATCTTTATGTAACATTCTTTTATAATATACAAGGCAGTTCCCGTAAGTGAATTTTTGTGGTTCTTAATAAATATCTAAGAAATTTAGAAACTAAAAACTCTGTGAGGAAGATCACAATATAAAAACAATGCTGTCGTTTTTCTTTTATGTTTCAGTGCTTCATGGCCTGCATATTCGAAAAATTTCATATTGTAAGTACCAAGTTTTCACTTCAGATCTGAAAATAACTGCCAGCATAAAAGTCTTTTGTACAGAATCTACGAGAATGAGTAACTGAAATATAAATCCACAGGAATGAGTGAATAAGGATTTTTAAAACTGCATGTAGGCTTGCAGGAAATAGGTATGAGTGAAGAAATACACAGCAAGTACCTTCAAATTTCAATACTGAATGATAACATTAATGGTGTGTAGCCTGCTTCGTCTGACATAGGCCCAAGTATTTTCCTTGGGCGTTCATTTTAAAAAGTTCTAAATCTAGAGTGTAGGAGACGAACAAGCCTAAAATTTTGTTCGAATTGTACTTTAAAATGTTGCAAAGAAGCAGAGTCAATTATATACAAATGTAGTATCATCAGTTGGATCATACAGGCACGAATATTGAATTCTTTAAAATCTGCGTTAACCGTAACTTTCATTTCCAGACAAAAGGTGGACAGTATTCGACTGACTCCTTCGCGAAGGCCGTCACAGAGCTGTACAAAGGGCAGCCTCAGAAAAGCGAAAGAGCAATACAGATGGTTCAAGATTGTGGAACATACTGTAAGAAAACTTCCAAGGTTCACCTCACAATTATGTTTATTTTACGATGCGATATTCAGTTTGGAAAGAAGGGGAATATAAGAATGGGCTGGTCTTCGTTTGCCGTCTGCATGTCATTCTCGAAGATACTTGTCGGCCTGTGTAACATTAAGTATTTTAGGCCTCGGTTAATTTCAATTCACTTTCTTAACTACAACTTACATAGTTTATAATGTACAATTACTACGGAATGAGACTGCAAGAAACAAGGAACGAGGAACGAAGATGTTTAATGTAAATGAATTAAGCAAATCCACAATCCAAGTACAGTTAGGCGTATTGAATGTTTCCACTTTAATTTACTTACAGCGAATTGTGAGGAAATTAACCAGTTGGATTTAGTGTCAGGTTTAATACTTTTAAAAATGTTACAGTTTAGGGCAGCATGTTAAGCGGAACTGTTAGACCCAACAATGCTCCTCGCTGTATGGTAACATGTGGTTAAAGAGACAGACAAATTCACGGCTATTTTGCAGAATTTTTCGTGCGAAATCCTTGGTCACCAGATCACCTTCGAAACAATGCAAACTATTCACTACAATAATACCCCACATCTGGAATATAAGAAAATTATGGTAGCATGACTCTTCAGCATCATTTAATCCAAATCATACGATCCTAACTGGTTCCATCCATCTCCCTATCTTTCTTGGTTTCAAAGACAGCATTTCTCAGATTTCCTCATAAAAATTCGCAAACCAACTATTTTAATCGTTTTCTCAATACGTCATAAACTCCAGGCCGAAAATACATTTAACACGACTGATGTCGAAAGTACTGAATAATATGACAGAGAATTCGCTTATGGTTTCGTTATAAGCAGCGTCTTATTTCCAGTGGCGGACCAGTGGAACGATAGTGCCGACAAATGCAACTACTCGGCCAAGGTGATGGATTGCATCGCTTCGTACTCCTCGTCGGTATGTTATTTTTTTATGATCTGTTATGCAAAGTTAATACTACAATATAGTAATCATTCAGCTAATCGAGCAATTTCCTTTTATGTAACCCGTAGGTTAGTTCGAAATTGAATAGGATACATCACCTTCTGGTCTACGCTGGTCATGTTAATTATTGTATGGAAACCTGCATACTATCAAGGAAAGCAAAAAAATTATTGGTCGATGATAGTAAGGAGGGTGGTCTAGAAGTAATTACTGCAAAAATAAGTAAGAACGTATTCATGTCGTGTGAACAGAAGGCAGGATAAAAACAACAAGAATACAGCTAATAAATCCTTTGCAGATGTGGCAAAGTTCAAATACTCATACCTGAGAAGGAGGCCAACAGAATAAAATTACACGCCTGAAGCAATTTGAAGCAGATAAAATTCGAGGAATGCCTGCTACCATCCGGTTCAGAATCTTTGGTCTTCCCGTTTGATACCTAATAGCACACAGATTAAAATACCTATGCCTAGTGTTTTATATGGGTGTGCAACTTGGTCCCTCACATTAACGGAAGAACAGAGGCTGAGGGTCTCAACCTTATTCTGTATCCAGGTGCGAATACGGGAATTTACCTGGCTTGTGCCTAATAGGAGGCCAGCATTTTATTGTCCCCTCTGTGGCACATGTTTACGGTTCTTTCAGGGCGTTATGAAAGAAGTGCAATGTACAGGTAACGTTACGTACAGTGTCTGTTGTATGTTCCAGGTTGCAATCATCAAGGATATTCTCAAGTACCAGAAAGGAATGCAAGCGTGAAACAGGCGGCTAAACACCGCTTGCTAGAAAAAAAATTATCATGATAAAACACAAAAGTATTTTTGTAGAATAAGTATACAATTAATTATCAAGCTATTAAGTGGAGGTGGGTCTCCAAAAAAAATTCTTAATTTCAGCACTAGGCTGAAGTAAGTGGCCAGCCTTATGCGACGGCTGCATCGCGTCCTACACGAAATCCCCCGCACCTACTGTGTTTGTCCCGCAGCTAGCCTGGACTTGATGGCGAAGAGAAAAATCTCCGCCCCTGCCGGGACTCGAACACCGGTCGTCCTGCCCGCAACCTAGACAGTATACCAACTAAGATACTCACACTCTTATTACGTGTACAAATAAAAGATTTTAAAAGCTAAGCTACTGGCAGAATATCTAAGGCATTTGTTTTCATGTTCTTCCTAAACCATCCCATGATACGTGGGGCTCCGTCACTACGGTATCGCGCGTCTTCAGATTGCTGATGTATGAGACGGCCTTCAGATATAGGGGGCAGCGGCGAATATATTGAAAAAGGAGCGCCGGACAGCCGACAAGCGGTGTTCTTACAGCTTGGGGGTTGGGCAAGGGGCTAACAACGCCTCACTGTATAAACTTCACGTCTTAGATACAGGAAAAGGCAGCCTCGAACATGGACAGATCTTCAGATCTTTCAGTTAGGGGGGACGTTTTATATAACACCTTCCCTGAGTTTCATGTCCCTATAAAACTAGTTAGATTAATTAAAAATGTGTTTAAATGAAAACTATATTGTATTATGAAGTCCGGGTAGGCAAACATTTGTCTGACACATTTCATACTAGAAAGATATGGAATAAGAAGACGCTTAACGGTCAATGTATTTCAACTTTGCTTCAAAATACACCATTCGGAAGGTTCAAGAACACCAAGAGGGGTTGAAACTGAAGGGTACACGTCAGTTTCTTGTTTACGCTGATGATTACTTTAGTGGGTTAAGGCGTGAACAGCATGCAAGACAATATCACATCACAAAGAGAGGTAATAAATCCTTTGACAGTGTGAAAAAAGTTCTAACATCAGCAAACAGCCATAACAAGTCAAAATCGTATTTATGAGAAGTTACGGGCACAGTGAATACAGGGAATGCCTGCTTTCACTAGGTCCGTAATATTTTGTCTTTCAGTCTGTTATCCAAAAATAAAAAGATTACAGTACGCGTAACTATAATCTTTCGTACTGTTTTACGCGGGTGTGAAATTTGGTTTCTCAGAGTGAGGGAGAAACATAGACGGAGAAAAATGTCAATAATCAAAAAATTTTCAAACATATTAATCTATAAACAATATTAAAAAAAGGAAAAAGCAACATCTTCACAGACCAAAAGCCAACCTATCTTATTTTCAAAAAAGTGCATTCTATGCAGGCTTCATAGTTTTCAACAGTGTACCACGTGTGAACGGGAAGAATGAAAAGGCAAAATTGAAAATACTACTAAGAAAATACACACTCCTATTACTCTGCAGATGAATTTTTATGTGTAAAGATGATCTACACTACCGCTTATAAAATGTTCATAATATTTTATACTGTAAAATTGTGTATTTATGACGTTCCACATCCTATTGTATATGAGACACACAGATCCATGGTATGTATGTATGTATGTATGTATGTATGTATGTATGTACGTACGTATGTATGTATGTATGTATGTATGTATGTATGTATGTATGTATGTATGTATGTATGTATGTATGTATGTATGTATGTGCGTGCGTGCGTGCGCGCGCGCGCGCGCGCGCGTGTGTGTGAATGAGACGGGTGATGAGGAAGTCATCTGGGCGTGGTGACAGCGGACCGGAGAAGACTGCATAATGAGGAGCTTCGTGATCTGTACTCCTCTCAAAATATTATTTGGGCGAGAAGATCATTAATAATGGCGTAGGCGAGGCATATGACATGTATCGGGAGAGAGGTGGGAAACCTGATAGAAAAATACCACTCGGAACGCCTTGGTGTATGAGTGAGAATAACGTTAAAACAGACCTTCAAGAAAAAGGATGTTGGAGGGGGGGGGGATTGGACTGTATTGATCTGGCTCAGGAAAGGGAAAAGTGGCCTTTTGTGAAAGAGGTTATGAACCTACGGGTTCCATAAAATACGGAAAGTTTGTTGACTAGCTGAGGAACTATTAGCTTCTCAAGAAGGACTGGCGCTCTTGAACTAAAGGAACATAGGTACATCCCATCACTACAAATCACCCACCTTTGTATGATGCCTTTTAATTTCCACCCACCAATAATACCGATGTGGCGACTGTGCGCACTTATAAGATGGACGCGAAAAGAATAACATTTTGTGTGAACAAATTGCTCCGAAAAATATGCACCTTTCATTAAGGTACATTCTTTTGCCATTAGCGTGGCAAATACATGGAATTTACCTTAAGTTTCCAGTTTCTTTTGCTAGTAACAAACAACTCACAAACAAACCAACAAATTTTAAGTGCGACTTTTGTGTTATTCCTTATGCCAGAAACCCGTCACTTGCAGTAATTCGGCCTGCTTGCATTCTACATAGGCCTATTTTCAGGCAGGCCCATCCAGCGTGTCCTTCAGAATAACTGGAAACAAACAGTACGGTGACCACGCGGCACTGCCTCCACTTCGGTCGCCTTCATACCGAGGATTTCCGTGTGAAGGCGATGAACAGCCCTGGACATTCATGCCGTGTTTTGTAGGAAGTGCTCATACAGTTCTTATGCAGACTTATTATTATCATCATCTCCTTTATGCAGAGTATTCACACTTATATATCTGAAACAAACCATGTTGCTAGGGTATACAGTGTCGCAGCTATTCTGCGCGTACTGTTAATGGTGCATGTAACGCTGTCTTCAATATTAAACTCTTTTGTGCTTCTACATTAGCACTTTCCGCAGTATGTGTGCTGTGCCCAATATAGCTGTTTTCTGTAGTTCCTTGATATCGTGCAATCCTGGTATGCTGCTCAAATATTTTCTAAAGGATTTTGAAATTGTTCCAGTTGCTCCTATTATTACTGGCGTCACCTGTGTTTTTACATTCCACATGCGCTGTATTTCTATTATAATGTCTTTATATTTTAGAATCTTTACGGCTTCTTTCTTTATCACATTTCTGTCTCCCGGGATTGCTACATCAATTAGCATACATGTTCCTTTTTCATTATCCCGGATTATGATGGCTGGTTTATTGTTGGGGATGGTTCTGTCAGTTTGCACTTGTTGATTCCATAATATGGTTACCTTGCCCACTGAACTTGTTTCTGCTAATTCTGGTACATGTTCATACAAGATTTCACTGTCGAATTTTACCCCTAGTTCCTTACATATATCGAAGTGCAGTTGAGCACAGACTCTATCATGTCTCTTGCCAATATTGGGCACGCTGACATAATGTCGTCTACTGTCTCCTCAAACTGGTGACATATTCTGCATTTACTCTCTTTTTCTATTTGCAATATTTTTGTTGCATGATATTTTGTTTGTAGTGCTTGGTCCTGTGCTGCCACTACTTCACGTTCTGTTTCTGCTTTCAGGTCTCCCTTTGACAGTCAGAGGAACGTGTCTTCCTCACGAATGAGATGTTTATCTATGCTTCTAATGTACTGGCCATGCATTATTTCCCCCCTCCCCCCATTTTTCCTTTAAGGACTCTGCCAATCTTGCCTTTGTGTTTTGTATTGCATCTCCTTTCATGTCACTGTTCTCGTTTGATTGACTTAATTCATCTATGATCTTCGCTGCTGCCCTAAATGTTGAATTCATATTTGGTTGACTGCTGTCGTGGCTTCTAATAATATTTACAAACTGGTCTTCTTTATACTTTTGTCAAGATATTCTGCAATATTGATTATCTCTGTTTTATACGCTGCTTCAACTTGTGACAGGCCTCTTCCTCCTTCTTTCTTCTTTACATACAGCCTATCTGTATCAGCTTTAGGATGATGCATTTCGTACATTGTTAGTATCTCCCCGGTTTTCCTATCAATTTTTTAATTTCTTCTAATCTCCAATTAATTATACCAACACTGTATCTTAATACCGAGACGGCTAATGCTCCAGTTGCTGTGATTTTGTTTTTGGCATTCAATTCAGATTTCAGTACCATTCTTAGTCTCCTGGGGTATTCCTTCTTTAATCTTTCTTTCATTTGCTGATGTTGTATGCCGTCACTTTCCTTAATCGCAAGGTACTTGTATGTCTTTCCCTGTTCAAGCTCTTGTATTTCTCTGTTGACGTCCACCACTAAATTCTGCAAGTGGACTAATTTTCCTTCCTGAAATACAATTTTTGCACACTTGTCAAGCCCAAATTCCATATGGATATCATCACTGAAGGTTGTGACCGTTTGTATCTGTTTTTGAAGCTCTTCTTCTGATTTGCCTAGCAACTTCAAATCATCCATGTAAAGCAGGTGGGATATTTTTGTCTTTGTTGTGTGCTCTTCATATCCCGTGTTCAGCCTGTTCAATTGTTCTGTGAGGGGGATTAAGCAAATGTAAAACAACAGTAGTGATAATGAGTCTCCTTGGAATATTCCACGTTGTATTCCTATCTCTTCTGTTTCTATTAGCTTATTTTCTGTGTGTACCCGCATCCTTGTTCTCCAGTGACTCATAATTTTCTTGGTAAATGATATAATTTTATTATTAATCCCAATTATCTCGAGAGATTTGATGATCCAACTGTGTGGTACCCTGTCGAAAGCTTTCTGATAATCAATCCATGCCATATACAAATTCTTCTTTCTGCGTGTACATTCCTGCAATATTGCTTTTGAAATTAGCAACTGATCTTTGCATCCCTTTGATCCTCTGCAGCACCCTTTCTGTTCTTTGGGCATCACATTTTGATCGCCAATATAGTTTTGCATCCGTTTGCTTATTATTGATGTAATAAGCTTGTATATCATAGGCAGACAACTTATGGGTCTGTAGTTCTTTGGTTTTTCAGTGTTTTCGTTTTTTGGAATAAGTAATGTTACTCCTGCCGTTAGCCACTTTGGTTTTTGATCTTCAGTCAGTTTGTTGAAAAGTGTCGCTAAATATTTGTGTGTTACCGTCAGTTGTTTAAGCCAGAAATTTGGTATTTGGTCTCTTCCAGGAGCTTTCCAATTTAGCGTTGTTCTTAGCGCCATTGTGACCTCTGTTTCAGATATTGGACTCCATTCCATACATGGATTTTGCTGACGCTGGTTTTTGATCCATTTCGCTTCTTCATTATGCCGTGCCTTTTCCCCGTATATTGCCCTCCAAAAGTTCTCCATGTCCTCTGTACTTGGTGCTTTTTTCACATTGGTATTTGTGTGTCTGAGAAGGTCGTAAAATTTCTTGCAGTCTTCTCTATACATTTTATTTTGGTAGTATTGTTTTTGTCTTTTCTTGTATCTAGAAAGTCGCTGTGTCTTTGCTGATACTTTTTGTTTAAGGTCTTCAATCACTTGATCCCAATTTTCTTTCGTATGTATTTTATATTTCCCAAGCAATCTCTTTCTTTTCATATTATTATTATTATTATTATTATTATTATTATTATTATACTTTTAAGTATATTTTAAGACATGATTTGAATTAATTGGGTTAACCTGTGTTTTAGTCTCAGTTTTAAATTTATTTTTTAATTGTTTTATTATTTTGTTTTTTTATCGTGTAAAATTTTTTGTGCTAGTTTTGTAATTGGCCATTGTGCTGTTGAAATGCCACTTCAATAAATGAGAACTGAATTGAATTATTAACCTCAACAGTTACACTGGCTAGTAAATAATAAAAATGCAGGTTCTACCAAAGTAACTACACTTATCAATAACTATTATTGCAGACTGAGAAACATGCGGCAGTATGGCATATTCCAAAACCTATTGCCTATGGTTCTTGTTGCTATGCCAGCTTAGAAGTTTCAGACTTTTGCGAAAGGTATTCGGCACCACAGGAGTATTAGAACTATTGTCACCTATTTCATATCCAAAACGCTCTTTAATTTCACAAGCTATTTTGATACAATACTCGGTATTCTTCTTATACACTATGTAAATATTCGCTATATTACAGTAGCTGTATCATTTACGTGTGTACCATTTTGGTGTTACCTTCTAATATAATAAACGTAATATCAGATCAACTATCGACTGTTCAACGTGCACAAAGCGGAAACACGATGGCGATATCACGTCTCGACACGCACCTACATATTTCATCCAATGTGTCAAGGTTTGCGATTCACTTTTAGTGTTTTGATCTTTTAAGTTCTTCGGCGCATTTCAGTTCGGGCTGAAAATGTCAAAAGTAATATTTAAAGGAAACTCAAATACAATGGCATCACGTTTCCGTACGATGGTTTGACGTACTAAAGAGTCATTCAAAGCACGGTACTGCAATATATAAATATCTGGCGAGGAATTTTGCTTAGGGGATAATAAGAGAAAACATAAGATAATTTCGTAGTGTCCAAAATATATGATCGATAACTTAGCACTGTACTTGCTCAAACTGAACATGACGGTTAAAGCGGAGTTTGCAGTACCACAATGGTTTGACAGTCATGGTATACATTACAGCCGCCTGAAGTAACATCCGAAAAACACAATATAAAAAGAAGACTTCACACATTCACGCAGCGATCACAAAAACGTGTCCTTTTTTAATGCTATGACCTACAGAGCCTGAGCTGATTGTTTCTGATAAGTTTTCAAAAAAGAGTTAAAATTTGCAACACAGCAACATAATGATAAACATACACACCAACAAATTTTGTTACACGTGTCAGCAGACGAGCTTAAACAGCCCAAATGCACAGTGTCAGTTTCCATTAAAACGCCTTGAATAAACTCGTCGTTTTACCTTTCGTAACGTAATGTTCACATTTCACATGTTACCGGCTCGAAGCTTATCATGTCCGATCTCTGCTGACAAATCAGATCTCCGCACGAAAGTACATTCATAAACGATTCTATTCTATGGTGATTGCTACCTTAAGCTATCAGCTGATCTGAATGACAAAGCAACATCACTCACGTTTCTATTGTCCGAGAAACAGACAAAAAGTGAGGAGATTTATCATATACGGATTGCAGTATGGCCTTCAGTTGGTCTCCCAAACTTGCAAACAAAAAACCTTCTATACACACACATGCAAATGTCGATGAAACTGAAAATATTCTGCGCAAGTATTGTGTAATTTCGAGATAAATAAGGCAGTGACTGTGCATTTGTACAGCAGTAGCAGCACCAGAGGGACGGTTCACAGTATGTTTGCAGACCCGAAGATGAAGCTTCTAGCCGTAGTATTGGTCGTCGCGCTAAGGTAACCAAAGCTGTCACGTGCATTGTATTGGTAGGGACATTAGTGTCGAAAAGTGCACTTCAAATTACAAAGGTGTTTTTGCAATCTCCTTATCACGTTACCCTGATACCTACTTATTTCAGAAAAAAAAAATTGTTGTCGTGAACCAAAATTTTTCTTTCTATTTCGTTACGTAGTTAAACTTGAATAACAAAGGGATGACCATCAGCAGGCCGTCCGGAGTCCGACCTCCGACACTACCGAATACAGACCGGGTCTTAGGCCTCTTTAATGTGCATCTGGAGTAGGCCTACTTATTCACTTCCGAGACAATACCAAAGCACATCTTCCTTGACACAAAACATTTTTCTTCAGAATATATTACGCAGGTATAACGTCATTTAAGGGTGCACTATATATTGTCGTACTCCATAAATATGTAAATATGTAACCATCAAATACACAAAAAATTGCATGAAGTTATTTCAGCCCAAACTACTTCTGTCCTAATGATATATATATATGTACCTGTATGTGCGTATATATGTATATATATTTAGAGTATACACAATAGCAAGCTGCACGTTATGCCGTGCCTTCTGGATGGTCGAAGGACAAATATTTCGGGTTGGAATAACTTAATAAAATTATTTCGTGTTGAAGCATTATACATAACGCAGTCTGTCGAACACTAAAACAGCGAAAAATCAAAAGCGTACAGGATATTTTATATGACGTGTATTCCCAGTTTCAACCAATGACTACACAGAACCATAAAATCTCTGCTGATGTAATTTACTTTTACAGTGTGATCTTTAATAGTAGGCTTTTTTATGCTGCCCCCTTGAGAGGGATCCCAGTATCGAAACATGTCGCACTGAATAGTTCAATAAAATTGCATGCAGTTCCGCTATTATGTAACCCGTTAACGCGAATTGGCCATAACGCCATTGACAAGCAGTTGAACGCTGCTTGTATAATGCGAACTTTCGCATACGCGTGTTGGCTATTATTCGATTTTAGCGACCAGTGTAAAGGTGTAAGTTTGGATGTCTAAGCAAATTTTTCTGATCTCACACAATTCTTACTACGCGATGTTCTACAACGCCTGGTGTCACAAGAACGCAACTACAGCATTGCAGTAAAACGATTGTAGCTGATGAGTTTTTATTGATACATATTGATTACTATAAGGTAAAATCACAATACACATTTTTTGACATTAAATATTCCTAAAAAATATGCTACTTCACTCCCGCACTTCACCCACCAACACACACCTGAATTTATACGAATTTGCGGAATTTGAAGTTCTCACAGCGGTGTCGCTGAAGATTCAAGTCTTCTGATATGTTAAATGTCAACGTTTCGAAAGACCTCAGTGCCTTCGTCTTCACAGTCAAGAAGTCCGAGGAAATTTCGCGGACTGAGTGACCTGAAGACGGAGGTACAACCATCCCTCGAAACGCCATTTAAAAATCGACACGGCGTAACTCCCCAAAAGACCTAACATGTGTTACGAAGTTCCGCTTTCTCATACCTCACTATTAATGTCCTTCAACACTCAGACAGACAGTACTTGACAACAAATTTTACGCTGAAATATCGGACATCATATTACAAGGCGAGGTATTTGACAAAGAATAATGCCGATACTGATGAAGGTCCACGGGGGAAACTGTAAAGTTCCAGACTTCTAAAAAGGTTTATCACGTCAGTCATGATAACGAAAGAACTGTTCGAAAAAGTCTGATGAAAACAATGAGGATTTTCAACATATTATTTTTCGTAATTGCGATTTACTGACAGCACCCAAACTCGCACTGTTTCTACCACACGCGTTAAAAGCGCGAGGCATGGATTTTCAGGAAAATCCCTCCAATGGAAGCTTAGATATAGCCGAGAAGGCACACTGTTCTTCAAGTAAAGTGCTCTTAATTACCGACCCATCGAAAGCAAATTTTCATCGTTTGTAATGCACGCGTTGAGAATGCGACTAGACCAAAGTCCACCCGCATTTACATATGGCTTGCAGGACAAAGTATGCTTGTGAAGAGACGGAGTGACGTAAGTGACCTCTCCATTGTTCCTTCACATTTTGAATTTCGGGTACAAAGTGAAGCCACTTATACGTAAAATGTTTGTGTTTTTAAAGTGGCTGCCCGATGCTTACCCTTGCATTGATATTTAGGTTGCACTCCGTTGTGGCTCTGGCTGACGAGGAAACCAAACAGAAATTCAAAGGAGATGTTGAGAGGTTTGGCAAGGAATGCTTCGAATCACATCCGATAAAGGAAGGTAAGATCTACACCTTAACGCCTAACCCTGTACACTGCCCTATAAAAAAGTCAACGAGATTGAATTTGTAAGAATTAGCAACTGGAGGTTGCTTCATACCGTCCAATCCTGGATCCTTCATCATCCCGTCTGCCATCTTGTAATAAAGCAGACTGGATTGCATTTATTTGATTTACAATAGCGTAATGCTGTGAGTTCATGGATGTTGTGCAGGGCATATTGATCGTCATAATTACTTGAATGCAGAACAATAACAGGTGGACCAAGGCCAGATGCAGAAGTAGACATTACATTCTTTCCCTTCTGGATAAAATAATAGTAATTATATTAAGGAAAAAACTTGAATGTCAACATTCAATAGAGAAGTGAATGTCCCTTACATGAAGAAGAATCGAGCAAATTTGTATACCAAAACAAGCGTGGGAATATCTTCCTAGTGGAGGTCAATTTCAAAAACCAAGACAGAAATGGTCAGAACACATTTTGAAGCTGGGTTAGGGTTAAACTCAATAACTATTGATCGATTAATTGACGACGGTGATGATGATGATGATTATGATAGTGCACTTCTAAATTTAAGTCGGTAAAGAATATCTACTGAATGCAATATGTTTGTTTCACTGTTTGTTATGTATTTGAAACAGCTTTCTGTCGCTCACACTAGACAGCGTATATACATGTGCTTTCTGTTATCCAGGCCACTGTAATGACCCCAGAGGACATTTTAGGCGCGTTCCCAAATTGCGAAAAGCGGCTATTAGTTTCGTCATGTCCGTCCCTCCGTCTGCACGGAAAAACACGGCTGCTACTGGACGGATTTTCATAAAATTTGATATTTGAGTTTTTTCAAAATCTATCGAGAAAACTCAAGTTTGATTAGAATCTGACAAAAATGACAGGTACTTTACATGAAGGCCTATGTACATTTATGAAATTATATCGCTGAATTCTTCTTATAATGAGAAATATTTGAGACAAAAGTTGTTGACAAAATCAAAACACATATTTTATATTCAATAAATTTTTCCCGAAAATCATGCCGCTTATGAGATAGTCTCGAAGAGTACGGTAAAGCCGGAGAGGTCAAAAAGACAATATAATAAACAACAACAAGAATAGAGACACACACTCATAATACTTAATGTGTATTGCTTTTCCACAGTAAAAATAGTTACGCGAAGGCGCTTCTGTGTTACCATACCCGTACATTGCCCGTCTTGTCCAGTTCAACTTCTTCACCTGAACTTGTAGGCTGTACCGCAAACTTTCAAAGTGTTTACGTAATAACGCACACTTACGTCTCTATTTGCAGAGGATATTACAGCTTTGAAAGCTTTCGAAATCCCCCCCAGCCAAGAAGGAAAGGTAAGTAAATCGTTCACATTGATTTCGTTGCATCCTGTCTTTGCAAAGGAATGCAAATTAGATCACAATCGGGATCATCATATACGCCAAATCTTATCACCTCATTCCACTGAACGCCATATGAGTATACAATAATCAGTTTAAGCGGTGGGGCTGAATAACGACATCATTCAGCCTCCTTAAATCCCTTACATGAAGAACACACAGTTTCACGGATTGTACCGCTTCGAATGAGAAGAAGCCGATCCCAGTGGCCGCGCGGTCTAAGGCGTAGGTCTGTGGCCGAGCGCTTGCTGGGATCGTGAGTTCGAATCCCACCGGGGGCATGGACGTTTGTCTCTTTGTGAGTGTTTATGTTGTTAGGTAGAGGTCTCTACGACGGGCCGATCCCTCAACCAGAGGACTCCTACCGACTGTGGCGTGAGTCTGGGTGTGACCAAGTGAACATAAACAAACAACCTCGACACCTACCGTGCGTAGGTAGAAGAGGTAAGGACTACGTGCGAACGAATGAGAAGATATCCGTGAATGAGAAACACGTGGTCATGAATTGTTTACGGCAATAAATCAACATTCCTCAATTCGGGAGACTGATTCAATTCACGACAAACTTCACTGAAGATAGCCAGCCTCTGGATGGAGTGAACCTACGAAACAGAGAGCACAGGTGTTAACCACAACACCGCTAGGTCACTTACGACAGATCTAGAGGATACCAAAAGAGAAATTCCAAAAAAAGTGTAGGCTTGTAATTTCCACACGTATACAAAAAGCCACCTTCCTATTAGCTGTATGTGATACCGTGTCTGACGTCAGTTTGGACAGAACTTTTGTCCAAGAATCGGCGGTTATCCTTAGTGAACATTTTGCGGTGTTCCTTAGCTGCTGTACAGAAGTTTCTCGAGACTATACTGAAATCGGCCACAACCGTGAACACACTCGCACTAACGTACTACTTGATGCTGAATCAGGTTTGTGGTTGGTGGTTTCTACAAATGGCTCACGAATTAATCCTAAAAATCCTATACGAAGAAGAAAAATTTGTGTTAAGTAGGCCCATAAACGAGAAAAGTTGTCATTTTTGTAAGAAAACCTTTGGCGTCATCCAAAATTTCTCAACCGCTGGTACTTAAGCACAGTCCAAGATACTGACCTGGGAGGGCAGCGGTATGGGTACGAAGTCACTTACTTGAAAACAGTAGAAAGGAAACTACACATATGTTTTCATTTCTTACAGTGTTTCGTTGGTTGCGTCTACGCCAAACTTGGTTTGGTAAGTAAACTTATCCACATATTTTTATTGTTACTTCTTATGGACCACATTAGCAAGCTACATGTCAATCCCTTGACTCAAATAGACACATATATTATAAGGCACTAACTTAACAGGTTTCCCTAAAACTTCGTAAAAACATCACGCCCTCAGAGAATTCAAAATTTGGTACATTTAACATTTTGTGAAAAGTACCAACATGGTGGCACCGTGAAAATCTGAGGCTGTAACAACACTTGCATCACCAGTGTAAACCTTCCAAGTTCTATATGGTACAATACCGTTTTAAAAAACTGCACAACTTTGATTCGTGCTTGTTGAAGGAACGCAGTAAATATCAATGTGACGACGAACCGAAATATTTTGGTGTCATAATATTAACTGCGTATCACTATATTTTGACCTTTCAGATGTGTGTGTGTTAATTTGTGATGAATGTCATTACTAGGCGCAAAAGAGGTAATGCGACTTTTAACCGTGAGAAAATGCGCAGTACCAAGGGCGAGAGCATTTAGTAAGGAAAGAAATAATCTTAATACACTGACCACTTAAAAAGTAAAATTAATATCTAAGATATCTTTTTTACTCATAATAATCTGTCTTCAATCACGGCAAAGTTAATGCCTCTTAACCCTGTACCCTCCAAATAAATTCTAATTGTCGACTATAAGTATCTCAAATTTCATATCTGACACTACTCGTTTAGCAGACAAATATTACTTTGAGTGACGCAAATGTTAAACCAAAACCCATATAATGTTATGTCCAATTGTCACAGATCAGCGGAAACGAGTTCAAACCTACGCAGTTCAAGGCAAAGGTTCGAGAATGGTTTCAGAAGTACCCAGAAAAATATGAGATGGCGGACAAAGTGCTGGACACGTGCACAGTTCAGGGTATGTAACCCAGAACATGCTACCCCCTATTTCGTTGTCTTACTCTTACCGGAAACTGAACTAAACGTTTTGAAAAATTCGCAGTAATTACAGTTGAAGAGACGAGAAAAGTCTCAGTAAATATAACGAGGGATGTTACTGTATTTAACAATCCAGAAACAACACAAGGACTACTCAATTTTTGTGTTCAGTTTTCGAAAAAAACAATTTGAAGTAATGAATTCTTTTCCGAAATGTATGTAAAAATAGTGCTTAGATAAAATAATGATAATCCTGTATTTATAAATCACACAGTGAAAAACAAAGCAACATGTACTATGCTCATATGCAGTGCACTTTAACACCACAAATTAGTCATTTACGAATCTCTCTCACATTCACAGCCAGTGCGGTTCTCAAAGATTGTCACGAAGTTAATTTTGCCGTTCCCAGGGCGACAAACATAAAGATCGGCGTTTTCTTGTTTGTGAAGTTGTGTAATCTGGTAGCTCGTTACCAGCGTTTTGGACAAACTTGCTGTCTCAACCTTCTACCGCAAAGACGATGGCAAACGTCCCTCCGAAACGTCTGTAGTTATCTACTAAATTACACGCTCTCACCTTTCAGAAGATCGCAACCTTAAGTTGCAGGTTTATCTCCGTCTTCTGTCAAATATATAACATATACACTACACATTTTCGGGATTTTAAAAGAAAGGTGAATTAACTGAAACATAACTAATCAGTCCTCCTTATGCTAGGGCATGTAGCTGTTTGTGTAACTGGTGTGCAGTAATACTCGTACAGTCGTGCACAGAGTGAAGTAGTGACTGACAGACTGGACACAGATTGCAGTGTCCAGACGACGTAAAAGTAGCGACATAATTCGGGAGTGATAAATCATCCGCATGCATTTTATCAGCTGGCAGCCTTGTTCAAAGTTTCAAGTATTCCAAACTGCAATGACCTCTGTTTATATATCAGAAGGAGCAAATAAAAAGAACACTGGCTAGAACTAGATATCAAACCAAGTCTCTCCGCCAACCCTCAAGGAGTGCAATTCAAATTTTCTCCGCTCGGCAATGAAAACAATGACGTAGTTTTTACTCAGGCTCTGCCGCATTGCTACTACAAAGGTTAGCTGACACTACACTAATTACATTTCTCAGAAATGAACAATATGAAAAGAAAGTATTCCCGTAAGATTTACAACGAGCGAAGGCACAGTTGTCGTATTGAGAAAACTTAACACACGTTAAAGAGAATGCAGGGAATGTTTACGAATTTGAAGACATGTTTTATGTTTTAAATTTGGTATTACATAAGAATATTAAGACGCGTGATTTAAGGTGTACATCACCGTGAGTCGAGCTACAGCTTCTGTATAATCTTATGAAGAGAGAACATCGTTAAATAAAACGCATCTCCCCATATGCCTTTCTCTTCTGCAGTGAAGGAAGCAAACCCCAACGGTGGCGACGAGTGTTCCCTGTCCCCCAGCATCATGGAGTGTTTCCACTCTCACAAGGAGGAGGTGAGGCAGCATATAGACACTATGATTACTGAAAGAAGTGATGCGTAAAGAGTGTAATCCATATTTATAAAACTGTCGAGAAGCAACACCGGACAGACGTACTCCGAATTGAAGGACCCTAACGCAAGAGCCACCGCTGTGCTACTCCTTGTGTCATTTTTAGCGCAGTCGCAAAATTAAGAAAAGCGACTATTAGCTCTGTCATGTCTGTCTGTCTGTCTCATTGTCCGCATGGAACAAGTCAGCTCCCACTGGACGGATTTTCGTGAAATTTGATATTTGAGGATTTTTCGAAAATTGTCGAGACAGTTCAAGATTCGTTAAAGTCTGACAAGAATAACGTGCATTTTGTGTGAAGACCTACGTACCTCTAGGGTAATATCGCACTGCGTTCTTCTTAGAATGAGAGATGTTTCAGACAAACGATGTAGAGAAAATAAAAAAACATATGTACGTTCAATAACATTCAATCCGAAAATCATGCCGTCTATGAGTTAAAGTCAGAGCCAGGCAGACCACACATGACAAGTAATACTACGTAGAAAAGATGTGCAATGCATGCCGGAAAACTAAGGCAAGAAAACAGACACGCATACTGTTTAATACCCAATGTTTCATAAGTGATTAATTCCGTCAGATCTCGAACAATGTTTTCAGGCCACACTCACAAAACATGAGAATCTACGCAACGACTAACATGTCACTACGATCTGTTTAGCCAAATTGCACGTCTAAAGAAGGCCATCGGCAAACGACCATTCTTTTGTTTCAGTGCAGCGTTTGTATGTAGCGTGTGACGAGAGTGTAAATTAGTTGGAATATAATTTATTTTAAAAGTCGGTACGAGTAATTTACATACTTCTGTTTCTCGGTAACTGAAATTGTGAGTTAACAGAGATATCAAGTATAAATTTATATAAGACTATATGGTGAACCGAGGTTAGTGTAGGTAATTTCATTAATAACCTCGATGTCACTAGGAAATGAATATGAGTCATTGAGTTTTCACTGCAAAAATGGGTACGCGAACGCGCCACACTGTTGCGTTATATACCTACGTACATTGACTGTCTTGTTCTGATGTGCATTTATTGTATACACAACACTTACAATTTTACTGCTTCTGATAACAGTATATTATTGTTCATACTGCTCCACAGTTGCGTATGTCCTTCACTACTACTACTACTACTACTACTACTACTACTACCACCACCACCACTACTACTTATTAAGTTGACATTACATTTTCCAGACGGAATGCTTTAGGAGATTCCTCGCATCTATCTACGGTTCGTAAGCAGGAAACAAGTGGATGGACCCGAAATGAAATGCACTACGAGTTTAACAAACCATGCGTCTACCACTCCTTATCATATTTCATCAACAGACTAGCGACATGTGGAATTCTCATATAAAATGCAACATTAAAAAAATAGGGCACTTGAGATGAAACCAAACCTATAGCAAATGTACGGCATATTGTAAGAAAACGAATATGAGAGAAATAAAGCAGCATATTCATTTATCCATTCATTCTTTCACTCAATCATTCATTCATTCATGTTGTTGTCTATCCGTCTGTCTTACGACAAGTCCATAGCCTCTTCCTAAGCAAGTTCTCCACAGAGTGCGATCTAGAAAAGCAGAATATACTTTTAGATAAACCACCTACTGAACTTTATACGTGTGAGAGACATCTTGAGAAGCGAATGACCTCACCCCTCCCCTCGCATTTACCTTATAATTTTCACATAACTGCCAGTCACAAACATTTTAAATATTCTAGGTTTATATGACAGTTCAAAAGCTGTAATCTTGTCTACGGCCGACAGCATATGGACATGCATGTTGCGTTATCTAGAGATGAGCCACATATCGATAACAGCGATTTGCTCTCAGTTAATAGAAACTGGCCATCACTGCCAGTTACTTTCTATCTGAAACAGCGATGACTGCAGAATAGCTGCAGTGATTTTATCTCAGTTACGTTTCCTCTTTCGCCTAACTTTTTTATTTGACATTCTGGTGAATAATGGTGTCATCACTGTGTCCATATCCTTGGCTTTAATCGACGTCTAGGTTTTATTTACTTATGAGACACGAATCTTACAGTAAACTTCAATACCTACCACTTGTCATCAACAACAAACATCTCTTCCCACTTCACACATCCATTTCAGAGTCCTTTATCCAATCAGTTGGGCCGCAAATTCTATTACTTGACCCCAGTTACATTTATAGTAACCTATTTTACGCAGGACTGAAGTTACACGGAGTAGTTAGTACCGTATATGCCAACTCGGTGCTGTCTTCTTGTATACTGGTTTTCTTTCCACAGAAATGTGATTTCCAAATGCCTTCGGAATCCGTAATTTGCTACCCTGACAAATTTTCGCGGTCTTCGCTGACGCTTCAAGAACATGTGACAGTGCTTTAAAACAGTCTGTACCATGACTAATTTCTTAAACATCGTTCACACTGCAATAATAAAGTCCACTGAATAATTCGACAGTGCGGCGTTTAAAAAAAGTAGAGCGGCTAGTGACTCCAGAAACATGGCGGGAAGGAGGAAGCGTTCGTGACGTGGTCACAAGTGTCATCCCCACCTCTCGTTAGACCCCGCCAATTCACCTTGAAACGAAGAAAACCAGTGACAGCCCTGCTGGGCTTCGAACAGAGGACTTTACTGGACGACCTTAACGCAATTAAAAGCCAGCTTTTTGGGGATACGAACACAAGTATGGTAAATATGAAACTATTCATAAGCCAGTCCTACCCGGGCAGTGTTTCGAGTGGCCTTGGAAAGAGGATGACGTGGCTTGGAGTGTATTGAACTGTCTCAGGATAGGGCCAAGTGGCCTTTTGTGAAGGAGGTTATGAACCTACGGGTTCCATAAAATACAGGAAGTTTGTTGACTAGCTGAGGAACTATTGGCTTCTCAAGAAGGACTCTGCTACATGGAGATGGAGCTTAAACCCTTGAACTAAAGGAACATAGGTACATCCCATCACTACAAATCACCCACCTTTGTACGATGCCTTTTAATTTCCACCCACCAATAATACCGATGCGGCGACTGTGCGCACTTATAAGATGTAAGCGAAAAGAATAACATTTTGTGTGGACAAATAGCTCCGAAAAATATGCACCTTTCATTAAGGTACATTCTTTTGCCATTAGCGTGGCAAATACATGGGATTTGCCTAAGTTTCCAGTTTCTTTTGGCAATAACAAACAAACCACAAACAAACCAACAAATTTTAAGTGCGACTTTTGTGTTATTCCTTACGCCAGAAACCCGTCACATGTAGTAATTCGACCTGCTTGCATTCTACATAGGCCTATTTTCAGGTAGCCCCATGCAGCATGTCCTTCAGAATAACTGGAAACAAACAGTACGGTGACCACGCGGCACTGCCTCCACTTCGGTCGCCTTCATACCGAGGATTTCCGTGTGAAGGCGATGAACAGCCCTGGACATTCTTGGCGCGTTTTGTAGGAAGTGCTCATACAGTTCTCACTTCCTGCTGATTGTTATGCTTTAAACTTGTTGTATGTATTTCCTGGCTGTTTGCATGATTATCATCGTTGGTATTATTATTATTATTATTATTATTATTATTATTATTACCCCCACCAGTTACACTGGTTAGTACAAAATTAAGTTACAGGTTTTACCACAGTAACTGCACTTGTCAACAATAACTGAGAAATATGCGGCTGGATGACATGTACCCAGTCCTATTGTCCTTTGGCTCTTGTTTGCCATGCCAGGTTAGAAGTTTCAGACTTTTGCGAAGGGTCTTCGGCACCACAGGATTATTAGAACTATTGCCACCTGTTCCACACTCTGCTTATTTCATAAGCTAATTTGATATAAAACCGGACATTCTTGTCACATACTATGTAAACATTCGCGGTATTATGGTAGTTGTATCACGTCACTTTTTGGTGTTACATTCTAACATAATAAATGTAATATCAGATCAACTGTCGACAGTTCAAAGTTGATAAAGCGGAAACAAGGTGGTGATTCACGTCTCGACACGAGCCTATTTATTTCAAACAATGTGTAACGGTTTGTGATCCAGTTTTGTGTTCTGATCCTTTAAGTTGTTCAGCAAATTCCAGTTTGGCCTGAGAAAGCCAAATGTAATACTTAAATGAAGCTCCAATAAAATTGTGTCACTTTTCCATAGGATGGTTTATAGTACAAAAGAGTCATTCAAAGAAGGGACTAAAAGATATAAAGATTTGTTCAAAAATTTTGCTTACGGGATTACGACTGGAAACATAACAAATTTCATAACGTCCGAAGTAGGTAGTCAACCCTTTAAAGACGAAGCGCATGTTTTGTATAAAGACTCAGTGCGTACCGCGCTGTAAACACTCTCCACTTCGGTTATAAAAACCAGTCTCTTAATGTTTTATAAGGCAAAAGTTGCTGTTTGTTCTGAGATCCGTACAAAACACATAAACACAATGTGGGCACCACGTAGAATTTTTTAATCTTAAACCTGTTCGTATGTAAAGTTACCGCTAGGCTTTAAAAGGTTAACTTTGCACTGTACATGCACAAACTGAACAGGCGGGTTAATGTGGGGCGTGTAATACCACGTTGGTTTGACAGTGATAGTACACATTATAGCCGCTCAATGTAACAAGCAGAACACGCAATATAAAAACAAGACTTCACACATTCACGCAGCCATCATACAAACTTTGTCCTTTTTTTTAATGTTATGTTCTACAGAAGCTGAGCTGATCGCTTTCGATAAGTTTTCAACAAAGAGTTAAAATTTGCATCTTACAGCAACATAGTGATAAACATACACACCAACAAATTTTGTTACACGTGTCAGCAGACGAGCTTAAACAGCCCAAATGCACGGTGTCAGTTTCCATTAAAACGCCTTGAATAAACTCGTCGTTTTACCTTTCGTAACGTAATGTTCACATTTCACATGTTACCGGCTCGAAGCTTATCATGTCCGATCTCTGCTGACAAATCAGATCTCCGCACGAACGTACATTCATAAAAGATTCTATTCTATGGTGATTGCTACCTTAAGCTATCAGCTGATCTGCATGACAAAGCAACATCACTCACTTTTCTATTGTCCGAGAAACAGACAAAAAGTGAGGAGATTTATCATATACGGATTGCAGTATGGCCTTCAGTTGGTCTCCCAAACTTGCAAACAAAAAACCTTCTATACACACACATGCAAATGTCGATGAAACTGAAAATATTCTGCGCAAGTATTGTGTAATTTCGAGATAAATAAGGCAGTGATTGTGCATTTGTACAGCAGTAGCAGCACCAGAGGGACGGTTCACAGTATGTTTGCAGACCCGAAGATGAAGCTTCTAGCCGTAGTATTGGTCGTCGCGCTAAGGTAACCAAAGCTGTCACGTGCATTGTATTGGTAGGGACATTAGTGTCGAAAAGTGCACTTCAAATTACAAAGGTGTTTTTGCAATCTCCTTATCACGTTACCCTGATACCTACTTATTTCAGAAAAAAAATTGTTGTTGTGAACCAAAATTTTTCTTTCTATTTCGTTACGTAGTTAAGCTTCAATAACAAAGGGATGACCATCAGCAGGCCGTCCGGAGTCCGCCCTCCGACACTACCGAATACAGACCGGGTCTTAGGCCTCTTTAATGTGCATCTGGGGTAGGCCTACTTATTCACTTCCGAGACAATACCAAAGCACATCTTCCTTGACACAAAACATTTTTCTTCAGAATATATTACGCAGGTATAACGTCATTTAAGGCTGTACTATATATTGTTGTACTCCATAAATATGTAAATATGTAACCATCAAATACATAGAAATTTGCATTAAGTTATTTCAGCCCAAACTACTTCTGTCCTAATGATATATATATATGTACCTGTATGTGCGTATATATGTATATATATTTAGAGTATACACAATAGCAAGCTGCACGTTATGCCGTGCCTTCTGGATGGTCGAAGGACAAATATTTCGGGTTGGAATAACTTAATAAAATTATTTCGTGTTGAAGCATTATACATAACGCAGTCTGTCGAACACTAAAACAGCGAAAAATCAAAAGCGTACAGGATATTTTATATGACGTGTATTCCCAGTTTCAACCAATGACTACACAGAACCATAAAATCTCTGCTGATGTAATTTACTTTTACAGTGTGATCTTCAATAGTAGGCTTTTTTATGCTGCCCCCTTGAGAGAGATCCTAGTATCGAAACATGTCGCACTGAATAGTTTAATAAAATTGCATGCAGTTCCGTTATTATGTAACCCGTTAACGCGAATTGGCCATAACGCCATTGACAAGCAGTTGAACGCTGCTTGTGTAATGCGAACTTTCGCATACGCGTGTTGGCTATTATTCGATTTTAGCGACCAGTGTGAAGGTGTAAGTTTGGATGTCTAAGCAAATTTTTCTGATCTCACACAATTCTTACTACGCGATGTTCTACAACGCCTGGTGTCACAAGAACGCAACTACAGCATTGCAGTAAAACGATTGTAGCTGATGTGTTTTTATTGGTACATATTGATTACTATAAGGTAAAATCACAATCCACGTTTCTTGACATTAAATATTCCTAAAAAATATGCTACTTCACTTCCGCACTTCACCCACCAGCACACACCTGAATTTATACGAATGTGCGGAATTTCAAGTTCTCACAGCGGTGTTGCTGAAGATTCAAGTCTTCTGATATGTTAAATGTCAACGTTTCGAAAGACCTCAGTGCCTTCGTCTTCACAGTCAAGAAGTCCGAGGAAATTTCGCGGACTGAGTGACCTGAAGACGGAGGCACAACCATCCCTCGAAACGCCATTTAAAAATCGACACGGCGTAACTCCCCAAAAGACTTAAGATGTGTTACGAAGCTCCGCTTTCTCACACCTCGCTACCAGCGTCCATTGGCAGTTATACACCACTTGACAACTAATGTTACGCTGAAATATCGGATATCGTATTGCAAGGCCAGTAATTTTACAAGTAGTAATGCTGGATTGACACATTATCAATCAACGCACCATTAAAAATATACATTAACCTTTACGAATAAACCCCGTATATGTTTCGACGAAACGAGTCGTCATCTTCAGGAGGTCACTGATATATATATATATAGTACCTTAAAACAGGCTATACCATGACGAATTTCTTACATATCTTTCACATTGCAATAATAAAGACCATTAAAACATTCGAAAATCCGGCGTTCAATAAGAGAACAGCGGGTACTGACTCGAGAAATGTGGAATGAAGAATGAAACGTTTGTAACCTGGTCACATGCCATCTCTACTCCTCGCTAGCCCCGGCTAATTCACTTTGAAAGAAAGCAAACCAGTGACAACCCCGATGGACGACCTTGACTCACTTAAAAGTCAGTTTTTGGGTCATACGAACACAAGTCTGGTAAATACAAAACTCTTCGTAAGCCAGTCCTAGCCGGGCAGTGATTCAAGTGGCGTTGGAAATTGGCTACAATTTTAATGGAATTTGCCGGAAAACCCCATTCAATACAAAAGAAAACGTTTGCCTCTAATAGTTTAAGATGGAGTAAGCGGGAAACATAAACGGACCCGACTAGAAAGCAAAGGACATTTCTGCTTGGTCACCACATCAAATGCAGCCCACATACACTCCCATTCAAGGGGTGTCAGTCATAAAGCGTGCCAGCCGTCAAGTTGGTCACCCTCCCACTTAACAGCGCAGCGTAGACAGCAGGTAGCTGCATTCCAAAGCATTATATGTGCCGTCATTTCGTAAGCTAAACTTTATTAATACCAACATTACCGCAAACAAAGTAACAAACAAATATTTTATAAAACATTTCTGTAGCCTGCTCTGGCCGCATTTTGTCTCCTGTTTTCATAGAACGGAAAGAATATATTAAGGAAAGTGTAAACGTTACCCGCGAGTGTATGAAGCTGGCCAGGTAGATAATTGGATTGGGAGAAACTGGCGCGCTATAAATGTGAGCCTGTTTTGATATTAATATACACTGTTTATAGAAATAATGCACTACATGCCGTTGCTACGGTGTTCTTCAAACTTTTAAGACAGTGAACTAAAATGAGTTAAATATGTCACGTCAGACCAAACGGTTACTGATACAATTCCGTGTGAATCCCCGAAGGTATGTGCGTAAAACATGTGATATATCTGGCTCGTACTATATATAGGAGCAGTGAAAACTTCCTTGTGCACTTGTGAAAGAAGGGTGCTGCACTATGCTGGAAGTGGGAAGTCCCATACACAAAACACTAGGCGGCACACGTAACATCCTCTCATGTAGTTCCAACCCCCGGAATTCCGCACGCTGGGCCATTTGTGCTATACTATACATTCAACCACTTTGACGTGCAGTCTTACGTCCTACTTCCTACAGGCGCATAGTGACTTTGCTCATCCTGTGTACATACATACATGCACGCACGCACACACACACAACTTTATCATCTTTATACTTCATTATACCTAACAGAATAATCACAGTAATTCCTGAGAACCTGATAGTCGCTATGCAGGCCACGAAGTTCCTTTCTTTTAAAGGAATCCGAAGCTTCATTAGTGTGTTCACAAAGGAATCCGAAGCTTCATTACTGTGTTCACAAAGGAATCCGAAGCTTCATTACTGTGTTCACAAAGAATTCCTCACTGGCCTTCATTCTTATTCAGTGAATCCAGCCCACACCCTCACACTCATTTACGAAAGACCCTTTTTAATATCTTTTGACATGCGTTCAGTTCTTCCAAGTAATTCCTCCCTTCTGATGTTCCGACTACAATTTTGTATGCGTCTCATCCGTTAAGGCCCCCAACGTTTTAAGAACAAGTAATAGATTAGTAGAAGTAAAAGAGAGACGAAATGGACTTGAGAATGAAATACTGAAGTAACTAAGTAGAAAATAATTAAAGATCGGCTCACGCCAATTAGACGACAAAACGGAACTGAACACAATGTCACTGCTATTGCATTTTGTTACCTACTGTTAAACGTGACGAAGATATTTCATTTCAGAATGTCGATGTGTATTCACGCTGACATCACCGCGCACGGGTTCAGAGACACCGACTTTGAGAGTTAATGTTTTCAACACAGCCAGTAGTGATATAATCTGACAGACCGACGTTGAATGAGTGGATTTGGGTGAGTGGAAGAGCACAAAAAATGTCAACGTACAAATTCAGTTTCCTTTGTCTACCATGGCATGGCTCATTTCAGTACATATGATTCAATTCCTTCCGTATACGAAGTTTCTAACAATTCCATTACCTTGTAGTAGGTCCCTGTTCACAATCATTGAATTACCTGCTTTCCCAGTCTTTCCGTTTCTGTACAATTGAATTACATTCATCTTATTCTATTTTTATGCTACTAAGTTTATAGAACATTTTGATATTTTAACAGAAAAAAACTTCGTCAACAATGCCTAACCTCATAATTTGAACAAGTTCTGGAAATTCAGCTACACTTACAGTGAGCTAAATGAGCCTGGCAGAATAATAATATGCACTAAGGTAAGTGCACTACCACCAACGAAATTACTTTCGGTAACAGTGCGCACTGTAAGCTAATAACAACCCCAGAAAAACTTTCAGTCCTGCCACCGTTTGCAAAAAATACTTTCCAATACACACAGAAGAAAATGGGCACAGTTGCCTCACTGGCCAATGATGCCCCACCCTCAGTTACTTGGAAACCTTAACTCTAGGAAGCTGCACATATTACGCAGCTACACAGTGTTCCAGCGGTGAGACTGAGTACGTGCAAGTTACAGTTGCTGTGTCTTTCTCAACGCCCTGACAATGTTTTGTAAATTAAGTAGTGTGGTTCTTAACCCTACATATTTCAGGGAACTATTTTTTAATAATTTTCCGTTTGTTTATGCATGTGGTAATTTTAACAACAGTTTGCGTGAAGGAATAGTTGACATTTCTGTAATGCTTTGCACCGTTACAAACTTTCGCAAGCCAAGCCATAGTCATGTGATCAGCCGGGGCATCTTTGTTCCACGTTTGGGTGCAGTCGCCCTACTGATATTTTAACTCGCTTGGTTGACCTATATTCAGACATCAAACTGTATACTGCATTTTCATTGATGTGTTAATGAAAGACCGCAAAATTGCAGCCTACCTACTACAGTATATTTTATTTACCCCTGTTACGTGTTAAAGAGTTTATTAAAACAGCAAGCCCTCACTCCTGCATCCGTCCATCCAACAACGCCCATCCAGCTTTCTCAGGAAGAAACGCCAACTAAACTTCCATGGAATTGTCCCCTTGACGGAAATTATCAAACACAGGGCCATCAAGGGCAACGAGAAGTCTCCACGGAGACGTCCTCACTAGTTCGCCAGTCATCCAGAGGAAGAAACTAAAAGCCAAACGCATGAAAAATAATTTCAAGAAAATGGTTCGCAATCGGAATTCGAGCAATTCTACTAAAAATGATGACAGTGGCTACTGTAAAGAATGTAAGGAATACTACTATGTAACCAAAGAAGAACGCGACTGGATAAAATGCTCAGTCTGTGAAAAGTGGTCACATGAAAAGGGCACAACTTTCTCCAAAACCTGCACCATTGTGAACGTAGTAACTGTTGTTAAGAATCTTAAAAACGTAAGAAATCTACAAAGAAGTAAGGAGTCTCATAGTGATACAAAACATATTTTATTTTATTTTATTTTATTACAATTTTGTTTACTTCAAATTTATTAGTTTGTATTGCATTATACGTGGGGCATCTTTCCCCACGCATACGCCAAAGACTCCCTTTTGCATACCTTTGTAATTTTTATTGCTGTCAGTAAAAGAATTTAAATTTGCTACAAGGGCACCGACATTTTTGTAGCAAAGACCCTACTATACCTATTACACACCCAGGTATAACTTCTGTTGCTACACATAACTGTAAAAATCATTCAGAATAAAAAGTGGGGCATCACTGACCATTTTACTCAACAATACATACGTCTTACATTTACGACAGAACAACAGCAAAAGAGCAAGGTTTAGACTCCACATCAGGAGGTGCTTTTCCTTGTTCGTATTCCAATAAAGTACTGGAAGGTACACGACTGCGATAAAACACTAATGAACTTCAAAACTCGGCGGAATGCGTTACGGTAACAACAGAAAACCCTAGTCAAGAACACAGACTGCAGGTAAGTTATGATGTTGTTACAGCCGACTCAGTGTAGCATACTGTCTTCTGAAATGTGACGCCATGTAGTCTGGCAGAAATTTTTACATGAGAACGAAAACAGATTCAGGTTCCGGAACGTCTCTAGCCTTTCCCAGATTTGGGCAGTACATAAGTTACCGGCTAATATCACGCCCTGTCTGCTTTACCCCCGGTACCCACTGGTTAGGTTACTAGTTGCAGGGTGGGCCTCAGAGCCTCTCCTACGCTGTGGTGAAGAAAAATGTCTGTCTCCGGCGCGAATCGAGCCACGATATTCCTTCCGGTCGTTCAGCCAGCAACCTAGCCAACAAATTAACTGAGCTACCATACTAACCAGATCTTTGTAAACCTTATGGTTTTATGGGACAATCACATTTCTCATTGTCCTGTGCACATATCTGACAGCGCATTCGAATAATGTCAAGAACTCAAACTGTACGAGTAGCTATCACATTACTTAGAGAAATGTTTCCACACTTCTATCACAGCCCATTAAATCCCCTGCAGTATCCCTCTCACAATCCTTCGTTGCCACCTGTTCTCTGCATTCTTTTCTCACTGCGTCCTCAATTACGTATTCTAACAGGTGCTCATTCATACAGATTTTGTTTGGGCGCTAAATTTGCGGATGGTGGTAGACCCATTACTGCACACGCGGGTTTTGGAGCTTTCAATTATTTTTTAGTTCATCTCAAATAACTTCAAAGAGTCTACATGTTGTGAGCAGTGATTCATTACAGACATTATAATAAAATACTATGCAAGTTTATTTTAATCGCCAGGGCCCCTGTTACTTCGGATTTCCCAAGAAAGCTACATAACTATCATTACCATCACCGGGACGATAATACTAAATGGATTTTAGAAATTTACGTTTGTTATAGGCTAACAGAAACAGTATAACAAGAACACATGCTGGTGGAAACTACTCACAAGAATACGTCACTAAATTTCATAATTATTCATCCATAATTCGTGTTGAAATTATTACGCAGAATGAAGTATATGAAGGGAAACAGGTCCTTTACAAGTACAGTTGAACTCGGTTATAACGTTATGAAAGGGAGTGAATATTTTGTGTCGGTATAAACGAGTGTTATTACAACCGAGGAATACAACGTTATGGTTTACAGTGAGGAATTAATGGATACCACAGAATGTCTGACGCTATAGACGAGGTGTTGCGTAAACCGATATCGTTACTGAGGGGTTCCACTGTAGTTGCTTTGCCGAGATTCAGCTGTCTATCAATCTTTAACACAAGAACTGCATTCTAACTGGAATTAACTGACCCGTGAGAGTGATATACGTACAAAACGAGTGTTACGGAGTGCTTCACTCAAATTCAATCCGAACTCGAAGTTACCTCCCCTCTCGTCTTCGTGCCAGACAACAAACTGATCCATCTCCTTAAAGGGCAGCAAGCAAGGGTCAGAAAGATCGATGACCCGTAGTGACGGGGAGGCATACCATCGAAAATTTAGTCGTTTTTAAACTCTTAAGAGAAGTGAACCTAGCAGAGATCCCTATAACAAGTGGCCTTTCAGGTCTCATGGCGCACAAGTTGATAGGTGTACAAGGCACGGGCATCACTACTTTTGAACAGTACCTGTCTCCATGGAGGAAACGGTGACTATCACTCAAATTGTCAGCAAATTCCCCACCTTATGAAATCCAACGGCGCAATATAACCTAACCAAAGGACTATAAATCTAGTCCACATCGCTAAATGTTATTTCTCTGACATCCACAGTAATGTTGTCATCCAATTCAGTCATTAAAGGGGCTTCACACAGAGCCCGTTGCCATGCGGCAGATCGACGTACTTAACAGTACGTCTTGGCGCGCTGCATTGACGCACGGCGACGAAACGGATGGGTTCTTACGTCAAGTTGCAGAGTGACCAGGTTTGGTTCGTTTCTCTTACGATCGCGTTGTCAAAACCAGAAAAGGAAGATCTAGCCGCCTAATTCTTAGTTTAGTGAAGGACTGAGTAACCGTAGATGGTGAATTCACCCTACAAACTGTAAACGCACGGAGTTGTCATAAACTAGGCACAGTAACGGAAACTTTTCCCGGTCGGTATTGTCAGTCAACTCCGCATGACTGAAAAAGAGCTCGAAATTCTTCGTTCTCTAACAGCAAGTGAAATAAATAAAGACGAAAGAATTGCCACAGCGCTCCCGAATAAACCCGATGCACACCAACTGATATAGCATATTTTATAAATACCGAAAGCAAATGGAAAATCAAGTTACGGAAACATGACGAGGACAGTATGACCCACAGAAGAATCTGAAGTTGTTCTTGCCAAAAGCACGGAGCAGTGACAACACGTCCAGTTAGTTCGGTGTTTCTCAACCTTCTTTCAATGGTCTTACAATTTTCGTAATTCCTTAAACCAGCAACGAAGTCCATAAAAATGGCAACTGTTTTTAAAAAGATGTGTTATTCTATTAAGCTGGAGAATAAAAACATTAAACACTTTACAAAATATTGTGTAACCATACACCGCAACCATACTCGTATTCTGCTTACTCATAGCGATAAGTACAACAATGAATCAACCGTTAAACTCATATTGGTTGACCCTAATAATGGGAAGGTGCAGCCTGTTTAGTTTCTGCCAGTCCCTTGATAGCCAGCGAAATTAAACACGGATATCATCGAAAATGTCTTCTAGTATATTCAGTCTGCTCTTCTGTTTAGTTTTAATTTGAAACAAAATTGAAAAGCCTAACTGACATTCATATGTTTTTGAGAAAGGCAGAAAATTTTTGAAAACAATGTTCGCATGCTTTGGATAACGTACGAGTCTTAGAACTCAAAACGCAGTTCCCAAAAAGGAAGAAAACTCCGATTTGATGCTGTGCTATTTATAATTTTAATAAACTTCTGTGGTGTAATTTCTCGTCCGTCGTCGTCAAAGGTGAAGGGCGATTTGGCCAAAGACAAGAGCCTGACATATTGTGGAAAGTACCCCGACAGCATACGCAATTTCTTTTCGGAGAGCACGCTTTGTTTTAGTCCCGTGGGCCTCCATTATCAGTTTCTTTGAGGTAGCAGCAAGACTTTGAAACACGTAAGGTCTGTCTACTTTTCATTGAGTTTTGGCATTCATGAACTCTTTCATCTGAAAAATTAGGCCTATATGATGAATGAATTGTGACGTAGCAGAGAAAAATTCGTATGGGTTCTGTGGTAGTTAATTAACACATCTCGCATAAATTGGGCCTCAATACAACAAAAAAGATGTTTTACAAGCTGAACAGCCCAGCAACAGAAATCTGTCGAGCTGTGCAATCCTTGCACACGTTGCCTTTCCTGATAAAAAGCTAGCCATACCTGCATTAGAAGTGTGTGCTTTTGACGGGTAATTCGGTGACCACTCGTTGTGAAGCTGCGTTGGACCCTTCGCAGTATCTCTGCTTTGTCATGAGCACGTTGTCGTACGCCCTGCTCTTTTGCTGCAGATGATCCCACAGCTCGCAGCAGCTGATGTACACTGTTGAACACGGATAGCTCTGTTTGGGCGGCGACGGTGGAGAAACCTACGTCTGTATTCTTGAACCGCTGCACGTGTCTGTCCACCAGAATCCGTAAACGAAATTAATAAATAGGCCTACGTGCGTTTCATTTGTGAACTGTAAATCGATCACTGCTATAGACATGTGAACTTCTTTTCACAAACAAAAACACAGAACACACACAACCTTCCGTCTGTCACTACTGAACACAAACTACTTGCAAACTCGTGAGGGTGTAAATATGGCAAGAGCGAGGCTACTGTCTTTGCAACGGAGGGGAGGCTATGATGTTAGGAAAGATAACTAGGTAAGGGCTGCTATTTCAACTCAAGTTGACGTAACACTTGTCACTCAAAACACGCCAACAAATAAGGTCAAGTTCGGTAGATTCTTGGAACACGGTACGAGTGTGGGTGTGTGTGTGTGTGTGTGTGTGTGTGTGTGTGTGTGTGTGTGTCCTATTCAGGTTTTCATCAAAGTATGCAGAACTAAGAAGCTAATGGAAGCCAACATTCGTCCTGTCCCTCCACACTTTCAACGCTTAGAAATGTGCAGTAGTAAAATGCGAACAAAATGAACAGTAGTATCAGATTTGAGGTTCTGACAGCGGTGTTGGTAAAGCTTCAAGTCTTATGGGATGTTATGCCGTACGCATTGGTGAGACGGAAGAAAAATGATCCTTCAACACATCGGTAACTATTTACCACTTGACACGGCGTAACATACCGAAGACTTGAGTCTTCAAAATGAATGACATCCGTTGTACTATCCTCAGTAAATTTATGAGAATAGTATCTCATAAATAACGCTCCCGTCTAAACATAGAACAATAACACAACTGAGCAGACTTACGAAAACCGGAGAAGTGCCACGCACCTAGGCATGTGATATTTGACATGGGGATATTATAATCGTACCTACACATTTTGTTGGTCACAAACTTGCAGACGCTGTGAACTTCCAAACAGAGATTTAATTGTTGTGTAGAGTAACTAATACTGACCACCATTGTACACTCAGATATCACTCTAGAACATATGCACATAATATGTGTACACGCGCGCGCGCGCGCGCGCGTGTGTGCGAGGATACGTAGCTTGTATCTTTCTAAGCGCGTTGTGTAACGACGGTGTCAACTGCGGGACCATATAACATCGATAATGCATGGATGGATGGATGAATGCATAGATGAATAAATAAATGAATGAACTATTTAATCAATGTAGGAATCAAAGGAAGAATGAGTATAGGGCATTGGTAAAATGATACTGACAACGGAAAACCGAAATAGTGGGAGCAAAATCTGACCCAGTGCCATTCTCTACATCACAAATCCCACACAGACTGACCTGACACTGAACCCGGGCCTCCGCGGAAACAGGCCAGTGACTAACACCTACGCCATGGCACGGTAACTGAGAGTTTACAAAATGTACACAAACTGTAATTTGTAACTGTGCATGCCATGAAGGTGTATATGGAGTAGAGGTACAGCTCCACTCATTCTTAACATCGGCACTAGTTCGTAAGTGGTCAGCTTCATGCCACGGTCGCTTTACACCCCCCTGAAGAGCCTCCGGTGCTCACTGGGCAGGAGCATGGATGTGCTCCGGAACCAGTCCGGGTGCTCTGCAGAAGAGACAGATCTCCTGCCCTGGCGGAAGTCGAACCACGATACCTCTGGTCAAGAAGCCCGTAGCCTAGTCGCTACACCGACTGTACCGTCCTGACTGTTATAAAGCGGATATGAGAGTTCTTTATTTAAAACGCCCTGTTGTCCAAATACACTACAGTTTTTACTTTAATATTTACAACTTAATTATATCACGAAATGACTCACTGGCAGTAGTATAGTGATAAATAATCAACATAAAACGCACATCAGAAGTCCGTCGACAGATAACCCCTATTATTGCTTTACAGCCCTCTTGCCCTTCATACCGCTGTCTGCTTGGCAACAACAATCGGACCCTTGGAGCTTATCCGAAAACAACAAAGCAATAAACATACAAATAATGACGGGAAACCATTATGTGGGGCGGCAGTCTCAGTGTTGTTAAATTTCTCTGATACGAGGACATACATGCCAGAAAGTATTATGTGGCGGTGCTATCAGTCCATTCCAATATTACTATGTGATTTGGATGAAACTAAATACATGGAACCCGCATATAGTGCTGTTGCGCTATTACGAATTTCATGAAAATCGGCACAGGTAGGGCTGTACTTTTTTATGGGTGTCAACTAAATTACATTCACACGTGTACGTGAAACCGTGCTCCATTTTAAAGTAAAGAACGCCTTAGTACAGTCTGTGTACTACGTCACGCATTACACCATTTCCAATCTTGTTTATTCAGTCATCCTACGGCATTAATGAAGAGTGGCCCTAGACGCTACACCGTTCCTCATTAGACAATCTCTCCGCAGTCCTTTGTTACTTCACTCCTCTCAGATCGAATCACATTTCACAGCACTCTGTTTCCAGATTACATAGCTAACCAACCACCTTCAAGCAGCAGTGCATTTCTTCAGAAGGAAACAGGCATCTGGACAAGACAATGCCCGTTTTTACAGACGGCGAGGTTCATTACCGCGTTTTAGAACACTTGCCATTCATGTCTTTGGGGTACCTCAATGCAGCTCCCTTACCTTTATCAACAGTTTACGGTAAATAAGGTGACTGTTCACGGTTCACTATAAGGGAAGTGCTGTATCAGTGCTACAGTGATAGCGTCCAGAACAGAAACAACAGTCGCCAAAGGGACAGTAGTATGAACGTGTAATTACAGCAGAGCAGAGAGCAGAATATGTGAAACTGTACAGACTTCATGCAATTTGGTCACCACAAGTCAGAGCATAAAACAGAGCAGTGAAGGGGAGGCAATCATGAAGCGGGAAGAGGTAAAGTTTGAATACTCTCGCTGGGGGGCGGCCAAAGTCGGGGGGGGGGGGGGAGACAGCGGCACAAAGGGCTAGGTCTAATGTACTTAATTCAGTAAGTGCACTACCTTAATGAGACCAAACTAGAGAACTTGACTACAGTAGTAATTGTTATCATTACTGTATTCCAACTCAACCTAATTGCATACAAAAGCTACAGAGCATCCAATTGGAACGCTAGCGGCGTAAGACTAAACATCTAACAAGCTACAAGAAATTATATTAACTTACATTTACCTCATTACCACTAAGTCTCCAAGCAGCAGCATTAGGCATAATTCATTCACCCACATATAGCCTGTTGTTAACATTCGGTTGACATCTGCGTCCATAAACACGCACTTCCAGTTGAACTCATACAGCCAAATTCTGCTGCAATATTTACACTCACGCAGACCTCGTGCAGCTAACAAACTAACTGCACATTTGTAACTCGGTAATGACAAGCATGTTTGGCCCATGCGACAGCGCGCTGGACCTGTAGGCCACAGATGTTGCTGCTTGCAGTTGCAACTGTACCACAGACTATCATTACTAAATTTATTGGGGAAAAAAAACTGTTACTTGTGCATAAGTACACATTTTTATCTTTTTTATCTTGGACATACCGTTTTGTTGCATAAATTACAAAATAGTTACTAATTATCACCAACACAGCTCATGTTGTTATATTATATAGATATGCGGCTACATGTTTCAACCAGCTACGTGGTCATCCTCAGGCCGTTTATACACATAAAACATAACAACTAAATTATAATTGCAACACAATTTATGGGGGTCAGATTGAGCATAATTTATGGGGGTCAGATTGAGCATAATTTATGGGGGTCAGATTGAGCATAATTTATGGGGGTCAGATTGAGCATAATTTATGGGGGTCAGATTGAGCATAATTTATGTGGGTCAGATTGAGATCTCCGTCTTTGATGTTATACAATGCATGTCAATAATACTGAGTTCAAAAACAATAAGCTATTTACAGCAAAAGGTTTGTCTTGTAAAATGTAAACTCAAATTTCCGCACCGTCGCCATATTTGTATTTACCGAGTCTTAACACTACCCCCAAGCAAAGTGATTCAACCAGTAATGCTTCTCCTTTGTATTCGGTAAGTTCCCTGTTAGCATCTCGGCAAGGACACCCAATGAAATAATTTAGATTTCTCTTGTCTTTCCTCAGTCCCACGAATGTCGAAATAGTATCTCAAATTAGGCCACGACCTCTCCCACATTATTTACAATTCAGTAGTCACTAATCACCTTGTCATTCTACGCTACATAGCCTGAGTTACTAACACAGCCGTTAAAAAAAGCCTTGAATAAAGGAACAATATTTCATGCAGAATTTGTATGTATTGGCTCGGGGATCGAATCCCGGTGGGAGGCGATATTTTCCGCATCCGTCCTGACCGGCCCTGGGGCCCACCCAGCCTCCTGTACAATACGTACCGAGTTTCGCTCCCGGCGTAAACCGGCGGGGGTGTGACGTTGACTACCCACTCCCATCTAGCGCCCAGGTTGAAGAAAGACTAGAGCTACACCTCTACTCCCCCTCTGGTGCTTCACGGTGCGTTTTAGGGTGACATTTACTTGATATGTATGAATGTTTATACTGTATTTCCAATCAAATTTCACATCCGAACTCGAATATGCATTAGTCTGCAATCATACCGAAAAATACACATTTCATGCAGCCGCCACTTTACTGTTTCAAATTTTAAGAAAAGATACCTTAAGAGAAGTCTTCCATTTTGCGAAGATCCAACGTCATCTTCAGACGCTCCCAACCCACAGGTTACGGCCTTCACAGTGTTATTAATGCCGACTATACTACAATGGCAACTGCGCGGCTGGATGGCCTCCAACGCAAGGTGTTCATTGCAGAGTTCCTGAAAATTCACCAACCGGTTCAGAAGTTTCCAGATTTACAGTGTTCTCGTCATTCTCGACATCCACAAAGGCAGTCGGATCCACTTGCCGGGAACCCTTTCATACCTACGCGATTTACACTTCGAACGAGGAATATTTGCAGGGTGCCACACAGCATAGTTTGAAAGCATTATGTAGTATTCACCTCTCTGGTTGTCTGGACAACCAATCCCACACAATGAGGAACTTCACCACCCCCCCTCCACACACACACACACACACACACACACAACTAGATTACTAGAAACACGAGTTATGGCAGTTTGAACACTGTTTGCCACTCACACACACACTTCAGTTTAGGGGCAGGAGAAGGTCTGGTACCTAGGTTCAACACACTCTCCTTAGAGGCTTCAAACAAACTTCAAATTAGAGGCAAATTTCAACCACATTGACTGCTGAAGACTAGAAATAGCCTACAGCAGTTTCCTCCAGTTAATAACTAGTATGTAACGAAAAGTAACCTTTATTCTAAACACCCCGTTTTGAAGTAAGCCGCCACTCACAACAAAACTTATTTTTTCAGAAATTTAGTGTACTTTACAACATGCATCGGCCTGAAAATGACCAAATTGTCCGAAACACGTTGTAAAGGATACCAAATCTCTGAAAAAATAAAAGGATCTGTTGCGACTGACGGTTTACTTCATTACGCTTTAGGGCGAAATCTACTTCCTCCTTGACTTAGTATCAAAATACTGACAGTGTTTCTCGAAATACCAAAGAGATTTCGCGCTCCTTTAACCACGTCATCCTGGACGCCTGCCCAAGGTCGCCCATCCCCAAAGCCGGTCCTGGTCACAATTCCAATATATTTAATCCGCTATAAGTTTTGGCTTATGTTTAGCGGGTTTGCCTTTACGGTCTCTCCCGCAACGCAGCAGCAGCAGCAGCAGGAACACAAATCACTGCGCCAAAGAACGCAGCCACAGTGGCTGCAAAGTATAGAAACTCTCTTGGGAAAGTGATACTCAGTCACTCAAATAAATAAAAAATTACTTCCTTGGATGGAAACCGAAGGTTATAAAAAAGAAAGCTACTGGAACCTATTCTAACCCAGTTCCAGCAAAGGTAAATGATTTACAATCTATTCTGTAAGATACATTTAACGGTATCCTTCCATCTATGCCTACGTCTCCGTAGTGGTGTCTTTCCTCATGGCATTCCAACCAATTTTTGGTTAAGAGCATTTATAAATTACTAAGTTTATAATTATGCCATTTACTCCATCCTCCTTTCTTTCAAACTACAAATATTTTCTCAGCTTTTTTTCTTGAACACATGCATTATGATGCAAACGTCAACAGCTGCATGTTTGAGACGCCCTTGAAAATGATGCTACGATCGAAACATGTCGGGCTAATTTGAAAAATATAACTCCATGGAGCACAGGCCTTCTTGAGACGCTAACAGTTTCTCTCCTAGTCAAGAAATTCCCCGCATTTTATGGAACCTGGAGGTTCATTACCGCATTCACAAGAGCCCGCACCTGTCCCTATCCTGAGCCAGCTCAATCAAGTCCCGGACCCCTTCCACTCCTTGAAGATCCATTTTATATCATCCTCCCACCTACGCCTGGGTCTCCCAAGTGGTCGCCTTCGCTCAGGTCTCCCCACCAAAATCCTGTATGCACCTCTTTTTCCCCCATACGTGCCACATGCCCCGTCCTTCTCATTCTTCTCGATTTGATTACCCGAATAATATTTGGTGATGAGTAAAGGTCATCAAGTTCCTCGTTATGTAGTCTTCTCCACTCCCCTGTCACCTCGTCCCTCTCAGGCCCAAATATCCTCCTCAGCACCCTATTCTCGAACACCCTCAGTCTTTGTTCCTCCATCGGTGTGAGAGACCAAGTTTCACACCCATACAAAACAACAGGTAAAATTATAGTTTTGTATACCCTAATCGTTGTGTTTTTGGATGCAACCTGGAAGACAAAAGATTCTGCACCGAATGATAGCACGCATTCCCCGACTTCAACCTGCTCTTTATTTCTTCATGAATGGAGTTTCAATTCGTTAGGGTTTTTCCCAAATATTTGAATTCTTCCACCCTTTCAAAGGATTTACTATCTATATTTATGTTGCGATTTTGTCCTGCATTCTGATTTCGAGACATGACCATGTGCTTAGTTGTCTCAGCATTTACTTCTAGACCAATCTCCTTACTACCAATTACTAAATCTTCTGCGTTTTTCTTTATACTATGTATGCTTCCGGCCAGTACATTATCATCATCAGCATAAACCAGAAGCTGATGTGTACCGTTCAATTTCAAGCCCTCCCGGTTTGCCTGAATCCTCCTAATGGCATATTCTAAAGCAAAGTTGAAAAGGAATGGCGACAGAGCATCTCCCTGTTTCAAACCATTTTTAACAGGAAACGCTTCAGACAGATGTTTGCCTACCCGAACTCTGCTACAGGTTTCACTTGAAAAATATAATAATAAAGAATTTTGCAGTTTTCTTGATAGCTGGCTGTTTGAGAGTATTCATTACAACGTGTATATTCTACCGTAAAAATAAAATGCAATAATTTTTTTGCACCCACGTTGTCGTCGCTTGACAACCAACACCAGCTGGTGTCTCTCAGTCCCAAACCGTCCTGCTACAACACTGCCCTTCAGAACTACGAGTATTTATTGTGAAGCAAAATCAAAATATCATGGCCTGGGACAGGCTAAAATGTGCACCCCTCTTTATTCCGTAAAATAACAGCGTTCGATTTATAGGTTTTCATAAATTTAACGGTGGTTTAACACGTCTTTTAGCGTCGAATGGCATCACTTGGCTTGATGCAAGTCATGTGTATGCTGAAGGTTAGGGAAAATACTGTTTGTTCGACTTTAAATGCATCTGTTCATACGAACGGCCTCGCTCACGCCACGGAGCGCTGAGGTGAGGTGAATTTGGGTATTCCTCGAAAGAACATTTAATCAACAAGACAGGCAATATGCGTATGCGTTCGCGTAATCATTGTTGTCGTGCAAAAGCGGTATTACATATTCTGAGTATGTCTGCAGCCTTAGTTACCCAGCATGCAAAGCGCATGCGCCGTATTATATTGTCATCTGTGGCATGTCAGACTATAACATATTTTTCCACATTATCTCCCAAACGGCATGATTTTCGGAAGTTATTGAACATGAAATGTGTTTTTATTTTCTCCACAACTTCTGTGAGACACTTCGCATTCTAAGAGGAATTCAGCGAGATATTATCATAAATGTACATAAATTTTCATGTGACGTCTCCATTATTCTTGTCAGATTTGAATGAATCTTCTCGACAAATTTTCGAAAAATATGCAAATATCAAATTTAATGCAAATCAGTCCAATGGGAGCAGAGTTGTTCAATGCGGACAGGTCGACAGACACGGCGAAGCTCATACTCGCATTTCGCAACGTTGCGAATGCGCCTAAAAATAAAACGACCACTGTCACAATTTTTTGTTTTCTTAACATGTTCAAAGCAAAGTATCTACTACGTTCGAGTGCTGAGTTCAGAGTGAATACTCTAGCCAAATCCCTGACCTCAAGCTTACTTTGAGCTGGTTTTGGTTTTAAGGTTACCGGCTTGTGGGATGTGACGTCGTGTAGACGCGTACACGTGTACCATTCCAAAGAAAACGGATGCCTCCACCATAACCATTATCTAACCTGATGATGGAGGTAGCAGTTTACTCTGAAACGCTACTACACGTCTGCCAGATGTTTCACATCCCAGAAGACAGTAATAATCATGGAGTAACTGCAAAATTGAAAGTCGGTAATCTCTTCCTGCAACTAGGCCTGAACACACAATCTGGACACCATGAACGGACTGTACTACGCTGTAAATCACTGTGCGAACGTTATTGTGTCGCTCCAATAACCGTAGGTATTTAATTGCTCCACAGAATGGCTCTGGTAATTTATACGGTCAATATTGCGGTTTTGCAACAGTCACGCAGCGCGCGGGAATTCTACTTTTTCCGCCAGTCTGTTAGGGTCAGACAACGATAATGGATTTGTATTCGAATACACACATTGTGCAAAGCACGATACGAATGTTAACAAGTGGGCTTACTGAAAGCACTTTCTGTTCGCATGGTGCACTTAAAAGATGTTTGGGGCGAGGCCATTTAACAACTTCGTATCAACTAATGCTGTTACTTAGCCCCATAAGCCTATATTTTATTTTATGTTTCCCATATTCCCTGCAGTAGACTGATTATACAGTAATCAATCCAACAACTGCACAATCAACAATCATTTGTCCCTAAATGATGTGCCTGCTCCACGTTTCGGCCTCTACATGGCCATCCTCAGGGAAGTCTATAATGAAGGAATACACTGTCATATTCTGTTAAGAGATGTGCATATGTGGAGTCAAAAATACATTGTTTTCAATTACAATTGTTAAAACTACTTAAAATAGACTAATTACAACTACTTTTCATGTAAATATTTTACATTTCATGTGAATATCTATTGTTGCAGAAAAACAGATATGAATACGGCGTCTTCATTCTGAGGACATTATCCCTGTGTTGTCGGAAGGTGCTTAAACCATGGTGGATGACTTGAGCGCTCTAGTCACACCATTACTTTCTGTACAGAATTGACAGGATCGCTTTTATAATCGAGACAAGAGTGTTTACTGCGCGGTACGATATCAATATTTAAATACAGGCCTAATTCAGGTTAATCTTAGTCTTTAAAGTGTTAATATTCAGCTAACAAATTTGTTCATGTGCTTAAACACTGCACCATAAAGAGGTATGGAGCAGTAAAGGCAACGCTCCATGAATTCTTAACCAGGATAGGACACATTAACCAGCTTGTCTCTCCAACACTGCTACACTGCGTATGCAGCAGATAGAAGGCAGGACCACCACGAACGGTCTGGAAGTGGGCATAAACGAGAAAACTCCCTGCCCTTGCAGAAAACTGAAGCTGGTTACTGTACGGAATGTGTTATCCCAGCTCTAAAGCTACTAATTGATTGATTGTGAGGTTACTTATAACACTATGAACCACAGAATTTTGCCTTGAAACAGCTGAATATATCTCACCGTTCAGTAAAACACAGAGAAAACTTCATTCCTCTGTATTACAACACAGTGGTGCACCCAGGATTTTTCAAGCGTCAGTGATGGTAAGGGGGATCTGGGGAGGCTGCAGCAACCCAGCAACATCACAGGCAGCTTTTTTTTTTAAATTTCATTCAAATATTTCTGTATTTTTACTGGATTTTAACATAGCTTTATACTGCTCTAGTTTCCAAGCAGAATATTATATAAAAATAACATATGAAGTTGAAGCAATATTTAAAATTTTTAGCAAAAACCTCACACATAACACAGTACACTGACATTATAAAAGAAACATGCAGTACGACTGCCAAAAGATGTAAGAACTTCCTGATTCCCACAATTCTCGGCCTAAGCTGCCCTCTTTTAGGTCAAAAATATTTTGTTTTTAAAAACTCAAAATGTGGCCTATATTCCAGTGAATTTTATGGCTCAGCGGAGGGGGGGGGGGAGGAAGGGATTAATTGCTCCCATAGTCCCCCTGCCTATGCCACTGTAATGGCACATTCAAAATTACCTCATCACATTTGTCGATGCAGTCTTCTCTGGTCTGGAAATGGTCCACACAGCTTCTTCCTCATTAATGGCAGGAAAGAATCGTAAGGACAATGTGAAATTTGAGGTTCTCATGGGAATGACCATAAGGATTACTGTCCCCTGGGATGTAGAGACAACAGGATATCACATCCCTGAAAACAGCAATTTTCATAAGAAACAAGAGGTCTTCATGGTGGATATAAATGCTGCACATTTTGTGATAAATAAAAACCCATTTAATTCAATTCTCATGAGATACAATACACTTTTTGCTTAGTACTACATACATTACTCAACAATCAATTGAACTCCAACACAAATGTATTCAATCTACTAACATTCCTTATTGCAAAATATGTAAACCAGTGTGCAGAGTACAAGCATAACTTGGCTAATAACACTGGGGGGGGGATATTGTACCAGGGTATTAGGAACTTTATTTTACAAAGGACACAAATTTGAAAAAGGGGTAAATTGGTTCCAGAAGATGCAAGTTTTCCATTTCCTGTTTTCTGTGTACATTTTAATTGCCATTATTCAATTCAGCAACTATTCCCACTTTGAAAAATACTGGAAGGGCATTTGCCTCTGGAGGCACAATAGGGATCATGTTTACTAGTCACCATTAACAAATTACCTTCAATAATTACAGTACAGGATTACCGCAGCGAATGTGACAGTTACAACAGGCATGCTGGAGTCTGGAAAGACGGAACATCACTCAGATGTGTGCCTCATCACTGCTGATGGCCATACTGAAGTTATGTAATTGGATTCCACTCACTGTAACTTGAGGTCTTCATGCCACTAACTCTGATCTGTGTCAAAACACAAAACATTTACATGTTTTCAAACTGTGAAACTACCTTTGACTTGCCGTGTTTTGTATGCTGCTGTATCGTACTGTTGACAGTTCGTAAGTGTATTTACGGTTACGTTTTACCAAAATAACAGTAGGTCAGCACACACTATAGTGTTACAGATGTCTGGAAAACACAACATTGCAGACAAAATAGGATTTAAAACTAGTCACTTGTTTTTAATGATATATATCTTCAGTGCAGCTGTCTAATACACAAAAGCATTCACGTCCAATTCATCCCACAATATTTACCACCACCGCCACCACCTCCACTGGCTACAGCACATTATACAGTTTAACATTATCTTTGTACTAGAACTTTAATACAGCCTTAACATTATAAGACACAAATCTATTCCTCCTCAAACAGGTAATCAGTCACAGCAAACTTTTCTTTCATGTTCCTTTTTACTGTTGAGCTACCAAGGTTTTGGCTTTATAAAGCCATCATCAGACTCTACATATGCAGGAACAATCACAAACACAAGCAAACTCTACATAGTTACAGGGAAGGCCTTTCTCCTTTACAAACACAGGTAAAATTTTATACAATATAAAAAATAGTATAAAGATAAAATGTAGTATAAGATAAGTAAAACTGTGATGACTGAAATGTTGACTGTGACTACAAAATAATTATAAACTGTGTTATAGCATCAGTATTCCCCAGTGATGAATTTTATATGTTCTTGTTTTCTCTATCTTTATGCATTAAATTCCCAGGAGTGCTTTGTCTACAGTCTTCGGATTTTTCAAATGAATGTGTAGGCCTTTGTTATCAATCTACGCAATTTTTACAGTAGGCTTGCGTACATGGTATTACTATCTCCTGCATATACTGTGCTCTCTTGCATGTGGTGAAGAGGTTTCCGTATCACCCTGTACGTCTTGCACAGATTTTTCATGGTCGACCCCAGAGCTTACTTTTTACAGCGTCCAATGAGGGTACGCAACTAAGGACAAAGGTCAAATATTTTACGTGGAGTTGCGCGTACATACATTTTGTGAATTCACATTATGAGTGAAATATTGTGTACATCTGTATCTAGTTGAAAGACCATGATTTTAGTTGCAATGTAAAACTACATGTGAAACTCAGAAGGCTTATGTAAACTGAAATCTGCTGCTACCTGGTGCACTAAACAGTGAACTATATGAAATATTTGGTGAGGAGTTTTGCTGTACATTAGTATAACTGGCGATGCAATGTGTGTTTTGATCTGTCAGAACTATTCTTTTCGTTGTGTGTAGTAGCACAATTTTGAACCGTTAGACTGCCTGGCATTACCTGTATGCTGTTTCCAAATATGTTCATTTAGTCTACAAGGTTCAAAAGTATTTACGGACGCATTTGGTTCTAAAAGAGTCTCATATAAACGCTGGGAGTTAAAGGGACTGCTATTATTTTCTTGCCTCATTGGTCTTTGACTGCAAGTAGGTGATCTTAAATGCAACTGAGGTGAAATGTAGAACTACAAGCATTATGTGATATAAGTTTAAATTTTAGTAAAGGAGCAGTGCTGATGCATTCTGTAGGATGCTGTAACAATAAACACAAGAAAACTTGTTTCCCTCACCGTCTATGCCCATATATAGGCATTCTGTAATTGCCTATGGCAGTAACATGGCAACCACCACAGAGGGGATGAAAGGCTACACTTGTAAAAAGCAGGCAGAATTAAGTATATGGGCATGGGAAATTAAACACATGGTGTAAATGGTGATGTGAATAGTGACTTAGTGAATTTAAATGGTAATGTGTAGATGAAAATTTACTGGACATTAGTTTGGACATAAATGAACTACTAGTGTTATATAATATGGTTACCCACTCACAGGTTCAACAAATTCTGTTGATCTGAATTGCAAAACTAGAAAATGAACTTATGACCCTAAAGTGTAAATCCCAAAGTAAAGAGGCTTTAAAACCAAAACAAAAATGGTCTGACATCACAGGAAATACATATAATAAGTGCAGTCCAAAAAATAGAAAAGTGAAATTTACAATACAAAGTAAGTATGGACAAACATCTAATAATAATTCTTCTACTTTCTTTTTAAAAACATCAAGAACTGGAAACAACTATAGAGGATGAGTGCATGAAAGAAGACGAAAACACAAAGTTTTACTTACTGGTGACAGCCACATAAAAGGCCTTTCAAGTGAGCTCAAACAAAATCGATATAAAACATACCAAATAGTGGGTTTTATGAAACCAATGCTCATGTATCAGTGGCAGTGAACACAGTTAAAAAGAAGTGAATAAACTAACAGATGATGACATAATTGTCTTCTGCAGTGAGCTAATGACGTCTCTAAAAACAACTCAACAAAGGGATTCACCCAAGCAATTGATTTTGTGAGAAGGACTCAGCAAACTAATATAATAATCACTGTCCCACACAGGTTTGATTTAGAAAATTTTTTCTTGTATAAATAAGGAAGTAAAAGCATATAATAAAAGGTTACGTCAAGTAGCAAATCACCTTAATAGGGTAACACTAGTAAATGCTACGTCTGAAAGAAATCGTTTCAGTAGACATGGATTAGACATGAACATAAGACGAAAAGAAACAATGTCTAAGAAGCTAGCAGTTGTAATACACGAAAGAGTAGGCGAACATAAAAAAGTGACACTATACCCATGACCTGGAAAGATGACCCACTAAAGCACTTTGATCACAGAAGAGAAACTGATGTATCAAATGTAATTAGCAAAAGTGTAAACCAAGTTAGTAATGAAAGAGATCTTAAGAATGTGATAATGGTAGATATCCAAAACGAAGCGAATGAAAATAAGAAAACACCATCTACGAGACACGGGAAATGTCCCATCATAAGAAGTGATGATTTGCTTGAAACCAGTGATAAACAGTGAAGAAAAGAAAGATGATTTAAGTATGTATCATCAGAACATACGAAATTTGCATAATAATAAAGAGGAGTTAAGCACTATGCTTTGAGAAAAACATCTCAGTCCTCATTTATACGTTTAAGTGAGGATCATATGAAAGCGTATGAGATACAAAACTTTTCAATGCCTGGATATAATCTAGCAGCAAATTATTGTTGGAGTAAATACCTGAAAGGGGGAGTTTGCATTTTAGCAAGGAAAGATATAAAGTATCAAACAACAGATATAAAACAATAATGCAGAGACAAAATATCTGAAATGTGTGTAGTAAAACTAAAATTACAATCAACCAAATTAATCCTTGGCTGTTTTTATACAGCCCCTTCAGGCAATATACATCAATTTTTGGATCTTCTGGATGATGTTTAGAAATTTTTACGTCATTCTTCCACCAAGTTTGTACTCTGTGGAGACATAAATGTAAATTATTCAACAGAAAATACCATAATAACAAAATTAAACTTAATACAATAATAAACACATACAATTTAGAACAAGTTGTAGATTTTCCCATGTGTATATTTAAAGATAAGGAATTGCAACTTGATAATATATTTCTGGATCAGGCAAAACTACAATGTATTTCAGTTTACCCCACACAAAATGGATTATTGGCTCATGACACACAGCTTCTCATATTAACCCTTTAAAGACAAAGCATATCTTTTTTATGTAAGGACTCTGCATACCGCGCTGTGATCTCCACTTCAGTTATAAAAATCAGTCCCTTAACGTTTTATAAGGCAAAAGCTGCTGTTTGTTCAGAGATCCGTACCAAACACACAAACGCCATGTGGGCACCACGCAGACTTTTTTAATGTTAAACCTGGTTGTATGTAAAGTTACCGCTAGGCTTTAAAAGGTTAAACAGGACACCTATCTCATCTCAAACAACCCTTCAAAAGTATAAAATAGACAAATAAATAATGAAACTCTTGTAAATATTCACACACTGTTAAAGGAAGAAACATGGGTGACTGTATATAGTGCTTGAAATGCCAACAACATGTTCAATAATTTTTATTCTACTTTCCTAAGATAGCATGAGAATAGTTTTCCACCCTACACAGAAATCATGCGCAGCATAAAAATAACTGGACAACAAAAGAAATTCAGATATCATGTAGAAATAAAAGACATCTTTATATCAAATATGGGAACACTAATGATCCCCAAAAAAGATTATTACAAGAAATATTGTACAATCAAGAAAGTAATAAAGAAGCAAAAAATTATAATAGTCTAATAAAAAGATTCACTAATAAGAGTAAAACCATGTGTAATATTATTAGAGAAAATACTGAAAAGAAACAGGAACTAAATGGCATTTCTGACATCAACTTAAGAGACTGAAATTGTACAGGATATTAGAGAACTAGCTTACACTTTCAATAAATTCTATCAACAGTAGAAAATCTGAATTTAAATCACTCAAACCAAACTATGGCTGTATAACCATATTAAAAAAAATCTTGGCTGAACAAAATTACTGAGATGAAATTAATTCCAGTAACAGAAGGAGAGACAGTCAATACAATAAGATCTCTCAAACCTAAAATTCAAGAGGTTATGATGATATGTCTAGCAAAATTACAAAACACTGTGCGATGGAACTAAGCACACTACTTAAGTTATATGTTTAATTATTCACTACAAACGGGCACCTGCCCTGAAAGGTTCAAGCACTCAGTAGTTACACCTTTATATAAAAAGGATGACAAAACTAGAGTGATAAATTACAGACCAATATCACTATTAACAGTTTTCTCAAACATTTTAGAAACCATAATGTTAAACATGCTGAATCGCCATTTACAAACAAACATTTTGGTGCCTGAACAATGTGGATTCAGGAGAGGTATTAACATTCAACAGGCTATTTTTATCTTGACATATTCCATTCTTAATGCACTAAATCAACAGCAGCAGGTAGGACGAATATTTTGTGAATTATCAAAAGCACCTGCTTGTATTAACCACAAAATTCTTATTGATAAATTACACCACTATGGAGTATGCAGTGTAAATATAAAGTGGTTTGAAGCCTATCTGGCAGATAAGAAACAAAGGGTGGATATAATATCTCCAAATTATCAACAGGTTTGATCAAGTTGGGAAGAGTTACAGTATAGGGTCCCCCAGATCCATTTTAGGACCGTCATTGTTTACAATTTACATTAATGATTTACCTCTAAATATAGTGGTTCCAAATTGGTGTTATTTGCGGATGATATCAGTGCAATAATACTGCCAGCAATCTAAATAACTTGAAAACTACAGAAGTACATAAACTAACACAAATGAATGAATGGTTCACAGCAAATGGATTAACACTCAACACAGATAAAACAAATGTATTGCACTTCAAATCAAATTACCTTCAAAACATTAAAATTTAAATATCATGTCAAAGGAAGAAGGTTAAAGAAGCAGCATACAAAATTTCTTAGATTAGGTCTAGACAACTACATGAAATGGAAGACACATATAGGTTTCAAAACATCGCGGCCAGTGAAAGTATGTCTGAATTGCTTAGGAACGGAAGAGTCAACTTTTCAGTGTTTATGTGCATTAAGTGAACAATTATCATGTGAAATTAAACGAAACATTCTAGCCATAATGTGATTTGTGTAGAGACTGAAAACACTAAAAGTGATGTCAAATTAAACAAAATGTTGAAATCTGCCAAGTGGCAATCTGTGAAAGAATTAATAGTGTTGGAAGTTAATTTACTAACAGCAAAAATTGAAAGTTTGAAAGAGCTGGTTCATAATCAAGTCCATAATTAACCCCGATGGTCTGAGGTTGTAACTGGTATTGAGAAAAAATTCCACATTTAAGTCATATTGAAGCTAAACCGATTCCAGCAGCACCAATCATTATGATCTTCTCATCAAGTCTCTGGACTGTGTACGTGACACAAACAGTTTCAACATGTCTCTACAAAAGACTGGTAACTTTAAAAATAATAAAGGGAAAATATTTTATTTAAGACAAAACATAAAATAGCGATCAACGGGGACAGCCACGCTAGAGAAACTACTTCGGAACTCTGACATGACCTAAAAGATGATTTCTCAGTCCAAGACGTAGGGAAACTGGGATCAAACCTAAGACCAGTTTCAAATTCGGCTTCAAAGGATATAGAAGATCTAACAAAAAATGATGTAGCTGTGTGGGGTGGCACAAAAGACAGTGGCAGAAAGGACACTGACAAAGGCTTGTCCTCTATACCAAAATTTGTTGAAAATCACAGTAAAAGGAATGTTATAGTTATGAACTTACCTAAAAGATATGATCTAGATGCTATGTTATGTGTAAATAAGGAGGTAAAGGTCTTTAACAGAAAATTAAGCAAACAGTTAAAGGTGTTTGACTATGCTTTTTCAGTCGAATTAAATTGTGCCAGAGACCATTATACTAGGTATGGTCTCCTACTGAATATAAAAGGTAAAGAATACTCTGCTAATCAAATTGTGTCCACTATCAATGGCATTTTCTCAGTAACTAAGACACCTCCAATACCTGTGAACAGGACTGTAAATCAAGTGCAAATTAGGAGTAGCAGTTCTGGTGGGAACAAGTATCAGGATGACTGTCAACTACCGAGTGACTCTCCAGGATGTGATGATTTGGAACACAGTGAAGCTAAACTAACTATTCTACCAACTGAAAGATCAAGAATACCCCCCTCAAAAAGAAGTGATGAGATGTTTTGAATTAAGAAGGGGTCCTCATCCTCAAACAGAATGGAAACCACATGTGTACCGCATACATCAAATTTTAACTGAATTCTGGCCAGTAAAAAAACAACTGTGTGGTAGTGATCCAGGTTTGGGTGTGGACCTATATCATGTAATATCTGCATAAGAACAAAGGATACTGTTATATCTTTCCTAAAATTTTGCTGAAGTGTGCTAATGTTTATTTTAATGAGCACTAGGGCTCTCAACAGGTGAGAGAAGGCAAGAGGAAGAAGCACAGCCTGACCAAGCTCACCAACTTACACAACCTGTCAACAATCACAGGTTTATGAAGCCACCGCACCATTCAGTGGAAGATTAAAGAGTAGCGCATCTGGAGTGTGTGAAGATAAAACATTAAAAGCACCTCCAATGCCAATAATCTTTACTTCTGTCTCACCTGACCAAAGGAAACACTGCATCAATCAGATCTAAGGCAAAGCCACGTGGATGGTGCTTCAAATGACTGAGGTGGGCTTGGATCAAACTCCATTTCATATGGAATATGCCATGATCCATCACTGCTGACCTGAGCCATTGGACTGAATGTCAAAGGCAGCTGGAACAAGTACACAGACCTTCATTACACAGAATCCATTCAATATTTCCGCAGAAATAGGTTAAACAATTTATCCAAAGCAAACAATATTTTTCCTTTTATTTCATTAAACCTCTCATACTGAAACATGTTTCAAATATCCGTTATATATAAATGATATACATATTTTTATGTCATGTACCAACTTTGTGTGCAGCTATTTTTCATAAAATTGATATACAGACACTTCCACCCTGCAAAGTTGTAATTACAGTCGGGATCATGCAGACCAAAATAAAACCTGTCCAGAAACTTGTAATGTAAATATGCCACACACAACATTTCAGCTCTTTGGTGAAGTAATATGTAGACATGCATGAACGTGGCCTTTACATTACACTGTCACTTCCCCCAAGTGCAAAGGATGCTTACAAACAACCCTGCAATTCTAATAAAAATACCCCACTACTCAGGCTACCAATATGTATGTTCTACAATGAGTTCCCATATTATGAACAAAAAGAAGTCTTCAAGCCACACACACAGCAACCAATTTTGTTGTGTTGTTCAAATTCTGTAACTATTCAATAATTCTATGCCCAGACAAGTGAATACCACTGTCTTTTCATACACTAATACTATTCCCTGTACACTAACAATGTCTGTGCATGTGCAATGTAGTTCATGTTTATCCTCCAATAGAAATTAGGTTATAATGAAATGTGAAACTTTTGGAGACAGGCACTTAGGTATCGCTATAGACCATTTAAGTAAAATTATACCTCAGTGTTCTAATCTCAAACTGCTACCCAGGTGCTGCTGCCTAAAACTATGATCTCTTCGTTTACTACGCAGTCTCAAAGCAAAACATCTACAGATTTTTTTAGTTGAGGTTCAGGTAACCCATATGGTACCATTAACGTGTATGTTTCCACGTTAAGCTACATACTGATTAGTCTGTTTCAGATGTGTGACCACTTAACTCTACACACACCGCCCCCCCGCCCAGCACACTGTCAAAATGTAAGTAATCTACCAACATTTATGCCTGCATGTAATAAGTTTTATCTGTTAGAAGTCTTTTTCAGTTACCTTTAGCTGCACTTTTCCAGCCTCAGTAACATATCGAAGCTGACACTGATGCAGTAGCTGCCACCGTCTGAAAGTCGATCTAAGACTTTGATTCTTGAGAAGATATGAATGGCCTCGCATAAGGTCTTTAGAGAGGAACTTAGTCCCCATGCCACTGTGCAGAGCAGCATACAGCAGTAAGGGGTCATCCCGAGTCCTGTTACAAAATTTAAACACATCCACATAAGGCTACATACACACTTTTACCAACACTACAGTGCCCCACGAATACAGAACAGGTCAGCGGTTAAAGTTAAGCTGCTTTAAGTTAAACTTTCCATCAGGTGAAGTGTAAAACTGCCCCTGTCCACAACATGAAGGCATACAGAGGAACTGAGGTATACCCCCCCTTATTTTTAACCTCTGCACAAGATGCAGGTGAGTGGTTAACTTCATGCCCTGGCCGCTTTACCCCTGGTAAAGAACCCAAGTACCCACTGAATAGGAGGCCAGGTGGGTCCCAGAGCCAGCCTGGATGTTTTAGAGACGAGAAGAAGCTCTTGCCCCTGCCAGGATTTGAACCCTGCCCACAGCTCAGAAAGAAAAGGGCACTTATGCTACCTTAACTTTCTGCAACAAGTAACAAAATGCATGTTGTAATTTCTGCTATTCCTACTGGTGGATGAAGGTACAGTGATCAGGCTTCTACCACGTGTTCCTTCTAAAATGATCTGTTTCACAAACAAATTTTAGGTCCAATAAATTTTTTAAAAACAGTTCAAAGAAAGCCCACTTTGGTTCACTTCTGGTTCAGATAAGCAGACAAGTGTCACCTCACAACAAAGAAGCAGTTTTCAATCAACCACATGCAAAGAAATGGTAGTCTGTCCTGGTGCACACCATGAAGATACACACAGCAGGAGTACAGCTCTACTCATTCTTAACCTCATCACTGGATGCAGTTTGGTGGTCAGCTTCAAGCTCTGAGTGTTTTACCTACAGGTAAAGACCTCCCTGCCCCAGCACCCATTCATGAGGAGGCTGGGGGAGCCCCAAAGCTGGTCTGGATACTTTGGAGAAGAGAAACATTTCTCCTCCCTCTTGGATGAAACCAGGATTCCTTGGTTCTCTGGGATGTACTCTTGTCTAAGAGGCCAGTCTTCCACAAAACCAGAAGCTGCCTCAAAATTCCAGGTGCCAGAAAAGTTACATCAAGCAACTCCCATACTGAAGATCCACAAATATTAGGCGCCACCATACAAAATTTAGTGAACCATGTGACCTGCCAACTGGAGTATGTTCACCCCTGGCTTAGGCACTATACTGTCTACACCATCCCAGCACCTTCATTCATACATTTACTAAGACAGAGCAGTTACTGTGTATGCAGCATAAGCTTCAGACATACAACATATTTTCTAGATTTTCTGGCTAATTCCTATCAGCTTAACTCTGTATCAGTGTGGGACTAAAGTCTACCTTTGGGTAAGCATGTCCGGCAAGAAGATCTCTGTTAACATTCACAAAATAATTATCACAAAATGTCAGAAAATAGAAAATTGGTTTATTTTTGTGTGCTTTGTGCACCAAGATAGTTCTCAATAGCAATGAAAAACACAGTATACTCAGTCAATGTACAATATAATCCAAGTACAACACTGTTCCAACGAGCCAGATGTGCGCTAGATGTGCACATGTCTACAAACTCTCACTCACAGCACTGCACTTCTCTCCCTGTACAATGAAATCCAACAAAACTGAAGCCTTAATTTTCTTTTGTTTTAAATAGCTTATATACAGTGGTTAACTCAACCAGTAACTAACTCTCCCCATAGACCAGAGTCCATCTCAGGTGATGATACTAAGCTAAGAAATTCCTCATCTTTGGATTCCAAAGGCTCACTGCCATTCTTACCAAAACTCACTCCTGGTCTCTATCCTGAATTAGAAGACCCATTCCACACCTGCACACAGTCTGCTTTCCTTCATAAAATACACTTTTACATGGTCTAAATATTGGGACTTCCCTGCTCTTACTGGTTCCTTGGGGATCACTGGTAACATAAGAGAAGCTTGGACCCTCCACAACCCCTATCAAATATCAACCAATTTTCTCCAACAGTCAGCAGTGAGACTCCCAACCTATACTGTAACTGGAAACCGGCCATCTAAATTTGAACACAGAACTTTTACAAAGTTCCAGTAGCAGACAACAGGTGTTTCATGCTGATGCTAAACTGATGCTAAATGAAGTATTAAAACACATTCACACCTGGTGCCTGCCTATCTGCATCAGCAATATATGCTGTAATGCGCACACTACACTAACAGTGTAGTCTATTCACATACGATAACATGTATCTTTAAAAATAACTGAACAAAGGAATATACAATATACTTGGCCAATTTTATTGCAATTTTCAGTGCTTGCTTTGCAATATTTCCATCAGTGATAGTAGCAGATCTTACGAAACACTCTCTACTGCACTGAGAAACTTGCTCTCCAATCAGCACCATGTTAAGAGCAATGAGAGACCCGATGCTCCTTTTCAATTTCCCTTCTCTTGTTACTGTTAGACATACTGAGAAAATCTTTGCCTTCTCACAATGCCTAAGAAGTTGACATCCTATAATGCCATTGTTTACCAGCAGTTGCCTTGAACTACACAAATTAGAAGCTTACAAACTTCATGCAGTGAAAGAACAGTTTCCTATGAACCTGGTAGGCAGTACAAGAGCCACACAAGCAGAAACTTCTTTCTTGCATCGAATATGTGTGTGTGTGTGTGTGTGTGTGTGTGCACGCATATGTCGGAGGGGGAGGGAGCATGTTGCTACTTACAAATTCTCAGCCAGGAACACGTGAGCATTTCTATAGATGTAGTCCATGTAGGACGGTGACCACGTTTGCATGTGCTTCCTTCCCAGAACAAGCACTTTCTTTGATTTCCTTACAAAATGCTTTACAACATGATGTAACTGCAAAGGAACAAGAGCCCTGTGACCTGTGTCATACATATGTAAGATTACTATATTAGTAAGCTTATGCATGGAGGCATGAAGTATGAAGAAAAATTTACTCTACTCTCAGCATGCTTTGGACAATCATTTATTCCAGCATTTTCAAATTTATCTTCTACTCAAACACGAAATATTAAAAAAGGGCTACAAAAGGAACATGAGCTCTCAACCTACCAAAAGAACTACATGTAAGTTGCAAGGGCAGAGAAGCATATCTAGATTTAGAGTGGGAAAGTAACAATATGATGAAGAAAAGTACATAACAAACAGCTTCATAATTTGTATTCGTCAAGTGAGATTATGATGATTAAACCAGGAAGGATGAGCTGGGTAGGACATGTGGTACACACATGGTAGAAGAGAGATGCATACAGGATTTTACCAGGTAAAACAAATGTGAAGAGACTACTTGGGAGGTATGCATAAATCGCAGGATAATACCAAAATTAATTTCATATAAATATGGTCCAATGGTGTTTAGTGGACTCAAATGGCTCAGGACAGGGCTCTTGTGAGCAAGGAAATAAACTTTATGCGTTTTGTATACTGTGCATTTTATCGTAAGTCCAAATCAAACCAACAAGTTCAGAAGATTACAGGTAAATATATTTTCAACCCCTACATATGTTTCCGTAGATAGATTACCATCTTCAGAGGGCACACATCTATTTTTAACTATTAGAGGCATAGTGTATTATTGTTTTTAATCTTAATCCACCTGTGCATCTTGAATCGTGACATGCCAAAACTTTAATTGGTAGCCATGCATTGTGTGTTTGGATGCCAGTAATACTTGTGACTCACTAACATGTGCCCCCTGAAGATGGCAATCTGTTTACCACAACATATGTAGGGGTTGAAAATATACTTACCAATAATTTTGTGCATTTGTTGGTTTGATTTGGACTTATGGAAATAAGCCTTTGGGTGACATAAGACAGGTACATTCATATCCAGCTGAGTGATTATGAACTCCTCAAAAAGAATTCTGCCGCAGTTCCAAGAATTATTTGGAATATCCAATGTACATTAGATACCACCATGTTCAACAGCATGCTTATACAACAGTAATGTTTCCAATTCAACTTTTCAATGAACAAGGAAGCAGCCTTTCAATATCGCTCATGAAACAGCAGTTTGTTGTAACCCACACAATTTGTCAAACTGCAGTTCCTGCATTACTAGACACTTGGGTTACAAACACACCTCCTGTAAAAATTTTGTGTCCACAAAAAAAATTCTTCGCTTTATATTTTCATAATAACATAACATGCTATTAAGAATCTGCCAAGCTTTTTCTGTCTCCTGTAAAACTGCTTATCAATGCGTTACAACACTCTGCTGTTTCATGAATGTTACATAACGTAAATTTGCTGACATTTTTATCATACTCACTGTTCTTGCCTGTGACTGAGGTGACTGTGTCTTCTTAGACCCACCTGCGAACGCAACATTTAATCCATCAATTACCATGTCATATGGGGCAGTCATTTTGACAAAGTGCAAGAATTCTTTTACTTCTTCAGGTGTAGTATTGCGGAATACGTCTTTACCAACTACAACCCTCTCCATGAACGCACACTGCAATGTTTGAAATTCTTCTTCTGTTATATTGATGGTATTTAAGGGCTTCTTGCATGACTTACAGATACCCCTGAAACAATTCATAGTACACTTTAATCTCATATTAAAGTAAAAAAATTAGGTTACAACAAAGTTCTGGGAAGAACTTATGATTCTGATTTTGCTTAAACATTTCAGTTTGTTTGGTGTTAACTGGAAAGCACCACAAACCAACAGGGAAGTACTTCAATGTTACCGCATCTACCACATGAATACCTACGAAAAATTGCAACTTCAATGCACTCAATGAATGACAAAGTAAATAACAAATAAGAGAATATACTACAACAACAGAAGTAGGAAACAGATGTCATCGTATAAAAAGTACATGGGGCATTTGCAAATGATTTGGACTCAACTAATTTGCAGCAATTTTATTATTTTTCGGCTGAATACTAAACAACTGCTAGCTCAACATATTCTCCTCTGAGGTCATACATTGCTGCCATCTCTTTGGAAGAATCTGGATGGCTTCATGGTTTCATTCATTAACGGTGTTGTAATACCACTCACGGACAGCCACCTGTGCACTTTCCTTGCCACGGTTAAAGCTCCACACCCAGCTGCACAGTGCTGCGTACCGTGCTTTCTCTCCACACACTGCAGGTAACTGATGATGAATATCTAACAATTTAACACCTTCTCTCCAAAGCAACCACATGCTCCATCTCTGCCCGTGATAATCACGTTCCATTTTGTGACTTCTGTCCAGGTGCTTCAACCCCACTAGACTGCATAATGACACAGCAGCTTTACACAGGCATGCATAACTATGGCCATTTGGTGGTGGAATGATGTAGTATGACTACACTATCTGATGATAATTTGTGCAATCTCACAGTCTGTTGTTTGCTAAAACAGTAACCCCAACCGAAATCACTTCTGAACACCCTTTATATATATGAAACAGAAAATAATACTAGAATTTCCTCACTCACTGTGACACCCTTTCATCACTCTTTCGCCTTCACATAGCACTATCTGTCCACCTCTACCACTCCAAAACTTTTTGTATCACCACACTACACTACACACATAACTACTGAAAATGAATATCCCGAAGAGGCTTGAACCATGAAGGCTCATATCTGTAATCACAGATCAGAACCATCTGACCACCACAATCATGCTGATGGCTATGCTAGGGTTACCTGATACCCCAAAACTGTATACACCGTAACAGTCATTGCTACCACTAACAAAATAAGTATAAAACAAACAATGGCTAAACTAACCTACAACCACTACTTAGCATAAAGTATTAGGCTTAAGAAAAGGAATTAGAACAGTTAATCATTCCTAAAGAAAACATAAAGTACAAAACACCAGCATACAAAATTAAAACATGTAATAATTGCCTCTGACTCAGTGCACTCTATGAACAGAAAGAAAATGTGAAAAAGTACCGGTAACCAGCTTGCAAAACAAGGGGTCTCAGAAGTGATATAAAGATATCAGCAGAAATTAAGAGGAGTGCTACATATAATGAAACAATCACATGGACAAACTATCATCAGGCAAGATGAAATAACAACAAAACTCTTTTGTACTTACAGACTATTAAAAAGTACTGGGATTCCTAAAATTCACAGCTGTAATACAGAAATGAAGTGAAATAAAATGTCCAAAATGTGAGAAAACATGTGTATGTACAAAACAAGAAATGGTATACATCAAGAAAAAGTATAAGGCACTCATCATGGTACACAAGACATGATACTACCAACATAGAAGTAGAAAAGCTCCATCAAATACTACTGAATCAGAGTACCAAATAACAAACCACTGACAGTTTTGCTCACAAGTCATAACAGAACATAGAGAAACAACACCTGAGAAGTAAAAGTGTCACAGTATTCGGTATTTAAGTTGATATATGCAAAGAGTGAAAATGAGTACTACTGTAACACATCTGTGACAATATTCAATTTATGACAAGCTGGTGTAGCAAACTGTGGTAATGTAAAAACGGTAGGTTTATAGTGAGCATAGAGTTCAGTGATATATGTCTGTGTGTTACTTCCACTGGCACAGGTTCAAACTGTATTAAATTCACCACACAGCCTCACAGTTTCACATCAGTCACATTTAGAGCTAATAATGTAACAATGGTTTAATATAAAATCTGTATGTAGTTTTGTAATCTATCTCCATATTAAATAAAATGGGACAGCCTTCAGAATAGAGTGGTATATGTATATGTTATACCAGTAACATGCTGCACTGGAAACTTTGGTTGGTACAAGAAAATCTAGGTGACAAATGGAAGACAAGAGGGGCTGGCATAATACAACACCGTAAAATATGAAGACACTTGTTTTGGGCAAAAGTTGTGTTAGGTGAGTTAGTTTTCAATAGGTTATGTTATATTACTGACCAAGTTTGGGTTTCAAAAGGATACCGTTAAATTCGCCAAACTTGATTTGAACAAAACTGACATTATGTGAGTTTAGTTTTTGTTATGTCAGTGCACGGATTAGGGTTCTGAGTATGGAATAACAAAATTTACCAGTAGAGTAAAATCTGCGATATGTGGCATTGGATTATATGGAAATCTCTATTAACCCTTTAAAGACGAAGCGTATCTGTTTTATATAAGGACTCAGTGCGTACTGCGCAGTAAATACTCTCCACTTCGGTTACAAAAACCAATCTCTTAATGTTTTATAAGGCAGGAGTTGCTGTTCGTCCTGAGATCCGTACAAAACACATAACCGCGATGTGGGCACCACGTTGAATTTTTTAACGTTAAACCTGGTCGTATGTAAAGTTACCGCTAGGCTTTAAAAGGTTAACTGGCAAATTGACAAAGTGCCCCATCAGATTTCACTCTTGCATTAACCTGCAGCACTGACTGCCCCCCCCCCCCCCCCCATTCCAAGAATTTGACCAGCTCACACATTCCCGTTACTCGAAGTGGCGGTCAGATAATGTAGTGTGGTAAAATGAGTTGCTTTATTGCCTTTGCCTTTTACATGGTGTTACAATGCTGTGCCTGGAATATCTCATTTTTGTCACTGAAGGGGCTGGTAAAAAGTCGAAAACAGTACTGTTAACGATACGCAAAAATAGACATATGTGACAGACTTGAACGTGATGAAAACCATAAGAGGTTATTGAAAGAGTATGGTTAGGTCTGTCCATGACGTTGCTAGATACACTAAGATATGCATTAAGTATAACAGTCTTGATATCCAGAAAACTGCAATATCTGGCAAACCTTTGTTCCTGGAGGTGTCAGATATTGCAAATTTTACTGTACACATATCTCATTATTTCCGGTGTGAGTACACAGCAAAGTTCGCTACACTTCCTTTTGATTGAAGTCATGTTTGGTGTTTAGTCTGCAATGAGTTAGCAGTGGCTACGTTAGTGTTTCAATTAAGGTTTTATCATGATACAGCAACATAATATAAGCTCACAACTACCTTAAAGTAATATAAAACACAGTACACTATGTGCCTTTGCTACTTTAGACCTCTAGTACAAAACATTTAATGTCATCTACCTACTTTCTTTGAAACTTCAATTACCATGCTATTAGGTTTGTACTCTACAGGCCTACCAACTACATTTCAGACCAACAGTGACTTACACACATGTCACAGTATGCTGGAGGCACACCATTCAAAATTTCATTTGTTACCAACATGAAATTACGAGCTAACTATTGATTTCACACAGCCATCATGTTCTTTTAGATTCTGTGCAAAAAATTAGTTAACGAACAACACACATTCTTAAGATTTATTATAGCACATGGTTTTTACCACCAGTTTCGAAAGGATGTTAGGTTACAGTAGGCCAGATATTTTGGTTTAGTCTTAGTGTCTGTAAGCTCTGACAGTGACGATCACAAAGGTGGGTGAATCAATAACCACTTGTACAAACTTCCAGTGCTGCACAAATCCTAGGTCCAGACCACACTTTGTATGGTGGCATCTAACACTTTCAGTATCATTATTGCAGTTTATTTACTTACAGAAAAAAAAGTGTGACATTTCACATGCACCAACAGAAGTGCCAGAGAACAGTGACATTGCGCATGACTTCAGACTTCTGATGCAACATAAATGAAATATCTGTTCTTCTTAGCTGTTATGCAGTACAAATTAGTAGTTACTGACCAAGGTTCCTGGACAACATAATGGTTCCATCTTCAAGCAGAACCGGGAAGTTGTCCCAGAACGTACCTAACTACCAAACTATGCTGCATAACATCCGTGGACAGCGAAGATCTCAACAGTGAGGTTCACAGGTAACTAAAGAACTCCGGGTCCTCAGTACGGAACTTGCTTCATGTCACCATTCTGGGTCACAGAAATTGAAGGTGGATCCCAGATTTCTGGGAAATTTGTGGATCCCTAAACTGAACAAAGGAAGTTAATTTTTCCTTGTACCCTTCCATCATTCTGGGGAGAGTAATGTGCAAGTGGAAATACGGCTCCATGAATTAATCCCGTACTAGATATCATACACATATACACACAAACCCAAACTATGGGCTAATAAAGTATATGGTAACCACTGCCTTAAGAATGAGCAAAAATAAGAGCAAGCAATTTATACCTGTCAGTCAATGTTGAAAACTCAGCATGCACCTTTGTATTATGACCTGCTGTCTCATGATACAACATTCGTATCCGTTCAGCTACATCCTTTGTTGGCTTCAAACCATTTTCAACAAACATCCTAAGGAACTCTTCTACCATTTGCCACCTAAATTTAGGACTTGGGGAAGTTCTGTGGCAATACTCCAGCTGAGCATGAAACACTTCAGGTCGTATGTTCCGTCCCCGCTGCAACATTTCACTAATGAGCCGCAGACTTATGTTTGGTTCATCATTATCATAAGCTGTCTTAATTAAAACACTGTACACAGTGCTTCCCGGAAAACATGTTAATTTAGTCATATCAAGAAGATCCAGCCCCAGCTTCCAGCTGCTTGTCAAACACAGGCCCAGAATTGCATTTTCTGCTGTGTATGCATCCATTACTGGACATCTTGAACAAAGATCTTTGTACATAGATAGTACCAGTTGTTCATCAACGCCTTTCTCTCTACAAAAATAACACATCCTCATAAACTGTGCTATACTAGCAATATTGAGTTTCCTGCCAGAAACAGCGAGATGTTCTATGTAAGACAAGCCCACATCGAGTTGTGTGAGTCTGCCACATAGTCCTATTATAATAGCGTCTATATTAGAATAATTGACTGCCCTGTTTTCAGCACACACTTTATCTTTAATTGCTTCCCATTTGGTGGATGAAAGCCGATTTCCTTTCGAAATAACTGAAACAAGAAAATCATCACCCTCTGCAGTATCATTGTCATCACCATTATCACCATCTTTTTCATCTTGAGACTGAAGAACAGCATATGTGCCACTCTTTGGGATGCCACTTGAGAATGAATGTGTTTGCTTATGCAATGAAGTTGTTCTGAAGCCTGGAAACATTTTCAGAACACTGCATTCACATTCGCCTGATCTTGTATGTCCACTGTGTAATACATGCCTTGAGGTTGCAAATGTCCGCAAACACTTCTGTGTCGAAAATATATACTTCAAGTGTCTTGACATGGCAAAAACGTACTACTTGTCTGAAACAGTAAGAAAATGTGTGCCTGAAACTAAAGTATACCGCTGAAGGCACATACTAGTCGTTCAAACCTGTTCCTGCCCCATTTACACATTTCAGAACAGGCCCGGAAGTTTACTGTGAAATATGCAGAATTACAGCGGAATAATGTCTAACGCAGTTCGATGCACCTCAGTCGGGTTCGAACTACTACGGACCAGATACTCATTACTCAATCGCAATTACCCGTATGTTACACCTACAGATAAGCTTATACCTAACCACGGGGACATGGGTATCATTCCCATGTGTACGAAGAGGTAGCACTATTCTACATTCCACCCACGTGTTTAAGTGTACTTCCACTACAACAAACACGCATGTTTGCTAAACTTAAAAATATTACGATTTCACGGACGTAATTCCAACCCCCACCATCCCCACATAACACTTCGCCGCCATGTTAACTTCTGTCGCTCTTACAGCGGCAAAATCTGCAGTATTAATCTGTGATACGCGGTGCCAACCTTAGCGTTACGATTACGCAGCATTCACACATGAAATGAGAATTTACTAATCATTGCACCTGTTTAACAGAATGGCGATAAATAGGACTGCAGTAATTATTTACGCATATCACGCCTATCAAATACATACAAAATGTATCTAACATGTTTCTCTCAAGGTTAACACCGTTACCTACAAATTATTGCAAACGTTCGGAGTAGATTTCTATGTAGATCAAGGTCGAGGAATGAGTCTAAAATGGAATATTACTGTTAATTATTTACAGATTTCAACAGCTTGCGTTTTATTGAAAAAGGAACTTCCGTGCAATATTCTAGCCATAACTTGTTAGTCTACTTCAATTATGTATAATCTAACATAGAGGTGCATTCACGTAACCACTGTAGCCGTGCAAAAGCAGTGCGTATTGTATATTCTGAATGTGCGTCTGTAGCCTTAGTCATGCACCATGCAGTGTGTATGCGCCGTATTACATACATACATTACATGGATCCATAATTTTGTCACCAAACAATAGGATGTAGGATAAGCCATAAACATACAAAAATGTACAGGACTTTACATTGCAAAATACATTTAATATTTAATTGACAGTCTTAGAGGTCATTATTATAGGTTATCAGTACACATAAGAAATTCATCTACAGAGTAAAAGGAGTGTGCATTTAAGTATCTTCTTAGTGCTACTCTAAATTGTGCCTTTTCAATCTTAAGATTTGTGAGACTATGTGGTAAACTGTTGAAAATTCTGATGCCAGAATAGAATACACTTTTCTGAAAGCTTGATAGGTTGGCAATTGGTCTATGAAGATGGCGCTTATTCCTTGTATGAACCCTTTAAAGACGAAGCGTATCTGTTTTATATAAGGACTCAGTGCGTACTGCGCTGTAAACACTCTCCCCTTCGGTTATAAAAACCAGTCTCTTAATGTTTTATAAGCCAAAAGTTGCTGTTTGTTCTGAGATCCGTACAAAACACATAAACGCAATGTGGCCACCACGTAGAATTTTTTAATGTTAAACCTGGTCGTATGTAAAGTTACCGCTAGGCTTTAAAAGGTTAATACTGTGGACTGATGAATTTGTTTGAAAATTTTCTTGATTATAAACAAAGAAGATCATACAGAAAATATGTATTGGCACGGAACAACAAAATCTGGAATTTTTTTAAATAGACTCCTATGTGGAGTTCTAGCATGTTCACCAACCATAACTCTGATCATTTTCTTTTTTAAAGTAAATCTCTTCCTGCTGTTGGAAGAATTTCCCCCCATAATTATTCGGTACTTTATAATAGAGTGAAAATATGCAAAATAAATTGACTTGAGAGTGTTAATGTTGCTGATGTGGCACATTGACCTAACTGTGTAACATGCTCCACTTAATTAGGTATCATTTGATCAATATGATCCTGCCCATTTAGGTGGTTATCAAGACGTACACCAAGAAATTTTTAATTTACTGTTTCTTCTGTATACTTATCTTTATAACCAATAAGTCAATGCACAATGTGATGAATTACGTGTTACAAATTTCATCGTATTTGTCTTCTCTAGATTTAGGACTAACTTGTTTGCTGCAAACCATTCAATCATACTGGGGAGAACTGAGTTTGATATCACACAGAAATCTTCAAAATTTCTCTTACAGATTATGACACTAGTGTCATCAGCAAATAATATTGGTTCTGATTAGGAATTTATTCTCAGTGGAAGGTCATTGATATAAATTATGAACAATAATGGCCCTAGAATGGACCCTTAGCGGGCTTCATGTTTCAATGTACCCCTGTCAGAGAAAAAATTTTGAGTCAAACTAGGAAATCTTATTTCAACTTTCTGTCTTCTGTTTATTAAACAGGATCTGAACCAATCTGCCGTCACTCCTTCAATGCCATAGAAATGTAATTCAGCTAACAAAATTTCATGATTTACACAGTCAAAAGCCTGTGCATCTTACCAAAGCTCATATATGCATCCTTTTTGTTTCCAAAATGCTCTAGCTATAGCTCTCTACACAGCCCTTCTTTTCTCCTCCATGCTAGGATGACACCGCCAACCATTTAGAATCGCACTGATAAGGAATCATGCCACAGTGTTGTTCATATACAGCACCATATTACTTGCTATTTATTGGCATGGGGGTCAGAAGCAAGCTGCTAAAAGGGGAAGCACTGCACACAAACTGCAAAGCTTTTTCTCTACATTTCAAAAAATCCACAGTGCCCAAATATGAATGCCCATCAGAATAAACATTTTTGAAAGAGGCGTAACACTGCCCAGTGACTAGCAGTGGCCACATCATGGATAAGGCAGCTGGTATTATGGAACTCAGCTAGCAAGTAATCTTGTAACTGTTACAAGCTGCCAAGGGGCGGCTTGGCCTATCTTGAATATACACACTGTCAACATGCACACGCCCTGATGTGGAGATACACTTCTGCACACACTTGCAGAAGACATTATGATAAAATAAGCATTTTATATTTACTTTTTAAACTCACACACTTTCTGCCAAACAGCTAGGACTTGACCACCCCAATGCAACTTAACAACAAACATTCTGAATATACATATTCCAAACCACCATCATGCACAACAAAATTTACAAATACACAGGTTGCTAGTTTCGGCTTATCAATTAAGCCTTCACCAGACCTATTCAATATCAACAGCCATACAAAAAACTTATACATTCATGCAGGATTGAAATGTCATTCCCTCACAGTGTACGTCATAAAACCTTGTGTTGAAGTACACAAAAGTACTGTAATATTATGAGTATAAAAACTATAGTTTTAACAAAAATGGTAGGCACTTTATAACTCATACATAAGGCACACTTCAGTCTTGTATTTCACCCGGCACTGGAACCATCAGTTTATATGAAGGTGAGTTAACCCAATGTTCATTGCAATCCTAATTTAATATGCATAATATTCCATTAATTTTTCTAAAATGGTAATTTAATATGCATATACTCCATGAATTTTTTAAAATGGTAATCACCTTCTTCCTATTAGTTTCTTTTCCGCCTTGGGGTTTGTTTTGATAGCTATGGAAAATTGTTCGGTTCATGTTTCTGTGCCTGTAGATGGTCAATGTTACACAGACATTCACTGATCGATATTTGGTGTGTGCACCCTATCACATACATCTGTCTACTGCGATGTGGGGTAGCCTGTGGATTTGTACAATTTGTTGTGCATGAAGGTGGTTTGTAACACCTATATATTTGAGTGAAGCACAAACATGAGTGTTTCACCTACAAAACAAACATTCTGACATTTTCTAAAAAGTTATATACTTCAAAAGAAAGTGAAATTCTAACTGGTCATAATTTGCACTGCTTATAATGGCACAAGAAGCTTCTTTGGACCTATCCCAGAAGAACGCAGTCTTCTTTGTACCTGTCAGATGTAAAGTTCTCTTCCCTAATGCTTTCACTTCAAACTTCCACGACATGTCAATTTCCCAGCAGACAATCAGGAAAGCGGTTTTGCTAATGAATCACAAACTCTATCACAGTCCATATGAATTCTTTCACAAGTCCCTCTCACAAACACATACACACGTGCATGCATGTGTGAATGCAGGGAAACAACACACCTTCATGCCACCCTTTTACACAGGCCACTTCATTGCCCAGACATCAAGGGCCTCTACATGCTATATATATGCCTCACTGCTTCCTTTTTAATGGGCTAAAGAGATGCATACATATTAGTGACATGCAAGGCCATATAATAGCCATCGTAATACCCTACTATAAAGGCTACATATAAGCATTCAGTTCATCACCCTACCTTTACTGATGAGCAGTCAGTGAGAATGCCTGCTGAGTAATAAGGTCTTGGCTGACATTCACAACAGCTGGACTATGCTGGCGGTATCCCCACAGGTCATGACAGTAGTCCTTGCTGGTGAGGTATGTGTACTTGTCCACTATCTTGAGCTCATGTTGTTTGCAATTCCTGGAATATCACATACTTTCATTTAATATGCTAAGTCTCTCACTCCTAACCTCAAGGGTGCACTGTATGACATTGAGCTGATAACTTACAGAATACATACATATATACATAATGTAAACAGCAGAAAGGTGCTGGACATTTATGTCTCAGGTTATGCAAACATCCTATCAGGGTTCTGTTATACTTTAAAAAGAAATAACACTACATTTAGGTATATAATGAAGGATTTTGCCTCAATTTATGACAAAACTAAAAGAGAGCAAGTAACAGTTACTACCTGTTACACATCCAAAGCCCCTGACACATGAAACAGCACACAACAGTGTATTCTGCATGATGTGTAACACCATCACACTTTTACAGAAACTGTATAATACAAAACAAAGTAACAGAACTCATGTGACACCATAATAGGATGCTATGACCATCAAGTACACTCGATGCATCTTTTAATACTGTGCTTTCTGGTGACAGTAAAATAAACAGCGGTTTTGCCTTCACATTTCCCAGATCTGAAACTGCAGCATTTAGAGTAGGTGCAACAAGTCAAAATCTCCAAATCACACCTCTTTGTTGGCACAAACAAATTAAACAGCTAACTTAAGCAAGCCATCTTTACTAAATGGGAATGCCTCACCTTAGCCCTGAACCAAGGCTGGCAGGTTACACATCCTACCTGAATTAGTAACAAACAGGACTTGGCTCAAATTGACAATATTTTCTGAACTAGTAACATATACAATTTTCCCACCTTACCCCTGAATGACTCACAATCTTACCTTTGTACCCTCTTCCCCACATGAAATGCTGTACTGCTACAAAAGGGTCACAGATACCAGAGAGTGAAAGTACTGCGTTCAACAACAGATGCTATGGAGTGAGAAACCTCCCTGGAATCTGTCACATCACTGTAGACAGTCCAAAACCTCACTACACTCCTCAATCTCGTAAAATCTCTAGTTGAAGTGTACACAGTTCAGATTCCAAAACTCACCACAACAAAATGTTACTAAAAGATCAAGGTAAAGTTCTCCCTGTCGACGCCATCAAGCGAAGGGGGATATATCACCACTCATTCTTAACCTCAGCACTAGCTGGAGGTTTGTGGTTAACTTCATGCTCCGGCCGCTTTAACCGCGGTAAGGGAATCTGTAACCTGGTACCCATTGAATGGAAGGGGATGGGTTCCTGAACCAATGTGGGCTTTTGTACTAAAATATTAAAACGACACACACACACACACACACACACACACACAAACTTGAAATAACCTATAGTCGTAACAACACAGTCTCACCACAGATATCATCGTGCACGCAGCTAGCGCCCAAATTATTACTTTAAACCAAACGTTTTCCTTCAGAAGTCAAACCGCCGAAACACGTACAGCATTGTGTAGTCAGTCAGCAACGTGCTGCTACTTAAAAGTTACCTTTACATATCTCACTTCTTTGTCCCTGCCAAATTAATAAACTTAGTTCTTGCCACACACATTACCATTTTTTTACACACACACTACATAACAAAATCAATTTTTATAGTTTCATGGGAAGAAAACCCGTACATCACTGCCGCTCCTTCCATTGAATTCGTCGCCCTGCTTCCACCACCGATTGCCTGATCGTCTAGTATGATCCGTGAGCACAGATCATCTGTGAGTGCAGCATTAGCAACCAGACGGATCGCTTGTTCCCCCCCCCCCCCCAACCATTGGGCTTCTTGTGTTTCCTTTTTCCAATATTATTCATTCATTTCATGTTTAACTTTTAATTTAATCTCATACATTATTTTCTATTTTATTTACTTACACTTACCTTTAAATTTTCCTCCCTTACTCTTACTTTATTCTATATATGTTTTCTCTTCATCCACCCCTCGCTTATCCCTGTTCAACCGAACTGGCTGTCATCATGCTTAATGATCCCCACTCCGCGTCAACCTTCCAATTAGCATCTACCACAGATCATGTAGTATAGTATCAATGTTATAGGTCGGCTTTTTTTCCGTATTGGACTCTTGACGCTTGAAGATGGGACTTATACGTTGTCCCGAAACGTCAGTAAGCAATTACCACACGACGCAGCGTAATATCCCAAAAAAGCGCAGATCTCAGCCTTCTGTCTTATTAATATGCTAGTTACGCTGATGGCGTAATGAGACAAAGAAATGTTTGCCGTACTCAAAAGCTGAAACTGGATTTTCAGAAATAAAATACAATGCACGGAAACGAAAAAGCAGCCAGAGGTGTGTTATTATTTGGAGCCTTTTTCCAGAAAGATGAGTACCAGGATTTTAATGTGGCAAAAGCCAGCGGATATTGTGATCGGCCAGGGTCAGCAGCTCCTTCCTCGGGCAGGGCATTCAGCTTCTCCAAGACGGTCTAGTAACGGGCTCTTGTGGAAGCCATAAGAAAGTACTGGATTAAATAAAGGAAGGGGTAGTTCTTAACTAACTGGCAACAATCACAAGACGGGCATTCCCCTCAAGAGCAGTTCACTCTCAGACAACGAAGTGACTAGCTACTGACTGGAATCCGAAATTCGATTCTCGGAAGCGGCAGAGATTTTTCTACTAGCCACTGTTTCAAACCAGCTCTGGGTTCGACCATATTATTAGCTGGGTACCGTAGTCTCCTTACTCAAGAGTCGAGCGGCCCAAGAGTGAAGCCGGCCATATATGTGATCCTTTGTTTAGTGTTAACTAACGTCTTTTAATTTTTAAGTGTAATACCTGCTATCAGTCTCCCAAAATGCATTTCAGTAGCGTCAGCCATTCTAGTATTCCCTGTTAATGTGCATACTTCTCATATACGTGTCAGATGAGACATTGTCTTCGAGCCGAACAATTTTCATCAGCAGCTCGCTCCACTATTTAGCGAAATGCAAATGAAAGCGAAAGGCAACAAACACGAAACTGGAACTGGACCAATGGTCCAGCCCTTTCACTTATTATATCAAGGCAGTGACCGCTCTAATGACGTAGTAGATTAACTTGTCTTCATCTGTGGCAAGGGCTGGCTAAAATTTCTTTCTCGCTGAACAAAGCAAAATTAAAGTTTCGCAAAAACAACCATTGTGTTTGGGGTCACGAACATTCTAATATTCTTCGCGACAACACTGTTTGTCGGAGTATTGTGTTGTATCACGTGGTGGGAAATGGCTGATTTGCCAACCAAGACAGATATTTTGTGCCAGAACAGGCCTGAGTATCCTTCCGTCGAAACACAAGAAAAAGAACATACACCCGAAGGAAATGAAACGCTGTGTTCCTGAAGCAACATCCAAACTAAATGAAATGGATAAATTGGGATGGTGCAACGGTAATTACGTAGAAGACGGTTCAGTTGCAGACACAGAAGAGGACAGGCGTGATTCCAAGAGCAAAGAATTTGGAGATATACAGGACCAGAATTGCCTTTTTTTCTGGCAAGAAGACCAAAATCGAGAAATGTCACAGGGGTCAGAGCAAGAAGATGTCTACTGGTTCCTTCGGCTCATATTAATAGCGCTACTAGTAGTAAGGGATGTGGAGACAAACCCAAGCCCCCGGCTGAGCAAGATAAATTAGACTAGAATCTTGAACACATGGGAAGCCAGGAAAATGAAAGCAAGGTAACACAGAAACTTTTAGAAATCCAAGGTCAGTAAATGAGCGGCATGAGGAAATACATCAATGATGGGAGAGGGAAATTAAAGAGATAAGTGAAGCAAAAATGGATGTAATTAAAGGGTTCGAGAAGACGGTGCAGGCAGTGGAAAAGTGGGAACTGTGGCAACAGGAGATTGACAACAAAGTACAATAAAAATGGAAAGCAGAATAGGGGTAATTAGGAGCAGAAAGAGGGTGGAAGTAGGATAAACCAGCAAAATTGTCAGATTCACATAGAAGGACAATAGGAGAGCAGTCTTTTAAAAATAAGTTGATGATTCCAGCCGCAAATTGTGCACTCACGGAGCGAAGTAAATAACAAAAGAAGGTGAAAGTGGCAAAGCTGTAAAAATAATCTATTTTCCGGTTAAAAGAGCCGGGACCTAAATGGCACTTTCGGGAGGGGAAACCTGGATAGCACACTCGTGGCTCGACATGGAATGTAGGGAGGTTCGGAAGTAGTTCGAAAGGCGCTGAAGCCTTCTTGTCATGAAAAGGGTACAGACTTGCGTTCGAAAGGTAATAAACGAACCTGTCTAAATACGAATGGTTTACCAGATATCTGACTCAGCCTTCCTGTAACTCTATTCAGTGTCTCCAGGCGAATTCTGAAGAAAGTACGTTCAGTTAGGCCACGAACACATCTTTGTATCCTTATCTACTCGTAACTTATTACTGTATCTTCTTCCCATTCGGTTGTTAGATACGATGATAAAGTTTCGTGCAGTTGCTACCATAAGAACGCAGAGGGTCTACCAATAAACTTTACAAAAGCTATTAACGTGTTGTTGCTGTAAAAATCATCACGTGCCGCGACATGACGTTCCTAACCACTGTGTTAGCAACAAAGCAGTAACGGAGAGCAAAACAATCTGTTATACAACAAAGTGTAACTGTATCACTGTTAAGCATAACACCACCAACTACCAATAGTATAAACAGACGATCTCGGTTTTGCGCACATATATTCCCGGAGACATATATGGTGCTCCTGTCTGGAGGCGACTCATTTTTAGGCGCGTTACAAAAATTGCAGAAAGCGACTATTGGCTTTGTCCTGTGGTTCTCTGTCTGTCCGTCTGCTTAGAACAACTTGGATTCCATTGGATTTTCATAAAATTTTAGATAGAGTATTTTTTTAACCTGTCGAGAAAATTCAATTTTCATTAAAATCTCACAAGATTAACAGGTACTTTACATGAAGACCTGTGTACATTTATGATAATACCTCGCTGTATTCGTCGTACAATGAGAAATGTTTCAGGCAAACTTGTAGAGAAAATCAAAACACACATTGTATGCTTAATAACTTTTTTTCTCCAAAATCGTACCGTTTATTTGACAATGTGGAAAAATATGGCAGAGCCAGACAGGCCACAAATAACAATATAATACGGTGCATGCGCTTTGCACGCTGGATAATTAAGGTTACAGACACACACTCAGAATATGCAACACTTCTTGCTTTTGCACCGATACAATGGTTACGCGAAGGTGCGTCACTGTTACTTCTATACGTACATTGGCTGTCTTGTTAACAGCTAACAGCGACAGCTACTAGTAGGTATACTTTCACTGACATCATGTTGATTCAACTAATCTTATACGAACTTCCGAGGCTGGAGTAGACACGAAACGCTTAATATGCGCATTTTATATGTGATATGACTTAAATAAACACAAAAGTCATAATAACGCAAACAGAGAGGGGAAAAATACCCTGTATTTACAGCGAGTAAAGATCAAAATGACTGTTCAGAACCAAATATTCATTTGTGACTCTCGCATGGAATGCAATAAAAACGTATATTAAGTTTACGTACTGCAGGCAGCATACATAATTTGTTGTGTACCGGCTGGACATTCGGATTCATGTCTTCTAGAGGGTGGTAAAGTAAAATTTGTGTAGCAACCGAAAAAGAACTGCGTCCTTGCACTGTTGCAATCACTGGCCCATTCACGCTCAAGCTCCAGCAATCACGAAAACCACCCAACTCACTTTTCATTCAGTCAGCCACTCACTCACATTTAACAGCCTGCATATGATCTTACTTTCCTGTTTAGTTCGGGAGATACAAAACGGGTGCCTTAACTGCTTTGCAGGACTTTATGACAATTGTGACATCCGAAGTGTAGAAAGTTTTATGTGTCCTGACGCATACGGAAGAGACGCTGGTCTCTTATGCAATGCGTTATACGAGGCTCCAGGGCATCCTAAAGGGAAGATTATTGTCTTTGATTTCCAACAATTAATCATAGGATATAAGTTTCCAGGAATTTTCATTATTTCATAGGTCCTCTCTTCTAATCTCAGCAGGCAGTAAGGCTATGTTTATAGAGGTATTTTTGTGGTTTTCTTCGGACCTTCTTAGACATATATATGGTTGAAAATATGTTCTGGCCTTTCAATAGACATCCGAAATCCTACCGTCTGTGTAGGGCCTAAACGATATACAGTCACTAAACACGCGTATAAATAATCTAATTATTGAGAAAAACCGTCTATTTCACCGACTGCAAAAGCAGCTATGTAAAGAACAGAAGAAAACTGCGTAATGTGGAGCATTGTAACTTTTAACTCTTCGCCTAATAGTGGTCAAATCAAGAATGACCTAGTATGTGACAGGTACGTAAGTGAAGATCTGGGGGGATACACAGAGAAAACACACAGCAATTCGGCCGATAACATTCAAGTGAATACATCACTTGAGACAGTCGTTCGTAGATAAGGGATAAGTATAATTTTAAAAAGTAAATTCCCAGGCTAGATTTTTCAACACGACGATGAAACTAGGATTCCGTAAAAAAATAAAATAAAATGTATTGTCCATCTGAGCGACTGTCGTCTCAAGATCCCACGACATGAATTTATATGCTAAAATGTCTACTCACTTTAATACTCCTCGTTCCAAATATTTTCCCCATGTAATTCTTTTTCAGACGCTTGCAGTGTGTTCCGCACTACTACTTCGCATTTAGAAATCATATCCCATAACTGCACATGACACAGGTAAGAATACTTTACATACTTTATCCTTCAGCGTCATGGAAAGTAAACTCCGTGACAATAATTTTCGAACTGAATAATAAGTAAATTGATTAGTTTATTGTTATTATTAGTGTTTTAATGAAGCTCATGACTGTTAAAATTGTATAGCGTCAATGTGTGTACGGAAAAAGTATTAGCGTGGGGCATTGGTGGAATGATGCAGGGAAAACTTAAGTTGTCGAAGAGAAACCTGTCCCATTCCTACTTCGACATCTGTGAATTTCACATGGGCTGCCCTGGCAGAGAACGCGCATATTCGCTGTCAGCAATCGGTGATTACCTACCAAGCTTCACACAACGACTTAATAAATATAATAAGGAAACACTATTTAAATTACGTAAGATAACGGCGGTAATAACATTCTTATACGGGTGTGAGAATTGGATTTTACTGCAACAACACAAAAGGGGAACTGGGATAGCACAAAGGGAATTTTTGATATCAGTTATGGGATATATATGACCATTAAACAAATGAATAAGAAGATAAATATGTATAATACAAATTAAATTACTGGGGTTATAGATGTAACTGAACCGATGTCCGCATTCCCAAGCCAGTACATGAAAATAGTCCACCTGACAGAAGAAATGCAGGTCGACAACGGAGAAGATGGAACGACCAACATGCATGAAGACAAATGAAGCCTGGATGGTCTAGACCCGGTTTGCTGTTGCTGCTTCTGACAACGATGAGACAATAAATATACCTGGAGACTGAGATTGACAAGACTATTCATAACATAAATTTCTTTCGTTTAGAGGTGGTCTGCATTCCATCATTTTCGTCCGAATGCTGTGCCACCATAACTGTTTTAAATATTGTAAGAGACGTTGTATGCACCTCGCTGTTTCGTTGCTTGGTAACAATTCTGGAGCAGTCACTCTGCGATTCTAAGGCGGCAAATAAAATAACATTGGTCATCAGAAATACAGAATGTTAAGCATGTCACAATACATAAGCTCTGTTATTACTGCAGTAGAGTTTACTTTAAGACAAATGAGAGTTCTTTTCACGACCTACTAGCCTGCGTATTTCCGCCGAAATATGAAGTACACTGCGCCTTGTGCAGCTCTTCATTTGATGAAAACCTTGTTCTAATTTCAGTCCCTGCGATAATCACACTTGATTACATTACTTAAAAGTTGCGGAAGTCAGTTCGCTGGTGCAGGCAATGTAGACGCAGTAATTGCAACCACAGCTGACCGAAGTAAGAGGCGAGTGGAATGAAAAGAAAAGGGGAAAAATGGTGATTACGAAGCCGGCTAATGGTAATGTGGCACTTCCACTGACATAAACAAGAAAATAAGCTGCTCATACAGGCAATGTTCCAGTGAAGTTACTTCGTTTGACAGTCTGTGTAATAGGTTGTCTGTCCGTCTGTTTGCCTTTTCACTTTCTACAAAACTTAAAAGGTACAGAAAAACTAAACTGCTGAGAGTGAAATTACATGTAACTTCTTGGACTCCCCCCCCCTCCTCCCCTCCCCAAGCAAAATTCTTGTAATTAAACACAAGAGGCTTCACGCTTTCATGTAATCATAATTCCAAATTTAATTTCAGAAAAGAATTTTGGCTTCATATTTTCCGGCTCCATTTTCGGTATCTCTCAGCTAGCAACTCTTTCGGACGACCGAAACAACTGTGTGTTACGGCATTTAAAGCTGGATTCAGACAAGTACGCGGTTACATGACAGCTTGTCGCTCTAGGACAGATGGAGTTGCAGAAGTGCAGTACTGATAATTTTCGTTTTGGACGTGAGTATTGTAATACCAACACCACACACGTCAACAGTACATTTTTGCGATATGGCGGTGTCGTTTACAGTTCCCCGCTAACCCTTACAGTTCTTAAAAGTTAAGCATTTATTTCCTTCTGGGAAATATATAATGTGTACTTGGTCGCCTGTATCAGAGACAAATATATACACACATCAGACGGTTAAAACTCACTGATACCAAACCAACATTTTACTTTTACCCAGAATTATATTAACTTATGAACGTCATGAAGGAAAGCTATAGCTTTCATCGTGTGGGTAAGGGTCAGGCTATCAGGCTGCTGCTGCGGGAGTGTCGGGTCTTCGGTTCGGACAACATGGCACTAGCCAAAACAACCGTTTTTAGGGGCGTTCGCATAGTCGCGGAAAGCGTCTATTAGCTTCATCATGTTCGTTGTTCCGTCCGTCCGTCAGCATGTATCAGCGCGGCTCCTAATGGACGGATTTCCGTGAAATTTTGTAATCGGGACTTTATGAAAATCTGTCGAGAAAATCCAAGTCTAGTTACAACCGGACAAAAATATTGGGCCCTTAAATGGGTATCAAATTACGTTGATTTGTTGCCGGTGACAAAACTTCCCAATAAGAGGACTTGTGCAACACTCAGTATTTTTCTCTTACTGGTAATGATATGTAACTCAGCAATGCACAGAGAATGCATTGTTGCGTTTCCTTTGCAACAATGGTTACACGAAATAGCAAAAATGTTACATTACAAGTACATTGCCTACCTTATCACTGCATTTGTACAGCTTACACGCTATGATACAAAATAACAAATATTTACTCATCCATTGCTTTACTGAAGTGACTTGCGCCCTTATTGTTCCGATATCAAATGCAATTATCTGGCTAACTTTCTCCGTATTACTTCTCACAGTTCAATTCTCGTTTCCTCTCATGATCATCTCACGCTACACCCACTTATTTTGACAAGTCGGAAACTGACCATTCTCAGCCTCAATATGCCGTGATACACGCCGAGCTAGTCTCGCAGACCGATGGGTCGTGGGTCACTTCGTTCTTCCGCCAAAAAGCAATCAAACCTAGAGCCCCCGCAGCGTAATTCTGGGCGGTTTTATTTCAATTCCTGCTTATGCAGCGAACTGTGTCAATCACAGCCACATTTAAGTTCTTAAGATTGAAATGGAAAGACTGTGCTTCCTGTATAGGAATGACACTATGTCCCACAGATCAGTTTTCTACTGTACTTATTTTTCTGTCTAATTTTAAATTAAATATTTGAGTGCTTATTACAGAGAGTTCTGTAATAAAAATTGGTAACACATTTAAAATTTTCAGGAATGAAAACCATTCGGACTGTCTTAGTGTTCGATCGTCCAAGCATCTGCTCACTGGTGCAGTAAGCAAACTGACTAGTCTGATGGGTCGTAAATTTGCATTTCATAAATGTGGCAAAACAGTGCAAGATTACGTTCCTGGCAGTATGCGCAACAGCAAAACATGCTTTGGTTAATTCCCTGAACTCCCTATTTGTCCGCTTGTGCACAAATTAAAAATCGTAGACTCATAAAACCCTACGCTAGGGGTGGTCTAACCTGGATACATTAGTGTCACACTTGAAATTCACTGTCGACGAGCAGCAATAGAATTTCGTTCTTTCTCTCGTCCTTTCTCGCCCTCTATTTCACCCATTAGTTCACAATGATTAATTACACGATTTGTACGTAGGGTGATTCAACAAAGAGAAATTAACGTTCATATCTTCTGTGCAATATATATATATATAGATAAGAATAAACAATGTTAAGGTAAAATATATACGGGACTGAATTGTAGACGAAATATATACAGGCCTCAATTGAATCTTCTGCAGCCAAATATCAGCTTTTACAATTAAATTTTTTTGTGAGTCCTACAAGTGGTCGGAACGTGAACCCGCTGGAACACCCTGTACTAATTAGTATAGAGTACAGATGCTTATCTTGCTGAGTACAGTGGTTGACCACTCACCTTTATCTCCTGCGGGCACAAGAATGTGTGGAATTACACCGCGACTACGTCAGTCGTATTCAAGGAATGGTGCTTAATTACAAACGAGAAATACGTCTTCGAAGTGTGATATTTTACTAAACACGAGGACAGATTTACCCTTTGCCTTTCACTTGAATCATGAACAAAATTTTGGTTTGGTACTATCGGTTTGAGAATAATACTTTCAATTTTTTGCAATTTAGAAGGATTTATATGATTCTGGCGGCCGGGACAGTGTATTAGGTATGGCGACTCACTACGAGGGGGAGGCTCCGGGCATCAAATCCTGGTACGGGTGGGATTTTCCGTGCCATTCAGACCCGGCTCGAGGCCCATCCAGTCTCCTGGGAGTAAAACGGTCGAAGCATGGTGCTGACCACCCACCTCCTTCTCGTGCCGGTTTGCGAATGGGTTGGAGCTATATCTTCGGCACCCCTATGTGCCTGCATAGGTAAGTTACGCGGTGACCTGTACATTTATGTGATTCTGCCGCGTGTTCTGGTGAGAAGGCACTCCTGTGTGTGTTTCATTTCGCGTTCAAATGTCAAAGATTCAAGCCCATGAATAACAATCACGATGTAACCTGAAGAGCCAGGAAGGAGAGTGACATCTTCTCTTGCCAGGGGGAGAGGAGGACGACATGACCTCGGCGAGCAGCACCAAGGCGTGGTAGCGAAAGTACACATCAGTAACATCACTCCAGTTATTTAATTTACACAACGTGATTCTCGCAGTCTCTTTTTTCCTGGTCAACAGATAATTGGTTGAGTATAAGAAGAAGCTGCACCCCGGGGCATGGTCAGTTGAAGCTGGGATCATCCGACCCGTTATACGTCAGAGTTATGGGGACCAAGGTGAGCAGCACAGAGTGCAAGAGCACGTCTATTAATATAAAAAGCAGCAGTCTGCCCAAGTAAATTTTAATCTCCTAATCTCTCGAAAGGTTTTTTTAAGTTTTGCCTACATTTGGGTTCCAAGTTACATTCATATTTACTATTTTTTTTAAATAAAATTGCTTATTTTTTATATCATCAGTGTATAAGATAAAACATAGTCGTCCTTAGGATCTAGAACTCATTAGAAATTCGGTACACTTAACGAAACAAAAGGAAAAACTGACTAAAGTAACGTGACTATATTTCAACATTTGCACAAATGCAGTATATGAAATGAAGGACAAATATGAAGTATGAATACTTATATGGGAATAAGATATTCTACTTCCTTGTTATTGTTTATCTTACGAATCTCTCAAATTGTAGAATTGAATTTTTCCACTCACGTGAGCACCTATTCACTCCGTAACACAGGAATTTCATTACACAACTGCGTAATGTAACAGCAACAAAAGGACTTAACATCAGGAAACTAAATGGTTTGGGGGCCCATCAAATTTTTATCACAAAACATCGCGTAAAGCACACTCTTGGGAGATAAAAAACGCGCCGGATTATAACAGCGTAAAATAGGTTGAAGATGAAACCCACTTGCTGCGGTCAGAAATTACTTCCTGACTGGAAGGGTGCGATGATGATTATGTTTGAGGAAAGAGAAGGGCGAGGAAGGCACAGCTCATTCAGTATCTTCTTTGAGTGTTTTATTTAACCCTTTAAAGACGAAGCGTATCTGCTTTATATAAAGACTCAGTGCGTACCGCGCTGTAAACACTCTCCACTTCGGTTATAAAAACCAGTCTCTTAATGTTTTATAAGGCAAAAGTTGCTGTTTGTTCTGCGATCCGTACAAAACACATAAACGCAATGTGAGCACCACGTAGAATTTTTTAATGTTAAACCTGGTGGTACGTAAAGTTACCGCTAGGCTTTAAAAGGTTAACGTCACTGTGACTGCTAAAACAGACACGTAAAAGAGTACGGGGTATTAGTGGAGTGATAAAGGCAGTGAAAGCCTAAGTACTCGGATTGCAGCCTGTCTCAGCGCCACTTTTTCTACCATTCCACATGGACTGGTCTGGGATCGAACCCGGATATCCGCGGCTAGGGGCGACAACCCAGAACAAGAGCGAAACTTGGTCTCTCGCTAGACAGAATAAAGAGTGGGGGTGTTCGAGAAAAGTGGCTGAGGATCACATTTGGATCAAGGAAGAGGAAGTAACAGAATGTAGAAAAACACAAAACGAGGAGATCATAAATGTATTCTTCACGGAATCTGTAAGAGGAAAAGACGTCTTTTAATTGAACTGATTTAAATAGAGTGCGTAAAATCTTGCGCTGAGATAAATTCAGAAGTGAGAGCGACATAAACGCCACTAAATGCAGAATTCCGAAATTAATTCGGGGTTCAAGACGTGAAAATTTTATTTTAGCATTATTCTGTAAAATATCAACAAACAATCTGATGGCCAAGCGAATTCATACCTTACTGACGCAAGTATCCGATGGCAAAGTTAATAAATCATTGCAGATACAGGGTTAAATTTATGAAAAAATGATTACTTCGTAAGTACATTATTTGTAGAATTTTCTTTTACACTAAAAACAAAATACCCATACCTCTGTGAAGATTACAGATCTGTTGAAAATTCTCAGCCTCAGAAAAAGGTCCGGAAACCAGGTTTTGTAAACTCGGAAATGAACCTTCGTTTTCTGTGCAATACGTGACAACGGTTATTGTTGTTTCAGGCGCCTTTAATTGTCCTGCTGTTACTGGTAGCTGCGTGCTCCTCAGAGGAACAAAGGAAGCACCACAAGCGTGGAGTCGCAGGAGACGGAAACGTGGCGAGTCTTGGTCTTGGGTCTTCAGTTGTTTCGAGCATCGGACTGGGATCAGGCGGCGGAGGATTTTATGCTGCTGGCGTCGGTCACAGCAGTGGCGACAACTTTTTCACAGTGCCGAAACAAATTCCCATCCCAGTGTCTCAGCCCTACCCAATCCCTGTCCAGAGGAATGTTCCTGTTCCTGTTCCAGTACCACACCCTGTCCCTGTAGCGGTCCCACGTCCCTATCCGGTCCGCGTCCCTCAGCCTCTCCCTGTACCTGTCGATAGACCAGTTCCTGTTACAGTTGAGAAACCAATACCAGTTCCCATTCCTCATCCGGTTCCTTACCCCGTACCTAGACCTGTCGGCGTCTCTGTACCGAAACCTATTCCCGTACCTGTTTCCAAGCCAGTTCCCATACCAGTTCCACATCCAGTTGCTGTGCCAAACCCTGTTCCAGTATATGTCAATGCCCCTTCATCTGGCTCTGGTCCGCTTGGAAGTTTTGGAGGTGGAATATTAAGGGGCTTTGCACACGGAAGCCTTGGATACGGCAGCGAAATTGGAAGTGGTCAATGGAACGGGATATCAGGTGTCCTTGTCTATGGAAATGGAGCATCAGGAGGCCTGGGCTATGGAGGAGCCTTCTCAGGAGCTCATGGCTACTGAGTCCAAATTTCAGAAAGCCTTGGAGGCGCACCGTGGACTAGAATTTCAGGTGATTTTGCATGTGGAAACAGAATTTCTTAAGGTTCCAGTTGTAGAGGCGGCCCATCGAATGGAACTGTAGAAGACTTTCGAATTGGAGTTTGTTTTTTGAATAATCAGCATCGTAGTTGGGAAAAGAGTTGAACCCTCAAAACATATATCACAACAGGTACCTAGGTTGAGAAAATAAATGCATACGTGAAAGGGAAATTAATTAAACTTCTCCTCCAGAACATGGTTCAGTTTATTATATTAATATGGAATCTAAAATTAGTACCCTATAAAACATCATACGGATGCAGTACGACAGATAAAATTCTCCTACTAAATACAACTGCGATTTGACGAAATATTTTCTACCCTCAAGAAATCAAATATTTGAGAGAACACTCAAAAATTTCTCGTTTAAACGTTATAAGTTGTTTAAAACAATTACAATTGCGCATATGAGGACTCGCTCCATAGAACATGGGGATAAGGGGATATGCAGTAAGCTGTTTGCGTCCACGAAATGAATAGAGACGTGAATTCCAGTTCCGAACTACTGGAAAAAAGGAAGTGCGAGCAGATCTCTTTTAGCGGATCGAGAAGGTATTGTGCGTGGAAGAAGGGGAAAAACAAAGTCCGGCTACTGAAGTACTTTTAATACAGTAAAATGCGCCTAGTTTGGAAATCACTCTACTACAAACTTACGCCACTGTGATTCAGACCTATTTACTTCTAAGCTGAACAAGGTAGGAAATGCCCTCAGAATATAACACTGCTGGCGTGTTTGCCCTGTTATTGTTCTTAGATTTTAAATTTGCGAATAATTTCAAGAAAACCCTAAACATGAGAAAATTTTAACACACTAAATATTTTTCCGTATCTTAGTAACAGATTTACAATCAATCACAATAATATTCCGTAAACGTGAAGATATTACAGTCAGGGCGATTTACAGTCCATCGTACCTGTCCGTTAGTTCAGATTGTGAACTATTTCTTTGGGTCCTCAAATCGTATCTCACAGGGAACACGATGTCAATTATAAAAACAATAACGGCCAGTTTACATGAGCTGCAAGACTACTGTCATGTAATATGGATTACTTTCGTAATGTGTTAAATTTTAGCAAGTTTTAAATCTTGGTGTAGAGCTCCCTAGAGATACCGTGACGCCGAAACATGTAGCAGCGAAATAAGATCGTATTTGCACATATGAAAGGGACTTTTTTGGTGTCATGAATGAACAATTTAATAACGGCGACTCACGATAAATGTAAGCAGGTCTTCATGTAAGTATGCCATTTTGTCGAACTTCAACGGAAGTGGAAACGTGCCGACTAATTTCAGTAAAAATCATACACATGGCCTTTCGCGAAAATCTGTCCGATGAGAGTTGCTCTCGTCCTTGCAAAAGGGCAGAGGGCGGACGTGAGTTTAATAATCGTGTTTCTGAACTGTTTGCACAAGGGCCTACGAGCCGAAGTCAAAAAGGGTGATCCCGTAATTCTTAAAAAAGGGGTTTTAATACTTATCCTGTATTTCAAACTACCTTACAGATATTGCCAAAGTGTCAATTCTCTCAATACATAAATACCAAATTCTATGTTGTGTAACAGGTAATCCAAACTTGGCAAAAATTCTAGTTACCATCTACGCTTCACACTGTCCTAGCATGGATAAAATTACGCACTAAAATTCTATCCTCTGTTGTGAATGAAAAGTAATTTTTATATTTGAGGTCTTTTAATAACGTCTCCGATTTTCATGGTCTGTCAGATGGACGCCATGAGTAAGCAGCGTTACGGACGGCAGCGCATAGTGAGAGGATAATATTAAGAGGGACGTTACAGGAAGTACAATTTGAGGATGTGAAACGCCTTCGTCCGTTTCAGGAAAGGAGCAGTGGCGGGCCCTTGTGGGGGCAAGAATGCAATCTCAGTCTCTGCAAAAGCAGTCAGATTCCTCCACGAGTTAGTTTGAGCGTTAGTTACGAGCGCCTTCTATGTCAGGACTTGCTTTCTTTAGTAATAATTTTACTGAGATAAATTTTAACCGACGATTAATTAAGGGAAATAACACTCTCACAGCACCTTCATTACTAAACAATACTCTTTAACATGCAGGGTGATATTTCCAACTGCTTTCACACTTCTCAGCAAGCTGACTTGCCCTCATTTCTAAAACAATTCAGTGTAACACTGACAACAGGAGTGTGGGATTCGTTACCAAACTGAAGTGACAGAGAAGTTTAATTAATTGAAGACACAAGATATTTGATCAAATCCAGGTCTTGTCCTTGAAATCAGAGTTTAATATCTGCACAACACTAGAGTTTACATGATAGCAATATTGTCTAAAAGGGAACAACTCCGTAGAAAAACTACATCGTCGTCAATTTTCTATTCAAAATGAACAATATTTCGACTTGTGATGTCAGACACAATAACATGTATCATGTTGGTTTACATTATCATTTATATAAGTAAAATGTTGCAAAATAAATTTGTTTATTTGTTTGTGGTGACCTTCATATGTGTTTATAACACTTGCAAACAAGACATAGCTAGCTACTGCCATATGGCAAAAAAGTTCTGTCAGAAAATAAGTTTACTGTGCAAATGTTCTGGGTTCTTCGCTTTCAACCCTAAAAAAGTAGTTCGCATTTGATTATACTCTTATCTCACTACTTTTCCACACACTCACCTAGTCCCCGCCGCAATTCAGGCATTCATGGTGTCAATATTCAGTGAAATTTTTATTTCACATTATCCCGTGATGCTATGATTTGCATAACATTTCAAATGAAGAAGAAAGTAACATGGGGCGCAGAAAATTTTATAACGAGGAGCTTCCACCCTTCACTCGTCGTTAAATTCAATCACGGATGGTTGGATGGGCGGGGAATTTAGAATGTATAACAGCGATGAGAATTGCAGAAGAAAAAATTAAGGGAACAAAGCTTATGAATAAATGCATAGTTACAGCACTTCAGAAGAGCAGAGAAAACTCACAACAGCTGCCCTGCTTTGCTATGACAGAAGTATTAGCAAACACTTAATGTTTATGTGCACAATGTATCTGAAGCGGGGCAAAGAGGTGTATCTGCTGTCTGCTGCTGCTTTTTCCTGTAAGCTACGCGACTGGTTCAGCTTCTGCAAATGTCCCGCCAAATGTCTGTAAGCATTCCCTATTCTACAATCGGATATGTGTCGGAAGAGGCCAGAAGTCATAATCCGCGAAAGCGAACAAATTTGTTGTTGTTTTGTTTCGCGTCACCACTGCGACATTTCGTTACAAGCCCATGCACATAACCATTGAGTAAATTCAGGTTACTTCCTCCATAATCTGTTCAGCTGTCTGGTCGTGGTACCTCTGATTTACCGACCGAACCGCGTATTTTACGCAAAGATTGCAGGTCTAGCAGTGGACGTTGCTGATTGCCTCTCGATTGGGACCAGTCCTGGGTCCTTTAAACAGGGTAATGAACCTTTAAGTTCTATCGGAAGAGGGAAATGTCTTCATCATCTGAGAAACTACCAGGTTCTGAAAAATGATGCCGGTTGATGAAGTTAGTTATTGAGTTGGTTAACTAGGCGCACTATCACAAGGAACGACACATTCCTCATTACAATTAACGAATACAAGAACCAGTCAGAGTACAAAATTATAATCTGTATATGTTTTTCGGTTACAAAATTTTATGCCATGTAAATTTATTTTCTGACCACCTCTCTTCGATAAGGCTTAGAAGATGTGAAAACGATATTGTCTAGGGCGGGAATTATAATTAGGATGAGAACACTCCACTCCATACTATTTGAAAATTAAGAAAGAACACCGTAAAAGGATGCGACATATAGAACATGATAAGGTCATGGACGCAGAAATTTAAAAAACGGATCTTATGTGGAAGAGAAGATGTCTGAAGATACAGAAGGCGCAGACATTAAAAATGTAAAACCTTCTAGTACTTACGATAAATAGCGTCTGGTATTTGAACACGTGACACAGATATTCAGAAAAAAATCAGCATGGAAAAATGTACAGCAAGACTTTTAACCTATCTTACCTAGCGAAATGAAAATACATGTATGTAAGTAAAAGGGAAGGCCAATATTTACATTTCACAGCATGTATAATGTACTCTGTACAACAGAGGTGAAATGTGGCGACAAACTAAATTTAGAGTTGTAATAAGGACGATGTAACGCGATTCCTGAAAGATGTATTAAGAAGATAAGGGAAAATGTAGTAGCGAATGGAACATCGTGAGAAACTGGTGTTACCTTATCAGTGATAAGAAAGCTACAAAAGAAAAAGTTCAGGTGGTGCGAAAACACTCAAAGAATAAAGAAGGAAAGATTACGACATAATATATTGGCACAGGAGGAAGAGAAAGAAGAAAGAGGAGAAAAATATAAGTGCAGAACATATAGTAAGTTCATTATTTGCAGTATAGGTGGTAAAGCCAGTTTACAGCGGAAACTGGAGACAGCGAACGTTTGAGGGATGAAGCATTTAGCTTTAGTTTATGCTTTACTCTATAGCGCTACGTCAATTCTACCGGGCATGCGTCGTCAAACGAGGAGAAAGGATTGGCTTACCACTACGCAAGCTATTGTAAAGACTGGTTACCAAGATATTTAACGAAGCTTTTGCAAATACACAGGGTCCTTATTGTCGACAGATAAGGAGAGATGCGGGCCTTTGGGTGCTTACGGCAGTGGCAATGAAGACCATAGGTTTTCTTTGATGTTGTTTGTTTTGGTGTGGTCTGTAAGGGAACGTGATCATGAATGTTGAGTACGTAAGACTTAAAAAAAAAGGTCTTTATCCTTTTTGAAGGCACTGTTCAAACGTCCCTTGAAAAAACTGTGAAGAACCACGAAAATCTTACCCGTTGTAACAGACAATTCGGACAACATTTTAACTGGATAAAAAGTTGTGAGTGTCCGCGCCATGAAGGCATACAGTGGGAGCAGAGGTGTAGCTCCACTTATTCTACACTTTGGCACCAGATGAAGGCGAATGGTTAACTTGAAGACGCGGTCGTTTTACCCCCTGAAGGGAACCATGGTATTCATTGATTAAGTAGCTGGGTGGGCCCCAGGAAAAGTCTTGACTGTTTTGGAGAAGAGGAAAACCTCTTGCTCCTTCCGGAATTCGAACCCCGGCCCGTCAAGCCCGTAGCAAGTTGCTATGCCTGTTATGCCACCCGGCTCTAATTTTAACCGTGTACCTCCCGAATATAAGTTCACAGCTAACACTGCCTCTTCGAAGTGATTTGAGAGGGTGGGAAAGGCAGCGACTGTGAAATTCCCTTTGGAGGGCTGTGGAAGAAGACCGCATTTACAGACAGTATAGAGCGCTCTGATAGACAGCTGGCCTAATCTCGCAATGCAGGAGCAAGAAGCGGATGTCAAGTAGTATGGCTGCAGGGATTCAACGTAATAACGAGTTTTTGTATGTAATTATCCTTATCTAACGCTGCCACGCGCTTAAGTAACAAAGTATCACGTGTAATGTATAGGTATGTATATTACGTGTGTGGACAGGAAGGAAGAGAAAGGAGAAAGCGATGCGTCACGTGATTTGTGCCCCTGTATGGGCTATAAAAGCAAAGTTGCAAATCTTACAATTTCTAGACCAGTCAACCCAACTAAACATGGAGGCACTTGTAAGTACAGTGTAAATTTCTAGGAGTATTTTGCTATTTTGATTTGTGATGCACGATTAGAGTCCTGGTCACCAAAACTAATAGGACTCTTTGCAAAACAGTGGTTAACTACACGCACAACCATATTTAAGCTCCAAGAAATCTGTGTTGTTCTTAGAGAGGGGATTGATATGCTGATTACAGTGGTCGTGTTATCTAAGGCAAGAAGTCCTGCACAAATCGACGACTAAGGTCACCGGCTTGAATGTTACTCTAGTCGTGAGTATTTGTGCGCTGCGTTGTCCCGTGTATTGTGTTTATCATTTATTTACAGACTCTGTCAATACGCACCCCATACCTTAGAGTGTCGAGTCATAGGACGATTAACGAAATGGAAGAGAGGGAAAAATATTTCGGATCTAACTTGAAGTAACACTCCGGAATTTTACTGAAGAGACTGAATAAATACACGAGAATACTCCACAGTTATACGGTCTGTCATCAAATGGAGAACTCAAAACAGGAAGTCTCTGATACAAGCAGTGGGTGCTAATCGAGTGCGACCTTTCTTTATCGCGTGTGATTTGGTATTAATGAGAGGGCAATATTAAAATGGATATGAAAGGTAGAGATTGCAGGGTATGTACTAGTTTTAGGTGACTCGAATAAAGACGAGTGGCGGTGCCTTGCCAGTATAAGTGAGTGGAACATTTTGAATCAAGACTATCAGCTTTTCCAGAAGGAACATGCTCTGTGGAGTCGGTTTTGCAAAGCGATGGATTCAAAATCTGAAAGAAAAGAGAAAGATTTCTTAAAAGCTGAAAAGGGAAAAGTCGCCTTCGTATTTACGGCTTCCGTGGGATTTCGCAATCGACAGTGAGTTTTTCGTTATACACATTGGTTCTGTAACAGACAAGCAGGAAATGACGTGTAGGATATTTTCACGAACAATACCTTGCGTCACTCTGTGTCTTTTGTGTAAAAAGTGATGGAGCCTAGTGCAAATAGAAATTAAATTCTGAGTTACCATAACGGGCAGGGAACCTCTAGACAGTTACATCACTGTTGTCTTCTTAAGAATTCTCGTCCATTAAGAAAATTTTCCTTAGAAATCTAAGAACTGAGGCAAATACAGGAATTAAAGCATATACCAGTAGTCATTTAGCAGACAACCTTATTCTAAACACGTAACAGAGGCACCTGATATTTGCTATTTCCTTACAACATAATACACTAAACACCAGCTTCAAAGTATTCGTATTTCACTCCTAGCAGGGCAAAGGGTTAGTATGAAGAATTTAAATAATCTACAGCAATGTGTGAACTACTCACAAAACTTAGGAATACATGGCCCGGTTGTACATGATTAAGTGTACGTGTATACAGGATACTGCGAGTAAACGTCCATGATTATAAGTGGTTATGAGAAGATTAATTTATCCAATATCTATTTTCTTTCGTCTACAAAGTGTTTTCTGCTTGTCCGCAGGTCTTCGTCCTTTTGGTAACATGCACTGTTGCACTTGCTGAAGAAGGGAAGAGCCCCAAGACAGAGAAGCGTGGCTTATCTGGCTTGGGCTACGGCCACGGGTTGGGCAGCTATGGCGGCGGATATTCTCTGGAACACGGGAGCGGCTACTCTCTCGGAGGCCACGGTATCGGCCTACTTAGCGCCGGGCACGGCCTGGGCTACGGAGGAGGATACGGATACGGCGAGGGCCACGTGAAGGCCATTACCATCACCAAGGAAGTCCCTGTCCCTGTGCCACAGCCTTATCCAGTAACCATTGAAAAGAAGATTCCTGTCCCTGTGAAGGTTCCAGTAGCAGTTCCTGTAGATAGGCCCTACCCAGTTCACGTCCCTAAGCCTTATCCCGTGCCTGTAGAGAAACCCGTACCGTACCCTGTCGAGAAACCCGTCCCATATCCTGTAAAGGTCCCTGTTAAAGTTCCCTACCCAGTGTCCGTCCCCGTGCACATACCCAAGCCTGTTGCTGTCCCTGTGCCCAAGCCAGTGGCTGTCCCTGTTCCTCAGCCCGTTGTGATCCACAAGTCTGTCCCAGTTCTAGTAAAGGATAGCAGTTTTGGGGGTCTTGGAGCATATGGCGGCATTGGCTCTGGGTACAGCCTCGGACATGAGGGTCTGAGCTTCGGACACTCACTGGGTGGTGGCTATGGCTTGGGAGGGTACCACTAATAAGCGACGGCTCTCAGTGTATTGTGAAGTAACTGTGGCCTTGTACTTGCTACGGGATTATTCTGATGTTCAAAAGAATGTGTTGAGAAATCAGCAGGTGTTTTAAGAGCACTACTCGAAAACACAGCCTCTTACATTAATAGCTGGAAGATTTGCTGCACTATACGCTCGAAAATACATATGACAAAATAGCAGCGATTAAATCAGCACAAGCAGGAATTGTAAACATCATCCAAAGGCAAGAAAATTAGAAGTACTTTATTTTTCGTCATTTTTTTATTCTTTTGAATCTTTACTTTTGTTCTAATCTAGACACTGGATATGTTAAATCCAAGAAATTCGTCATATTAACTCAGAAACCTGCAACAGGTTTTCCACGCATAAACAAGCCTCTTGTCAGTGTCCCACCAGCTTCAAGTCACAACTGAGTTGCCATGGCATCATGGCATGTAAGCGCCTTCGAATTTCACAGCCTGTGACATTTTGCTTTTGGTGCTGCTGGGTGACAAGAACATGGACCAGTGTCACAGTTTTTAACTGTGAACTTCGATCTCTAAAGCGCCAGGGAGATCAGTGCCTCTTGTAACTTCACAGGCAAAAATTATTTACCTGTATGTATAATGTATCACAATATTACATTAAATGTACAAATATATTTTATAACAAAATTTACAGCTTTATTTGTATCTATAAATTATGTGAACAGACTGCTTGTTACTTACAATGCGGGTAAAAATTTATTTATTATGCTGATGTGTTAAACTGCAAACTTTCGTTAATATCATTGGTATTCAAGAGAGGAGACTGTAGATCTCGTATTCACGATAGGGCAGGAGATGCGTTGCCTATTCCAGAAAATTTTACGTTTTTAAGAGGTCTCCAAAGAATTCAGAAAATTCCAGAAAAATCAAATAACTTTTAAGCAGTAAAATGGCGAGATTTTTAAATATTTTTAAATCTGCCAGAACCAATGGATTGTCAGAAAATCAGGCATAATGTATCTTGCGACAATAATTCCAAATATTTATATTTAGCCGCATTAAAGTTCCAAATCTAACAATGAAGCTTTATCATTAGATACGTATAACAGCAATTAATCATTTGTTTTGATACAGAATTCACAATTCTGAAAAACAACACACTTTACAAGCAACCTGATTCAGGAGATTAAGAAATTCCAGTGAAATTCTTTCAGCGAAAGAAGACGTAAGCATACAATGTGAGCTGAAGGGGAAGAACACAGGAAACTGAAGCAGGAAGGCCGGCCCTCGCAGTACTGATCGGAAGGACTTTCCGTGGCTGTGCTGTAGTCTACTGCGCCTTTCACGGCACCATACTACAGCGTAGAAAGTAAATAAATAAAATTATATACGGATAAAACAGATGGATATTTCCCGCTAAAATCGTGGTGTAAAATCCTACCACGCACCTACTGAGCTTTGCGGTGTGTGAAGTGTCGACAGCCACGCACCCACGCACCCACGCACCCACCCACGCACGCAAGCAAGATATTAGAAGCATTTACGGAGACCGACTGCGCACGAAGTCCGACTTTTCCTCCTGTCCTGAGTCACTGTAATTCAGTCTGCCTTCGCATGCTTTTCCTCGTATACACCTATATTGTAATACATAATCACACAGGATTTATTATTTATTTCCTTTCTCGTAGTTCCTCGACAAATTTCGTGATTAGTAGCTCAAAACCACTACATATGGAACAGTTAATGGCACTGTACAGTAAAGTTACAGGTGAAAGGGGAGTCAGTGTTAATAAATAAGCAATAACGAACAGTATTGTGAAGCAGTATACTTAAATTAGGTTCTACGAAATAACCATTTTAATATTATCTAACACTGTCAACATACTTTAAAGATCGCCTATCATACATTCCGACATTCTGTACTCATTGTTTGTGGAATAACTACCCGTGCAAGAAGGAACTGTGTTAGTAATTAAGGTATTACAAAAGAAGTATGTAGGTTGGCGTAGTTGGAAGAGAAAAACAGTGCCATTTTCACTTACATTACCATGTACTCATATTTAACAAAAGACACCGACCCTAACCTAATTTCCTTTTTATAATTTATTTACCACCTTTAATACTAAAAATGAGGGGCCCGGCTTAACGATCCGGGGTTTGAGCCCCAGTGGAGGCCGGACTTTCCGGGCACTTTCAGACCCGCCCCAAGTACCATCCAGCCTCCAGTACAATGGATACGGGGTCTTTCTCCTGGCGGTAAAGCGGCCGGAGCGTGCCGTTGTCCACCCATCCACCTTCTAGCGCCGAGGCCAAGCATGTGTGGAGCTGTACCTCCACTTCCCGTCTGTGAATGCTTGGCATAAAGCGGTACAGCCTTTACCTTTAATATCAATAATTAAGATGTGCCTTAAGGCTCCCAATTTGCTGTTTTGGAGCCCCTCTCTCTGAATATCTATCTGCGTATCGGCTAGATGGACTTTCAAAAGACAATAACATCAACGGGCGCGTTCCCGTTGGCAGTATCAGGCCAAGTGAGTTCTGTTATTTTGAGCCCCTTACGAAGAACCTCTCAGAAAAGTAATTTGCAACAGACGCCGACGTGAACCAAGCTGTAATCTCCAAGTGGCAGACACTTGGCACCGATTTCTTGTACGCCAGGACACAAACCTCTGTGCCGCGAAGGGACGGACGCTTCAATGTCAGTGGTGACTACGGTGATTAGATGGCGGTCAGATGTCTACAATCTGTCACACATGTGCCATACACGCAAAAACGCCACCAAGATGTTTTTTACAACTTCTTTATAATTAGCAGTCATACTTCATACCCAGGGGGCCCCGAATTAATATTTAAGCCTGGAGGTCAATTATTCCTATCGAGGGCTTAATGGCTGTTCTCAGTATTAATAGGAAACTGCAGGGATGTAACCTCAAATTAGGCCACGGCCATTTTCTGCCACATAATTTCCAGTGCTCATAACAAAATGTTTTTCTTTCGACACACCATGGTCTCAGCAGATATAAATAAAACGGATTCTACATTTAGTTACGCCATAGGACTCATTAGTGCGTACATGGAAGAACCGTTACCAAAGCATACAGTAAAACCCCGACAGATATAAATGGAGCGAGATTTTAACCCGTGATTCCTGTGTTTGTAATTCCTAAGGGTATGGGGTCAATGTGATCTGCAAGCACGAGATTAGCGAGGACTACCAAAACGTGACAAGAAATCAGATCGTTACGTGTTCTTGACTACTATAAGAACATGACAGAGAAGTAGACTGGCACGTGCTCTTGCTTCAAATCATGCCCAGTAATGTCATCAAGGTTACACAAACTGCCTGAATGAAACTGAAAGGAGAAAAACGGTGCAACGTATCTCGCATTTGACTTTCCCCTTTTCAGCACAATAACCCCTATTATTACGAAAGCTCAATTAAATACTTTTTGAGTTAAATGTTTTGAATCCCTTTCTCAAGTCCTGCAATATATTTTCGTTGCGAAAAGGGACCGTCACAACCATGTGTGTAATCCAACCTGTCCACAGTCGCAGTGCCAGTCATTGTAAGACGGGCTTTGTCACTACACTGCACGGATCCAGTCATTGTTCGCATACAGGTCCACTAAAGCAGACGACTCCATATATTTTGAATGAATACATAGCTGCGCCTATAATTCTCCGAATTCACACGAATTTCAAGAACAAAACACGTGGAGAGGATATTCTGTCCCTCCAGTCGAAATCACGACGTTATCGTTTTGGAACTAAGATAATAAAATTTACTGATATATTCAAGTCGTACTTATTTTAAAAAGACTGCAATTAATGTTTATTTGTACAAGTACTGCTTGGTATACATAACAACCCGGTCCCAATTAACCCACAATCTGATTACTTCTTATGGACTTAAATGTCGCGCTTCGAGCTGTTTAGCCTTAAGTGGCATTTTGCTGGAGCCAATCCACCACGGATAACGAGTACACCTTGTATGCCATGAAACCCATTAATAATGTGACAGCAAAACTGAAATATTTGTCTTACGATAAGCACTTAACAAAGTAGAAGTAAATTATTGCTGACCCATAGCATTATGAGACTTACAGACCTAAGTCTGACATTTGAATCCGCTCAACGAGAGGTATCCCTATGTAGATCATATTAACTCATTTCCAAGCACGTGTATGTGGCTCCTTCGTAAGCTGTTTACAGTTAAACATTTTTAACACAAGACTATATACTTGCCACATCAATATCTGTGCAAATGACATCATCCGGTTTAAATAAAGAGGGACAAATCACGTTAATGCTGTACCTCATAATAACATAACACAGCGTATTCCGGCAAAATATTATTTGTGCTATACAGATGGTGCTAATATGTTTCTCCACATGTTCGCAAGCTCCTTAAAGTTTGTATCCTATTTCAGCCTACTGCGTACTATTGCACCTTATTGCATCCTACTGCATCCTATTATAACTCAAAAGACAACAGCATGAATCTCCAACGCCGTTAAGGTGTCATATTTTGTGAAAATATGTAATACTGAATAAAAAGAGTATGTTAAATATTTACAAAAGCTGAAATTTTACCACGGATTTAAAATTTCACAAACCTCTGCAGAAGCCAAAAATACAACTTTCAGCTGGCCGGTATTCTGTCCTACTAGTCTGCCCCACTGCTGAACCACGTCAGTCCATTTCATTGCTTATAACAACGCAGTTGCAAAACTCTTGAGAATAAACTAACTTGCACAATGTTAAAATGGGATTTTTGAGGAATATGATGTAAAGTAACGAAACAGAGCGCACTGGATTATGGCACTGCCAATAAGAATTCGCCCTTGTGATGTGACGGTTATTAATTTCAGGGATCCATGAAAGCACGTGTGTTGTAGAGCAACACATATTTATTCAAAAGTTTGTTACAGGCTATGACAAACTGGAACAGATGTGGCAATTACTTCACTCACGACCTAGTGAACCCTTCAGGTTGCAGACTGCCAATTATGTCTTACTGCGCCAATATGTGAGATGGGGACACTCAGCAGAAACAAGACCATAAACCGCAACGTGTAAGTCTGAAAAGGCGAAAGTATCTTGTGCGGCTGTTCACCTGTTCTGCAGTAGCTGATATAAAAGCAAGCGGTTTTCCAGTTGACATGGCATACTGGACCATAATCAGCGGCATGAAGTTACACGTGAGTACAGAGGGGCGTAATATAGACATTAGCACACAAGATGCATAAACTGAAAAGCAAATATTGGACGTAAGGAACAGTAATCAGATATTCGTTCTGGATTCAAATACTACTTCGTTAACCTCATGAAATATCATTGTTTATTTAGGTTACGTAACAAAGGCACACAAGTAGACAGTAGAATGAATGAGCAGTGGATCACGAGGAACTGGCCTTGGACTAAGGTACTGCCCTTGCCCAGGAAATCAAAATAAATCAAAATAAAGTTTTAGGTCGGACTTCAAACACAGCCTTTCAGTCGAGCTAGACTAATCGACATTTAGTTGCTGTACAAAGATCCAACCTGGTGAATGAGCCCTAAACTGTGGCGGAAGGCAGAGACGAGTCAGTCTCAACGCTTCAAGTTTCCTTAAATTTTATTTTACTTTACTTCATTCTTACCGTTGGGGTACGTAACGACAATTTTAACGGTTCAAAGTAAAGAGAAATTAATGATAGGTCAGTTAATAGATGAACATTTGGAAAACGTAAGAGTGGCATAATTAGAAACATCCCGTCATTTGCCTGTAAGCAGGCCTACAGCTAGAATCCACAGACAGGGTATTTATTACCCTGGCAGAAATTAAGCCCAGGCCTGCATAACACGAAGCAGGAGTTCTTAGCATCTTTACTGGTCCACTGGAATTAAAACATTAGTGCTTTCCTTTTGTCGTTTGAAAACTCTCTGCACTGTACATAAATAATACTATAAAATAAAGACCAAGTGTTCTATATTTCTTTCTTATTATAACATACAGTCGAACTCGGTAAAACATGACGAAAGGGACTGAATATTTTGAGTCGTTATAAATGAGTGTTGTTATAACCGATGAGTATAGTGTTGTGGTTAACAGACAGGAATTAATTGGTACCACAGAATATCTGACGCTATATACGAAGTGTCGTATAAACCGATTCGTTATAACCGGGTTCGACTGTATTTTAAACGTGCGTTACAATCTTCACACGTGTAAAAGTGCCAGTGTACTCGTATACAGCACAGTTTACAGTCAAGAAAACAAAAGCTCCATACGACAGCGATTCTATCCTCCTTTATTATAATATGATATAAATCAGTGTACTACTCAGAAAATAATATGAGGCCGATATGAAATTCTGAAGTGAGTGAGAGAGAGAGAGAGAGACAATAACGTCAACTTATAAGCTACAACATTTGTTACGCTTATCTTTGCTTGCAAAGTAAAATATTAAAATGGCTATTATACGAAATATATGATTACTTTCCCATATAATAAACCGTTGCAATTGGTGCTACATTTAACACCGTGGAAGGTTAGAAATATGGCTACAAATATCGCGAACACAATGTTCTGTGTTTACAGAGGACAAGGTTAAAGTAGACTCTTTACGTACTTCGCAAATTATGCGATTCTAATGCTTGATGTTTGTGCTTTTGGACATACATCTACTGCGGCTGGGTACTATTATTCATGTTTCTTTAATATCGTTAGATATGGTTATTGGGTGTACTCTTCGCTTCGGCCTTCGCAGTGAAGGAAGAGAAGGAGAAGAAAAAAGAGGAAGAGCCCCCGAAGAAAACCTCAACCAGCAAACCGGAAAAGCGTGGTGCTGAGGAGCTGCTGTACATCCCTCAGGGACATGAAGATCCCGAGTTGGTCGGCGGATATGCGGGCGGCTATGGATACGGGGTCGCGGGGTACGAGCTGGGGGGCCAGCACAGTCTGGACCTACTGGGGTACGGTGCCCCAAGTTTGAACCCCACCAGCCGCATCAAGAGCATTGTCATCACCAAAGAAGTGACAGTTCCAGTCCCTCACCCCTACCCTGTCCCTGTAGAGAAGACTATTCCATACCCCGTCCACGTTCCCGTTCCTGTTCCTATTGTTAAGCATTACCCCGTGCCTGTACCCAAACCTTACCCCGTCCCTGTAGAGAAGAAGGTGCCATACCCAGTTGAGAGAATTGTCCCGTATCCCGTAAAGGTCCCTGTCAAAGTGGCTGTCCCTGTCCCTCACGCTGTACCCGTACCTAAACCCTACCCCGTGCCTGTGCATGTTGCTCATCCAGTCCCTGTCCCTCAGCCCATAATACTGACCAAACCAGTGCCAGTTCTTCAGGAGCACAGTGGTCTGGCTGTTGGCTACGAGGGTCTGGGTGACCATGGGAGTGCTGGAGTGGGCTACAGTTACGGCGAACACGGGAACCTTGGCGAGGGTTACAGAATCACACCACACTTCGACGGACAGTATGCCAGTCGCGGATACCGTTAAATATTTTGTGTTGATTCAGACACCATTACCAAGCACAGTCTTGCTAGTAAAGAACACTTGCAGCCACCTCCACTCGCCACTAATATATAGTCCTGTAGAACTGGAAATACGGCAAATGGTTTCGGTTTGAACAAGTACACTTAATTTGTGTATAAGAAAAATAATGAAAAAAATTTTAACGCTATTGTAACTGTTTCCGTGTTCTATAACATTCTTTTTCTGAGACGTTAAGAAATTCGTATTTAAAACTTTCAGGCACAGACTACCGTTAACACATGTCTGAACATTTGTTCAGGCTAAAGCGTTGTCTCCATATGAGCGGTAAAAATCAAATTAAATCTAACGCTTATAACACGAGTCAAATTTTCAAGAAGGCTGCTTGGGTGATAAAAGTCAGGAAAAGTATACTTGGTAAGTGGAAGTAGTCTTAGTTTGTGTGTTTAGCTTTCAAGGAAAACTACTTTATGCTTATTCCAGTTAAAAAATTCCACTAAATTTGTGTATGAAGACTATCACATACACACTTTTAATTACTATACAGTTTAATGAGCTACAGGTTCAAAAGTATGTCGCATCTACTACGTAAATCATAAATATAAATATAAGTAAACATCCCAGTTGTACTTTCTACAAAAACGTTTAGTACAGCTCGCCTATAGAACATTCACAGAAATGTCACGTTAAGAACAGAAATTTCTTAACGTTATCTGATGCAAATTTTTAAAGGAGGAAGTAAGACAACTTGAGAAAGTTTAAGAACACAGTACTCAGGGTGGCTGTTTCCTATTGAATGACACTGTCAGTAGCTCAGACTACATAGCCTCGAATGGTAGGACGATTAATGAGTGAGCTGAACAGCACAGGACAGGAAGCGGTCGTGGCCTAATATGAAGAATTGTGCCGGCATTTATGTGGAGGGCAATCCCTCAGTAAAGCCGGTCTCTGGACAGATGTTTAAAAGCCAGATCTTCCAAACACAAAGAAAACCTCCTGAATATTCAAGGTAGTATACGAACATGACACAGAATGGTTGAGGTGAGTGGAAATAATTGCGTAATAAGAAGCCTAATACATCGTGATTTTTCCTAAAGTTTTCTTCTCCCCATGGCGCAGCAGCCCCTAGTGGCCAGGCCCTCCTTTTTATCAAGGCCCCACGACCACACTCAGACACACCACACTCGGTAGGACTCCTCTGGACGAGTGATCAGCCCGACGTAGAGACCTCTACCTGACAACACACAACACTCACATGAAACAGACATCCACGCCCTTGGCGGGATTGAAAACCGCAATTCCAGCAAGCGAGTGGCCGCAGACCCACGTCACAGACCGTGCAGCCACTGGGATCCGCCACCTAACATTATTAGGGTGATCAAGTTAAGGAGGATAAGATAGGGAGGACAGAAAGAGGAAAACGGCCTGTAAATATTTGCCCGATTCTCCCCAGGTATCTACACCACGTTGACGTAGCTGGTATTATAACGCTGTTATTCAGAAATGGGGTAAGCTGGTTTACAGCTGATGCTACTGAATGGTTGCAGGAACAAATGAAGGGACTTCACGAAAAAGTTAATAAATGTACATCATCGGATAAGCAAGTACTTAGTTTTAACCTGATCATTGGACTGGGAAAGATACTCGACCACTACATCCAGATGCACAGCGAAGACGCCATACCCAAGCGGAGCTCTGTTCGTGGTTTAATTTCCCTTTCTTCAGAAGTCACTGGAACCGATATACAAGAACAGGCCTTGGGCGGTCCAGGATTTCTGATAGGCAGACCTACACTGATTCCATGGGGGCGGCAGTCTCGCATTGCTCTTTCTCCACAGCAGTTGCTACATACTTATGTTAACGCAAATTCAGGGAAAAGTCCAAATAGAAGAAGCAGTGACAAGTATCTTTGAAATGCAGAACTGGTAACGTCAATGGAAATTGTATTAAAAAGACAGTTATACTGATGGCTGAATTTTGAGCAGAATATATTTCAGAAATCCGTGTTATCGTTCAGTACAAAGTACTACGTTTAATACATGGTATTTATTTGTTTATTTATTTATTTATTTACTTGTTTATGACATTTAAAAACGCCCTCATCAGCGTGAGGAATGATGGTACAATTTGCGAGTAATGAATTAAAAACAATAAGTAAAGAAATGGTCCTAGCCTAATTTAGGATTATATTACAACATTTCCTGCAAGTGTTCAAGCAAAGCACATATAACGTCAGGACATTTTAGCCGAGATTCGACATGAAGACCTTCCGAACAGGAAGCAAAGTGCCAATAGCTCGAAAAATCTCAGTGTGTGCTGTCGATAAAAGTATGTTAATATTGTGCGTCATAGTTTATTTGATAAAGTGCAGAGTCAGTCTAACATCGACAGATATGAGACGCCAAATTAACTATGAGAATATTTAGAACAGCTGTCACCATTAAGTTTTACCTCGGTCCACTTGGAATATTACTACACATTCGAGGTGCCACATTTTTTATAAATATATTTTTACAAGTAAATTTTTACTCGAAGTTGTGAGCATATGGACTATGCATGTTAAACTCAAAATAAATTTTGAAAAAGAAATATTCTTCGACCTTGCACATCCCGTTGTGTTGTATATATTACAATGTGGTCATCACACACCAGGAGCACAACCATTTATTATGTTTTATCAGACGAGATACACGGCTATATGTTTCGACCACTAAGTTGTCATCTTTAGGCTATTAAACTACATGTAATTAAAACTACAATTGTAATGTTATTTTTATGTATTTATGTTTTACTAACATTTGTTGGTGTATTCCAGTTTTGAATAAAACCGGAAAATACTAAGGATCACCTCACGTAAAGACTTACATGTATTTCAGCACACACCGAGCGCACTCAATAAATATTTACTGTGTTATACCGCATAACAATTTCAGGTCTTCCAATGTTTCTTCTCTTTCACTCTGTTTTTAGCTCTGGCATGTTACTCTACCCTCAACCTCTACTACTGCTGAGTCTTTGTAAATCCTAATTTTTAACACGAAGTGGACCTCATTACTTGCAAGATTACTATTACAAGATTTCTGTCACCACAGAGCAAATTCTGATCTGTATCTACGCCCCAAACAATAACTGAAATAAGAGCATGCAGACAGCTGAAGACTGTTTGCATTTATGGCCAGCAAAAGTAACGAGACGGTAAGAGAGATTTTGTCAGGTATGTTTCTTTCGACAACACACCAACACCAATTCCGGTGCTTCCCAGCCCCCTTTCAAACAGGTAAGAGAGCTTAATTCTGTGGAAAGACGGAAATAAGGGAACGAGCATAATGTTGAGGAATCCATGGGTCTTCATTTCCAAGCGACGTGCAACCTACGCTTTATGTTGTAGGGATAAATTAAAGTGTTTTGGATAGAGCATATCTGGGTCAGTGAGGCTGTAGCCAGCCGAAATGCACCTGTAAGAGGCAACCTGCAACACTCTAAAGTAGGAAGAGTTGCCTACGAACCACAGCGTTTTATTAAAACTGGCATGTCTTATTTTCCAATCGGATGGCTCAAGCCCGAAATGGGCTATGAGATCTGAGGCTTAAGAAGACACTAATTTCTAGACAGTTAAGCATGAAGACAGGACTGTTAACCCAAAGTCGCGGGATGGACACACAATATGCTCAGTGGAATATTATCCTTATATCAAATTTAATATTTGCCGCATTTTAAAGACCAGGCCAAGAAGATAAAACAGCGACTGAAAACATATTCTTTTCTCTAAAGTTTCTTCAGTAATTTTCTTTATAAGACCTATGCTTTGTACGTATACAAAGGGATAAAAGTAAGCCTTGATACCTTTGTCGGCAGGTACTGAAATCCAAAAGGATATAATGCAAGGTGCAGAATACAAGGGAGATATTATGCCATGTCTGAGAAACAGATTGTGCACTGATTCAAAGTGGAAATCACTGATGGAAGTTTTGTTTTTATCATGATTCCTCGGTTTCTGTCATAAGAAGCAAAAGTCAGCAACAGCAAGAGCAGAAGAGAGGCACTGCAAAAACGAGTTAATGACTCGGATATATATTTAGGTAATGAGTCAGTGAGTGAGGATTCATAGTAACAAGTCTGTCCTATAGGGCCTACCGACCATGTGTATTGTCGTGTGATTGCTCTTACAACAAAACATTTTCGCAAATTATTTACGTCAGGCATAGTGCAGGCGTGCGCTATCTTTTCTTTTTAGATCCATGTCGAAAACATTTCAAAAATAGCCTATGAGTCTACCCGTGTCCTACCTTCTGCCTGTCTCAAAGTTACAGCGCTCAGACTAGCTGCTCGGTGTTCACCACACTGGCTTTATATTTCGTCGAGTCTTTATAATTTTCATGGTATTTATTTAATTATAAAGGCGGCTTTGTTGAAGAGTGTATGTGCATTTCTTTTTACACATAGCACATTACTTGAGTCACTTGATAGAATTTTCTCGATGTGTTACGAAAATTTCCTTAAAATAAAATCAATTTTTGAATTTAGTCACTTTAATATATACTGATTTAAGGGGCACTTACCTCAGGGACCTGTTTTACTTTCGAGCGCATTCCTTGCCCAATTTGACCATTTATTAACTGAATTTTATATTGTACGAGTATTATAAATATTAAATTTCATTCACTTTAAGTCATCCAAGGTCAAAGAAACGTAGTAGATAACAGAGCTACATATTTTTGTACATATCTAAATACACACTACACAGAAAGCACTTGCAAGCGTTCGTATTGGACACCTGTTATATCTAACATACATCCCTCAATGTCAATAATTTCAAGAAGATGACAGCGAAGGCGTTTTATAATTTGATTCTATTTTCCTGCCAGCTAGTTTATATCCAACCTATTTAAAAAGCATTACGTGTACTACAGAGCAAACGGAAAATATGCCGTAAAGAAACTGTCCCTTTTGATGGCAATCCAAAGTGTGTACTTGTTCTACCTTCTTTCCGTGTCTGTTAAAAATAATTATTTCCTTTTTCTGAATATCTCAAGTCTGGATTTCACAGAAGATCTAGCAGTATTTGCCTTTACGTATCCAACCGTTCTATATCAGATCTTGATGAAGTTTATGTAAATTAAGCAGACTACAAATACCTATCTAATACGTTACATAACACTGACACCGACAGAATGAGACAGCTGGACGTCAAGCGGGCTAAATACCATAAGCAGGCTTTACGAATTAACTTTCAAACGCACCTGTTGAGTGGCCAATGGACAGGAGGGTTGAGATTTGAGATAACTGAAGAATGAAAGGTCGCATTACAGTTTGCACACGAACAAAAGTGGAAAGCAATATATCACTCTAATTCAAGGAACAACACTTTGTTTCATCTCATTCTTCAAAGAAATGCAGTTTGAAATACATATAGGTACGATTACTCCCGGTTTAGGAAAAGCTGGAACGGATAAATATTAATCTAGGGGGTATGTACAGTAAGTGTGCTTTTCTTATTTAATTGAAATGCATTTATTATATGGCTATGTACGTGCTTCCCACCTAATAACTTTTGAACCAATATACATATATCTACGAAATTCAGCATTAAGATCATGGCAGCAAATGTCACTCACATTTTTATGTTTCAGTACCCAATAACCAATAGCAATATCACTACCGTACAGAACTTGGGAAGTGGTGCTGACATTAGCGCCTACATAATACAAAGTCATCAAATATTTCGTAGTAACAAATTTTCGGGAAACATTTTCACATGTAGTGCACTTTTCTCTTGTTATCAGGAATATCTGGCTATATTTAGCTGCTATTTTTTGTATCTTCCGCTTGTTCATGCTTCCACAAAGAAAGATAATATCTACAATAGGGAACGTAGAAGCAAAAGGAGCTATGAGGACATATTAACAATAACTTACACACCAGTGTAAGGGTGTATACTCCATATGCTCAGCGTCCTTATTCGTTATGATGTCAACAAAAAATCCTTCACGAATAGAGGAATATTTCTGCACTGACTTAATCGATCCTTCCAGTTGACTTGTCACGAAACTCATTTTACGTCGAGTATCTTGCTGCTAATCAAGTTGCGCAACGCTCGAGGCTGAAGTTTGTGAAACAAACCCGTGACCATACACTAAGTATAGAGGTGAGGCCTTCCATTGAAACCAGGTTCAAGAAAGGTTTCGTTTAGTTTGAATAGCAGGAGTTAAATTAGTGCTAACTAATTGTTCCTTAATACAGGGAATAGTGGCACTGGACTCCAAGAAAAGTGAAAGTACTGGTGTCGTGTCCACGGCGCGACGTGAAGCAAGTGTCCTCGCTCTGTCGTGTGAAAGTCGTTTCAACTTTGTGACGGCGACAGATGATGTGATGACGCTGATATATGAATTATACTCGATTAAAGAGAAAGTAATTCTTGCCTGCGGTAAATTTAGATCAATACTCTACTGACACTAGCATGGCATTAAATATGTACCAGGTTATAGTACTAATTATAAAAGTAAAGAAAAAGTAGCAAGAAATATCTAAACACAATGCCAACCACCACTTCACCTACGATCAGAACAGCCTAGTGCCGTAATCTCCTGTAAACCACATCTGCTTCAGATAATGTACCACAGACAAGTAATACTAACATCATGATACAGCCCCTGTCACAAGGCTGTCTTGTGGTTGACACAACAGCCCAGTAGTCAGAACGTCTCCTAATAGGTCTAAAACATGACCAGTAGTAATTTAAAAAAAAAGCTCAATCGGGTGAAAACTGAAAGCATCATCTCCCTAAAAGTCTCATCCATCCATCCATCCACCCATCCATCCACCCATCCATCCATCCATCCATCCATCCATCCATCCATCCAACCATCCATCCACCCACCCACCCATCCATCCATCCATCCATCCATCCATCCACCCATCCATCCACCCATCCATCCATCCATCCACCCATCCACCCATCCATCCACCCATCCATCCATCCACCCATCCATCCATCCACCCATCCACCCATCCACCCATCCATCCATCCACCCATCCATCCATTCATCTATCCATCCATCCGTCTTATGGCACCATAGACCTAGCTGTGCTTTGGCCCCCATAATTTCTGCCTCCAAACTGTTCTATTCTGCGCGGTGAGCCTCCAGTTGCGACAACGGAGAAGTCTGGCAGCATCTTCTGTTACACCTTACTCCCATAAATCTCATTTTAACAAGCTTGAACACCATCCGGCTTTTGATTACTGCGATAAGTGAACAGTATGTATTATTAGCTAGGATTAATCTCCTTTGGATTTCTAAGAGCTCATTTTTACCATCCGTAATACAGGATCTTAAATATACAAAACTGTTAACTAGTTCAATGTTGGGCCCACCAGTATTTAAACACTGATTTGGATTGACATTAGAGCGAGTCACGACCATGGCTTCAATTTGCTGGTATAAATATGGAGCTCAATTTATACGGCTGCTTCCTTAAGTTCCCTATGTACCTACTTAATTGTCCTAACATTCGTACTCAGGAGAGGGACATCACACGCACTGTCAGTATATTTTAGCTGAACGACTCGAGAGTACATTGCTGTCGTACCTCTTGAACAGGTGCGTTATATTCGGATCAAAACTAAGTGTGGATAAGTGCGTGGGAAAAGAAAATAACATCACTACAGTGTGCTATGTATAGACGGATTTTCTTTGGTTTTTAAGGGTAAGAAGAAACCAGAATGCGTACAAAATGTAAATGGATGTAAACGCTGCAAAATTTTGCACAGGCTTCCACTAGTAACAAGGAAGATTAGAACCAAAAGAGTCGTAGCCCAAAACGCAAAACAACAACACTGAATGCAAAACTGAGAGGTAGTTTTCAATTGAGCTCATTTTTTAATTCACCAAAAAAAAAACAGATGATCCAGTTGTAACAACTTCCGGGTGGTGAAACTTGAATTTCATGCTCGGTTGCTCGCACTGAGTACACGCACAGTCTGTTAATGCTTCCGCTTGCCCATTGCAGGTAATCACCTTAATCACTTCAGCTGGCTTGTAACAGCCTGAGTTCCGGTAATGGAGCTACACTTTGAAGACACCTGCTACTAAAGAGGATGACCGAAACTTTAAGAACATAAAGAAATCAAGTAAATACACAACTCAAAATAAACACCCAAATAAAAGCCCTGCAAATGAATCAGTAACTCAATGATCCGAAACCGTACTAAATTTCGTCTCGTATGGAATACTGAATCGCGATACAGTTTCCTGAATGACTGACGTCACTTCCCTCAGTACCTTCACAGGAATGCTGTGAAAGTCTCTCAAATGGGCAGCGACCATCTCCACTACATTCCTGCTTCCAACAGTCATATTTCTCTTTCGATCTCATATGAAGCTATTTAAGTTCTCTTTCCTCAGCTTTTACAAGGTATGTATGTCCCCTTACTTGTTTCAATTCGGAGTCACATGTGACAGCATGAACGTTTCAGATGTTTGGTTCTACGCTTGTTTCTTGAATGGGGGTTGCAGTGCTTTATGAAAAGACCCTGCCAATTCCCCGAGATAATATAGCGTCGGTCGAATATAAATAAAGTGTTAATACGGTAGACTGGGGAAATAATACTGGCAGGGGACCGAAGTACTCAGAGATAAACCTTGGCCAGTGCCACTTTTTCCACCAAAAAGTCAAAGTGGACTGACCTGCGATCGAAACAGGACCTTCGACGTAACAAGTCAGCCGCAAAATTGTGTGGGAGATAAGCACATCGAACAGCCTACATATACAGGCAAAACAACATAATCACAAGAGAAACGCGGGTTCGGATGGCCGGAATTGCATTCGAACCAAAGATACAAGTTTTGGAGATGTAGCAGTCAGGCCTGCACGACTCAAAAGGGAAGACCACTGTAATCGGCTGCTATATAAATTCTTTATGTTAAATATACAAAGATTCAAACAAGTAACCAGTGATTCCAGGGAGGATACCAATTATCAAGAAACGAATTTTATCGACTAATCGCAAAAATTCTAAATTTCAATACGCTATTCCACACACGATGATTATAACAGTGAAAAACTAAGTACGTATACAGGTTTCTGTCTAAGCAACACTGAGATACACATAACAAAGGATTAGCAGGAGGCCGATACGATAGACAATAGGAATGAGGAGCATGAGGAAAATTAGATGAAATAGAAAGAGTTGAGAAGAAAAGGTATGGGAATGCTTGGTTAAAAAGAAAAGGAGGGGAATCAAGAAAGATAAACCTAGAAAATAAGATTATGAAGAAAAAGCTTTATACATTTATGTTAATTGTGCATTTCGACATGTCATGAAACCACCCACTTTTACTCCTAGTTGCTTCAGATCAGAAGAGAAGTGGCACAAATCCGTTGGAAGTACAAGTTTGGCACGTGGGTCAGCTTCCTCGCTGCACGTAGTGTGGCTTTCCGCAGTGTTTTGTACTGCCTCATTAAAAATCAGGCAAACTGAATGCGATTGGCTATATCGAGTCTCACGTAGGCCTACCGCATGGTGCAGGTCGGATTCAGTGGCTTTTTTGCTTTTATCTGTTCATTCAAAGTATGGAACAGAGTGAATGCTGCGAAATGGATTTTAAGTTTACTTTGTATTGTAACGTGAGATAGACAAGCACAGAATTTCCAGTTATATTATAATACATTTTAATTGCGGGTGGTTTAATAATTTTACATGAAAGATGCAGACAAAAGAATACTGTTGCATATAATTTCTCTGTATTTTGCTACACATCCATTACACATACCACAAAATACTTGTACTTATCTGAAGGACTGTACAGGTTATTGGTACCATGCTTTCACCTTTATCAGGCACACATGAAATTAACCTTCTATAATGATTACTTAGAAACGAAGTCAACTGTGAAACACGCGTTTGGTGCCGCACAATTTTCCCGCTACGTTTCACAGACCCACTTCAAGTCGTGTATCCATATCATTTGTTGTATCCCTCAACGCCCAGCCTCGGGGGCCCTACGCTACTCCGCGCAGGAATCCAAATGGCCGTGCGGTAATGCGTTCAGCTTGATCTGACAAAATGATGGCTCGAAGTATGATGCGAGGTTGGCGTGCACTCCGACAGACTGCTGGTTTCGATATGCAACACTCGACTGTCTTAACCAACACCTGGAATTCTTATTGTTGTTCAAATATGGCCTGACAAATCCACGTAGTAGATGAAGACTGGCGAATTACGTGTGGCCTACATGACTGTTTGATTGAACCACGCATGTTAAGTAACGATTCGCTGAATACCTGCGACAGTTTTATAACGGCATCATGTTAGGTATTTTCATTGTGTGTGGTAGGCCTAAACTTCATATAGCTGTAGACTTGCATGACGTACTGAGACTCGGCTAAGCTCCCATCCTCGGATGATTTGTCATCATAATCGCGGAATAATAATATTATAGCATCCTTCTTTATTACACATTAACTTCTACAAGTTTACGTTCCTTCGACCATCATCTACAATAACCGGAATTTCGCTAAATTCCACTATATTCTGATGTTGCAAACAGATATTAGCTATCCTAAAGACTATAAAATTTATTTATACCTTATAAAAGATACTGAAACACGTAGGAATTAATATGTAATAGAGAATAACACTGGTCAATTTTGTTATAAAGGTATGGGTCTTACTTAAATTACAAACGAGCACACTGTAAATAATGTACACACTAAAAGTATTTCGAGTATATTCGTGCACAAAATGCAAGCACTGAAACAAAAGAAGAATGGGAAAACTGCGTACGGAATTAAACTTAGCACACATCAACGCACACAAGGGGACACAATATTTCCGCGCTATATAAACCAAGTAAGACTAGTAGTAATGTAGTAAGACTACGGACTCGAAACCTAACGTCATCCTCATTCGACAGACATAAAAGCTTTGCGATCAGAATCTTAAAAAGCTGCGAAATTACACTATGTAATTAACCTAGCAAATGAAGCAGGAAAAAAAGTGTTAAGTATATTTGTGGGCGGGTAAACACAGCAAAGTGTGTTAAGCATACCCAATAAACTGATTACTACACAATATGCAGCAATCATCATTACATTGTTTAACTTCAATTATTTTCCCTTGAACGGCTGTAAGCATACGTTTATTTGATTGTTACATTGTCCAAACCAAACTTTGATATCACGTGTCAGTGATTCCAGGGTACTTGCAAGGTGTGTGATGGAGTTCTTAGCACCAGCTTATGATTTCATATAATCCATATACATGCGAGACAAAATAATGTAGAATAGGCCTATATTATTGTTATTGTTATTGTTGCTATTGTGCTTAACAGCATATCCACATTCACTTCCGATCAGGGTTTCAGACAGCTTTGAGTTCAAGGCTAAATCATGTTGGAACGAGAGGCTTTTTTATGAAGAACTTCTGTTCTTAAGGCACAGGAGGTTTTAGAACTGACTAGCTATAATACCGAAATTCAGCGTTCTAAGAAGATTGTAGCATATAGGCTTACATTCGTATATACATAAGACATATACGGGTGTCTAAATCGCTAAGAGCGGAAAAGCACATTGCGTAGAATTGCGAGGTAATGTGCCTGACGTTTCCAGAACAGGTTACATTTTTTCAGCAGAAACGTTAGATTTCCGACTGCGGTGGTTATTTCCGGATTTACTTCCTGCTTGTCGCCTGATATATGGGTGTTACAGACGTTAAAAATCTTGCAGCTTTTTGCAGGAAATATAGCCCAAGGATCAGCAATAAAAGCATCAGCTTGCATGGAAAACATGCATGAAGTGACCGAGGAGGGCATTTTGGTTGGAGGGAAAAAGAAAGCCAGCAAAAGGCGAAAGTTGTATGCATATAAAAGCAACAGATGAAACTATGCTGGCATCAGCACTTCAACTGCTGGGATCAGAGCGAGACTGACCATGAAGCTACACGTAAGTACAAGTGATTGTTTCGCGACCGACGTTGCGAGACTTAGTTGCATCTCGGAGGTAACACGTGCGACGCAGTGACTTGTACTGTGCAGACAGCAGGACTGTTGTGTTAGGGACAGTTGGCACATAAATTCCAATGCACTATTTGGTAACGCACTAATCACCATTAGCACCATCACCATCACCATCGCTGCCGCCGCCGGCGCCGCCACCACCACCACCACCACCACCACCACTGCAGCTAATGCAACTACTACTACTACTGCTACTACTACTGCTACTACTACTACTACTACTACTACTACTACTACTAACGTGAGCCGGAGGGGGCTTAACATTAACCATGGATCAAACAAATAAGATATGAGCATGTGGGGTTACTATTACTGTTACTAATATTACTACTACTACTACTATACTACTACTTTACTACTACTACAACTACTACTAGGGAGGGGCTTAATATTAAAAATGGCTCAAATAAATAAGATATGAAGATGAAGGTTTATTCATTTAGCGCAGGATAATGACCACTGGCAGATATCTGTGGATAAGATGTGCCGTAGAGTTCTATACGAGGCTGTGAATTTACTGACTAGCTAAGCGACTATTAGCCTTTGAAGAACTGTGTATTATGGAGTTAAGCTATTTTCGTCTACGAAGTCCCGACGGCGCATTCACTTACAGCCTAGTGCCTGTTTTCCACTATACCAAACACTTACCGAAATAAAAGTTATATTCGACAGACCAGCCGCCATACAAAATGTCAGTATTCTACATCAAAATGTTTCGTGAATTTGTCAGTATTTACAGATACATTCTGGCATATGCCCCGAAATGAACTAATATTAAGGAAACAGAGTAAGAAAAGTACTGAGCTGACTGTAATGGCTCAAGATAATGTCCTGCGGCTGGTGTTTGTGATGAGAGTAGTGACATTTTGGGCTTTATGGAAGTCGGCCAAATTCTTTACCACGTCAGGGAATGCCAGCTTATCAAAACACGATTTTAGGGACAGAGAGGAAGCAAGCAATCTGCCAATTCACTGTTTTACAAATGCACGTTTTTGTATTAATACACGCGTTTATTACACTTACATTCCAAGGGAACACTACTTTATTTACAACCAGCCACTACCAGAAAGTGACAACGAGGAGCTACAGATATTGTTCATATAGTTGCCCACCAGATTCAATACGCATATTCACAAATAGCTGCACATAGTCAAATACTTAACTATCTCGGTAAAGCGAGTGACAGAAGAGCCAGTACATGCAAACTTGTTCTGATCGAAACCATTTCCGCAGGTGTGTCTGGTTATTATTTTACCCGCGCTGGCACTGGCCGAAGAGGTAGAGCAAAAGGACAGAGACTCCCCAGTGCAGCAGAAGGACGGGAAAACGGAGAAACGAGGGATATTCGATTTCGGGTATGGGCATGGTCATGGTTTGGAACTTGGCCAAGGACACGGCCTGTCTCTTGGTAGTTTCGGCGGCTTCGACCACCTTGGAGGCGGAGGCGGAGGCGGCGGCCTCGACCACCTTGGAGGCGGAGGCGGCGGCCTCGACCACTTTGGAGGAGGCGGCGGCTTCGGGCACTTGAGCCTACCAGAACACCACGAAGAGAAGCACGAGGCGCATATCAAGGCCATCACAATCACTAAGGAGGTCAAGGTCCCGGTGCCGCAACCGTACCCCGTTCACGTGGAGAAGAAAGTACCCTACCCGGTCAAGGTCCCTGTTGAAGTCAAGGTCGAGAAGCCCTACCCTGTACACGTCCCTAAGCCTTATCCTGTTTACATTGAGAAGAAAGTACCTTACCCCGTCGAGAAGAAGGTGCCGTACCCCGTCAAGGTAGAGGTCAAGGTCCCTGTACCTGTCCCTCACCCAGTTCATGTACCTAAGCCGTACCCTGTTAAGGTCCCAGTTCCGAAGCCCTACCCTGTAAAGGTTCCTGTCTACATCGAGAAGAAAATTCCAGTTTACGTTAAAGAACACCACCACGACCACCACCATGGAGGGGATAGTTTTGAGGGGTATCCTTGAAATGACGCTGCTCTTCAAGTGTTGCGAGCAGTACTAGTCATTCTTGTATCTCACTTTGTTGGCCCGGTCATCGCTTTCTTCACGCTGTGGAATACGGAGTATGGATGCGGAGAGTAACGAAACGTTCATGACATTCGTTTCGAGGCCACGCCCACCACGTCACGTTCATCCACGTCACAAATAACATTCATAACTGATATAATGTGCTACATGTAACAGTTCACTCCTTCTTGATTCTCCACTGTAGATCTCTGTGTATATCGTTTTTATGTGTTTAATAAACGGCGTTATGTTAAAAATTGTTGTAAGTGAATCATAGTATTGTGACTAAAGTAAACACTAGAAAACGGTGGAATTGGGATTCAATTCCTGGCAGAGGAAGAGACCTGTCCCTCCTTTTCACAGCGTCCAGACTTGCTCTGGTCCCCACACAAGCTCCAATCCGATTATATGGGAGTTCCTTGTCCTGGGATAAACCGGCCTGGAAGGTCTGAAGGTAACCACTCACCTCCGTCTAGTGCCGAGATTATGAATGCTTGCAACATTACCTCTACTCCCTCATCCCTCTTCATGGCGTGACCCTGAGATAAAATGGGGACAACTTTAAAGGTAAACCTCCCATACATGCTAATTCCTATCTTCTTTGGTAACTGTATTTCCGATTTAAAAGCGGGGAATTCTGTCAGAGGTGATGTGTCCTTTTCAAGAAGTGCCAGAATAAAAGGACAGTGGGAATTTTCCACTTGTAAGTAGGCAGTTTCACTTCCGATGAGATTATTGTGTTGAATATGGGTTACGCCAGATTTTATTGGACGAATTTAATTTTGGTCTCCACCAGCCTGACACTGCCGCTTTACACTGAAGCTCACTTTTCTCGGCTTCCTGACAAAGGAACAAAGCTGCAAAAATTAATTAAAAGCTGCCTTTTAATTTAATAGATTTTTTTATTTGGTTATGTTTCGTTTACTCTTTGCCCAAAATTACGAACTAGTTAATAATAAGAGTCCCTTTCGCTGTATTTCTGCCTGTTAAGTCTCCAAAATAATGAAATATATTTCGATGAAATTTGTTATACCTGCAGATTTGATTTATTTCTTTTCTGCCAGACCAAACCCCACTGTGAACGCAGCAGAAATTGAAGCCTACAGCCTTTACCAAGAAGTCTTATATTTAAAAACAGTGCACAGTATGAACGAGGCATATTATTAGAACAAACGTTCAAAATTTTAACACGTTCGATATGGTACTTATTTAATGGAAAACCGAAAAACAATGGGTCAGTAAAATTTGAGTTTCCCACAGCAGTGCTGATGAAGCTGTCTTCAGAGACATGGAGCTTAGGAAATTAGTAACAGGCATCAACAATTCGTAGGAACCTTCTGCAGTCCATTTTCAAAGTCGGGACTGCTTAGATCCTTAAGATGGACGGAGCACCTTCTCCAAAACTTTGGTAACAATTTGCCTGCCGGGTCGGCTTGAATATTGGTTGCCTTCCGGCAGTAAACGAGGGATCAAAGTGATTTACTTCGGTGCAATCTGTTCGTCACAAAAAACGCCATGTTACAGATCGGTTCCGTCATTTGCTTGACATATTATGGCCCTACTGACACATTTCACGTTGTTACATAAAGGTTCGATAAACCAGGAAAAGTTCTGCACAAGAATATGAAATGGCTAATGTAAACCGGACGAAAGGGTTGTTAAAGAGTCACATATGATTTCCTGCTTCGGCGTGTGGTGAAAAAGCTAAAATATTCCGAGTTTGTTGCTTTATTTCACTACTTGTGCCGAACATTGTCTCGTCAGATTTAACACTAAATAAAATTTGCTTGCAACAGCTTACTGTTTTAGGCAACATTAACTTCTGGTCCAAAACCGGATCGCGTGCGCGCTCCTGTGCGTACAGCATCGCAGGGTGGTTCTAGCACCTCCCAGTCTACGTTTTCATCTTAGGGCGAGAAACCCATAAAAATGACAGGCACAGTACAGCCATTGCTTTCTAGAACCTTGACAGTTACGCGCAAATGTCTCTCCCAGTTGCTATCGTGGTTCCTTTCGTGTCTTTAATGAAATGTCCTGACAGTGTATTAACTCGCTTTGCATGGCCATCCCAGATTCGAAAGTAAACCGTAGCGAGACACAATAGCGCCCAGCTGACAGGCGACAGGCGATTGTGATCGACCGTGTTCTACATATTATTTAACAAGTTGCGTAAGCACTTCGGCGACGTAAAAATTTACGTCACGGAAATATAACATACTGGAATACGATAACTATGTTCTTTCATATACAGATTCGGAAAAAATTAGTGGTAAATCAAATTCAGAAAACTTTTCCCAACACCGAGTCCTGAATTGTTTGTCTTACTGTATCTTATCAAAAATGACTACATGGCGCAAAGTCCCTGTTGAAACACCAACAGTAACTCAGCCTGTCAAGAAAAGCAAAGCGTCTCGTGTAGCCCGAAAGCTAATTGCCGTGTTATCGCAATCCCAACGCTCGTCACAGGACGCTGAATCTGATGCATCTAGGCAAGAGTCCCTTACCATACGCCTTTAAGCATAATTTTAATATTATCATTCCTCCTATGCCTAGATATTCCACTAGAGTTCCTCCCTTCACGCAATTTAGGACCCTAAGAAGTGAACCATATTTCCACCTGCTGCTTTATATGATTGACAAACATGATATTTCTTACTACCGCAAATTTTACGTTGAGCACGTTTGAGATTGCGCTGCTCTCGAATACAGGAGTGATTAAGGGGAAGAAACAATAGGATAAAGCAATTCCTTAACTAGGAGCTTCATAATTTTTCTTCTCGCAAAGACGATTACTGAAGAAGAATGGATAACACGTGCTGCTCGGATTACTGGCATATATTAGTGGTGAAAGTGAAGCAAACCATCTGTGGTTTAAAGTAATTAATATCACCATCTAAATAACTTAATAATAATAAGTTAAGTATGCATTCTCATTAAACAGTAACAAGTTTCAACAGACATGCGATCGTCTTCAGGCTGTACACTTTACAAGACAGACTGGCAGTTTAATTCTCTGCCAACATACATTCGTGTTTTGGAAACTGAGATCTCGATCATTAGATAAATGCATACGTACAAACATGCTTAAAATCCTATTAAAGGAAGTAAAATTAAATACGTAAAGTCTGCAAAAATTCCTTCTAGATGGATAATAATGCATGTCGATTAAAAGCGAAGTTTGTATATAAAATCTTGTGCTGTAGAATCTGAAAAGGGTACTTTTAGATTCTACAACGCAACGTGAATACATACTTCCCTAACTGCCATTAAGTTGTGTCGAAGGTGATATTAATTACTTTAAGCCACTGAAGTCTAAACACAGGGGGACGGACAAAAGCAAAGTGACAGCCGTGTGCTTATGCGACCGAGGTGCAGATGGCACCATACGAATGGAACTAGAATACGTGCATGTGGGCAGCAGTCAAATGGCTTATAAGTGGTCCACTGGTTGCGTCTTGTGCGCCTGGCAGTGATGCTGTGTAACACTTCATGATACACAGGCAGGTCCCTAATTACGCACAGTAATGGTGCCGTAACGTGAAAGACGCTATGACCCCAAAATTCTATGTTGTTCCGATCACTCGCTCGCTATTCAACATGTTCTGCCTCACCTGGCAACGTCGAAAGTTATTTCAAAGCAGTTGAGTAGTCTGTGATGGCCGCCGACAGATGTCAGGGTCCGAATTACAGCCCCATGACCGGCTATTCTGAGGAATTCTTTCGTTATAGCAGTCTCTTCAAGGGTATGTTAAGTTAATGGCTTAAAATCGGCCACGATTTGTTTGTTTCATAACGTTTACGGTCCATAAACTTGCCATCACTTAACCATAAACTGAGTATAAATTGCACTCCACGAATATGGAACAATACACGTAAATTATGCGGTTAAAAACAAATATTATTCGCAGAAAGACGAGACAGACAGGGGCACGTGGCATGTATAGGGAAGAAGAGAAATGCATACAGGGCTTTGGTACAGACATTTAGAGGAAATAGATCACTTGATAGATCTTGGCGTAGGTGGGAAAATATTAACTTGGATCTTAAAGAAATAGGATGAGAGGGTATGGACTGAATTCATCTGGCTTAGGAAGGGGAGAAGTGGCGAAATCTTACGCATACGGTAATGAAATTTCGGGTTCCATAAAAAAAGGTGAAATTTTAGACTACCCGAGAAACTACGAATTTCTAAAAAAAGTCTTCTCCATTATGTTTCCTAAAATTGGCTACACATATTTCTGAAACACGGGTATAAATTTGTGTTGTTATAACACGGGTGAACGGGGTAGTATGAAATAACACATTTCAACATCGTCGCAGAGGAACAGACAACAGCAGGGACGGGAGAAGAGATATTCAATAATGGGAACGTAAACCAGCGGCACGGCGAAAGCGTGTGGAAGGAAGCATGGTGAACGTATCGAAATGTTGGCGCACTATATAAATGGACACTGCTAGCTGGTTCAGCTTACTGCCTGCAGAGGCCGCTGTAGGAAGCTCAGTCACTCCGCATTATGAGGATTCGAGTAAGTACCACAACTGTTATTAACGGATCACACACACACACACACACACCAGGGGTGTTATAAAATGGCGCTCTTCGTGCCTGTAGCCTGTGTTAACACTAGCCTCTCTTCCTTCTACCTCAGCATATTTTTATAAGTCTTATGACTTCACGACATCTGTTTAGGACGCTGGTATGCATCTTTCGTTACCAAAATACCATTGATCTAGCACTCTGTTGTAACAGTAACACTCCACACTGCTATTCGAGAGGTAGCTGGTTCGAAACTCTGTCCGAGCACCTGTTATCCTTGATTACGTTTCTTGCATTTTCTCAGTTATTCCAGCCAAATACCGCGATAGTCCCTCGATAAAGTCACGGTTGTTTCCTACCAAATATTTTCATATTTATTAATTACCAAACACATTACCATCTACAGCATATCGTCTGGGATACTGAGAGCGTAATAAAATAATATAATATCGTAAATGAAGGCGTAACATTACAACGAGGCGCTTTCCGATCTTTGGGTCCTGAATTATTCTAAAACAGGAACGCCATTTAAACCATCAGGATCACAGGGTTGGTTACTGATGACACTTAAATTTCGGAATATTATTCATGTTATTAGGGCCTCTTGGTATAGTTCGTTCAAGAAGTTACCTTGATTATATGTATTTTAAATTTATTTTTCATACATAACATCAAAGAAGCTGCCAGGCGAAATATTTTGTAACTACACTATATGTGATATATACATGATCAATCTGGACATAAAATGTCGCGTTCCGAGAACAAAGTAAACAATGTCAAACATTATTTTTGCGTGTTTGTGTTTTCCTAAATTATGGCTCATGTAAATCGCATCAAGACAATCAATAACTTTAAAGGAAGGTGACGTAACACGAAGATTAAGTCACTGCACTACTGCGTCACAGCACAACAAACCGCATTAAAACGCGAGCCACGATATTTAACTACAAGCAAGTGTAAAGCAATAAATATTAAACATTATGACTTTTGCATTTTTTTCTACTTACCTACTTACTTGTCAGTGTGGTACCGTATTGTTTTAAAATCGCCAATTACGTTTCCTGTACTTCATAAACAGCGAGTAACATTAAATGTAAGTAGGCCTTTATGTCAAGTGTTTTTCTCTAATTCTAAACAAATTTAAATTTGTAAGATAATTTCATAAACACTCCTAATACAATATTTCCTAAAAATTCCATTCAGCAGAAGTCGAATTTTTCCATACTGACAGACGGGCAGACATGAAAATAATATCCGCTTTTTTGCTATAAGTTTACGAACGCGCCTAAAATAAACACGTTAAAATAACGGAGGATATGTTTCAACGCGGTACCAATATCATGTCAGTAGAACCTAACTCAAATACTGTTTGCTTCCTCATAATGACACATTATTGTCTTCACAGGTGTGTGTTTTGCTTTTCTTTCTGAGCTCAGTGTGGACTGCGGCTGAGCAGAAGACGCAAAAACAGGAAGCGAGACCCCTACCTGCGCCTCCACCTATGGAGGCGCAAAAGGCGTCAAAAGCCCAGAAGATAACCGAGTCGAAGCCCGAGAAACGCGGTGCACATGGACAGGAAGAAAATCTGGCACCGTTCAAGGAGGACAGCGGAGGAGGAGTGGGTCTTAAGACCGAAGTCGCCCACCACAATCCTATCGTGACTGAGAAGGTTGTGCATGTGCACGTTCCTGTGCCCCAGCCGTACCCTGTAGAACACTTCAGGCACATTCCTTATCCCGTGAAGGTCCCAGTACCCGTTGTTGTACACAAACCATTTCCGGTTCCCGTTCCCAGTCCTTTTCACGTCATAGTTGAGAAGAAAGAGCCATTTCCTGCCGTTAAACATGTTCCATACTATGTGAAGACCCCTGCTGAAGTATTGGGAAAGGTTCCTGTAGAAGTCCCTATCCCTGAACAGTACACTCTACCGGTCTCCAAAATTATCCCCCTTCCTGTACCTCAGTCTGATATCAAGCAGAGGAACTTATATATCTCGCAGCATTCTCAGAATCAAGAAATCCATAAACCGGAACTATACAAAGAAACTCAACCTGAGGAGAGTGCCCCTGAAGATAATTATTATGCGAAGATTTCTAATATTCCTGAAACACGCCTGTCCGAAACGTACAAAGTTCTCATACCTGAAGAAAATTACAAAGGTCTTACCCTTCCTGAAACACATCAGTACCAGATTCTCCCTAATTACCAACAATCGAGCATACCTGGAGCGTACCACCAAGAGGCAAAGGCACCTGGAATAAGTAGTCATGAGTTCAATATTTTTGGAGGTCACGAGGCAGGTTTTTTGGGCATCGGTTACTTGAGTCAGGGGCACGGAGGAGAGGGACACGGGTCCAGTTATCAGAGCGTGAACACACATTGACAGGAATACCAGCCAATGAGCGTGCGTCATATTTCTGAGTCTTCGATAGTGCGATGGAGTCGTAAATAGACTATCATGAAAAAATCAATTTCAAATCTCCGTCAAAATTGTGGCATTTACAGTGGGCAAACCGCTATTTGACAGATTCTCTCTGGAATATGTCATTTAAACTTCATATTTTACTGACACAAAAGACCTCTTAATATAAGTCTTTGGTAACCTGCTAACTCAAGGTTTCGAGGTTTACCAGCTGGAAATTAGTGTGTCAGAAAAGACGAAAGGAGAGGCTTATTCGAGATATTACATATTGCGTTTTAGTATAATAATATGCAGGACGGATAGCTCGGTTTCAGGGCGATACGACTCGTTTGGTTCACAGAAATTTCAACAAATAAAAAGAATGAATTTTGTTCCGAACGAAGGCCCATGACCTGGTTCCTGTTATGTTTATTTTATTACATTTATTGGACGGGCTAAACTTTGAGGCCATTATTTGTGTGAGTCAAGGCCACTCTATGTCACCACTGGATAGCTGTCCCTAAGTGTAGGCAGGGTGCCACACATATTTTCCATTGATACGGGACATTAATGTTCACGGAGTACACAACACGAATATTGTTTACCAAGTTTATTTCATTTCCTTGACTTACAAACGGTGTATAACGGTGTTACGGACCCAACGCCCTTTAAAACGATGCAATCACAAACTATTATTCCTCCCTTTAACGTTCATTCAGCAAGCTTGGGCCTGAAGTCTTTAAAGAACGATAATAAACCGAATTTTATTTAAAGATTCATTTCGTACCACACAGTAAACAGGCTCAGTGTGGGTAACACAAGACAGACAATGTACTTATAAACGTAACATTGAGCCGCGCTGGCGAAACCACTGTTGCCGTGGAAAAGCAATAAGCATGACACTCCGAGAGTGTGTTTTTGGTCTTAGTTATCCGGCGTGCAAAGCGTATGCGCTGCATTATATTGTCATCTATCACCTGGCTGGCTGTAACAGACTTTTCCACATGATCTCACAAACGGCACGATTTTCGGAAACAGGTTATTGAACATAAAACATATTTTGATTTTCTCTACAACTGTTGTCTGAAACATTTTTCATTCTAAGGAGTGGGCGAGATACTATCATAATTGTATATAGGTCTTCATGTAAAGTACCTGTTAAAGTACCTGTTATTCTTGTCAGATTTTAAGTTGAATTGTCTCTACAGATTTTTGAAAAATACACAAATATCAAATTTCATGAAAATCTGTCCAGTGGGAGCCGAGTTTTTCTATGCGTACGGACAGACAGACAGACATGACGAAGCTAATAGCCAATGTTCGCAGTTTTGCGAACCAGCCTAAAAAACGAATCAGTTAATTTTGTACAGAGGAATATCAGCTGTTTGTTCTGAGCCTCATATAGAACAAGAAAATACAATGCGCTGGCAAAAAGCAGAACTTCTGATGTTAAACCTAATGGTACACACAGCAACCGTTGGGCTTTACAGAGTTAAATAAACTAACTGGCGCCCTGCAGCAGTTACTGATTTCAAAAAATGAGTCCCGAATGGCCGTACCTGAGTCACGAAATGATCTCGCAACAGCAGGGCACATGTTTATCACTCTCGCCTCGGATGTAACATCGTGTCCCCTGGCAACTGGTTACGAAAACATCTGAAGAACATGGGCTAGCAGCAAAGGACGCGGCACTGCGAACTACCCTAGAGAGGGTAGGCCCAAAATAATTTGGTCTTTTGCTTATTGCAATAGCTACAACACACAGAGACAGACTGACATTTCTGAATTATGTAAAAAGTGGAAGGTGATAAAGATTACTAAAATGATACTATCTTGCTCATTATTTACCCACTTTCCGCCCAGTTCCTTAGGTGAAATACTACATCCCATTTTGAACAAAGTTGCGTATATTTAGTATGCTAGTCTTTTCGAGGCAAACGTCACAATGATAGCATGAAATTAATGAAGAAAATTACAAAATATAATGGAAGTTTCCTTTCTGGTGCGTTCTTAAGAAGGTAATAAAATTAATGCTTAAGTGGGTGATCGTATACCGGTCCACGCCTTCCTGTTTTTAACAATAACCTCTAACGCCACTCCGATATATGAATTTAGGTGAAATGTCACGTGCTGCTTTGCATAAACTTCATAAAATAAACGCCTAACAGAGATCGTTTCAGTACTCCATCTTTCTATGTGTGAATTTAATATAGGTTTTCCTGCATTAAAAGTTTCCACGTGAAGCCTTCAAAACCTAGTAATTTCTTACGTACCACGAGGATTAACATCCAAAAATTCTACGTTCTGCTCACACAGAGTCTTTGCTCGTGTTGTGTCTGCATCTGACAAGAAGCAGCGATCCTTTTCCTTTACAGTATTAACTTGGTGGTGTGTAACTTCTTTTTACTAAGAAAGACGCCTTCTGTGGAGACCACCATGCTGGCATCAACACCAACGCTCATTTCTCCACTTCTTCACATCTAATGGTGTGTCTTTTTTAAAATATTATCAACCCCTTGCTTCTCCTTCATATCACTTTCACCTTTATCAACACATTCGTGTTCACGTTCGCGGAATCACAACTTTCTACGGTGTCGAGAGGCTACTGCTGTGCCTAACGCCCACAAGCCTAGATAAAGGTAAAAATGGGCTTTGCAGCCCACAGCTAGCATATCTGTTGCCCACACAACTGATTCGGAGCAAAGAGAAAAATGAGATCTGAGCTGGTCTGGGATTTTACGTAGCGCAGATTGGTAGTGTGTTACCGACGTTTCGGGAAAACGTATCGGTCCCATTTTCAAGAGTCAAGCTTGACCCTTGAATATGGGGCCGATAAATTGTCCCGAAATGTCGGTAACACACTATCAACTTACGCTGCGTCAAATTCCAGAAGAGTCCAGATCTCATTTACACGGCGGCGGAAACCTGAAAGCATGCAAAAAGAAAACTGTTTTCCCGTAAGGAAACAATATGTTGAGCACTGCAGGTCTCAATTGCTATTTAAATGGAATAATACATCTTATATTGCATAGCACTGACGCTCCTTCTTACAACTCGTACGTACTAAAACAAAAGTTTTGATTCAGTTACGCCTCTACGTTTTCTACGTAAGGTATGGAAGGGCGTGCTCGAATTCTCAGTTTCTGTGTTACTTGCCGTGAAAGGAATGCACACTGGGACGTCATATTCACCTTGCCATGTATCTGTCCTTATTCCTACCTATATAATTAGGAGGGCTGCTTTAAGATATGGCGCGAAAAGTATCAAAAATTCTTTCACGTCTGTTAAACTTTTACATTTATTTGTTCACCGACGAAATTGCGTTACATGGAGCTCAAATAAATCAATACAACATGCACAAAGTGTCAGGAAATGATGCCCACTTTTCTTCTAGTAAGCGCAGAAGGACCTAACAATTACGTGTAATTTTTTTAAAATTTCCCCCATTTCTGTGCAATATTTCCACAAGCAGTGCTTTACATTTGTGAGGCATAACCAAAAGGTTTCCCTTCATCGCCACATGAGCAATTTAGAACATACAAAACCATGTTTCATATTCATGACGTGTCTTGAAAAAATGCACATGCTAGTCTTAAACAACATATTAATTATAGCTATCAAAGAGAAAGATCAATAAAGACTTCGCGGCAAATCTTCTTAAAAAATTACCATCACAAAATTTGTGCATTCTTCGAAGTTATATTAACCAAAGGAAATTCCAAAACCACAAAACAGTGGTGCCGGTGCCATTTACACGCCAGAGGTTTCCACGTTCTCTTTGTAACTCTTAAAGATGGCGCAGCATTAGAAGACAGGACGGTAGAATATCTTCTACCTATATGATATTCATATCCAGTTGTATGAGAGTATAAACATGGATGTATGGTCGACAGACGGGCATGATTAAACTACACAAGGGCCTTTCTTCACTGAATTACAGCAGGTCCATATCAAGTGAGTCCCTTTGGTATATCTAAATGACAAGTTACTAATTTTGCGATTGGAAGAGGTGGCCTTTGGAAAAGGATAGCTACATACGGAACAAGCATATGGTCGACAAGGGGTGTCCTCCTGTTTGGGTGTACAGAAGGGTGTCAGCAACTGCTCACCTTTTAACATACAATATGTTACGAAACCTTACACCGAGTTTCAGTACGTGGACTCTTGTAAACATGAAGTTTGACAGGAGGAAAGGTTATTTGAGTCACAGACAGGAGTCCACTGAGGACAGAAGGCAGTGGTGCCCGAAAACTCACAGTCTTCGTAATATAAAAGTAGACTTCGTCGCTGAGGTTCCTTTCATTTTTCAAATTTAGTTGTTGTGACTAAATTCAAGAATTTGTTTCTTTTGAAATTAAAGGTTCCTCGTCCCATTGTTTTTGCAGTAATTCGACATTGAAAAGAAATGATAATTTGAAATTCCATTGTACATCTTCACTCAGTGTGCAAAGTGAATATATAATAGAGAGGTCGATACATGTGAAGGGATTTCAGTAAAATGACTGTTGACTTATAGGCCTACATAGCAAATCTTAAAGAATAAGAAGGCTAGTAACACGTTCCTGAATATCAAGCGAAAATCGGGAGGCTCCTCTTCATACAGGGTTTTATTTCCTGAATTACTGTTGGTTAAACAAACACAAGAAAAAATATTTATCATTCTACAGCGTAAAATATGCGTACAGTTCATCAGCATCTTACGCAATAATATTTACGACTTTATACAGAGTAAAAGTTTCTTACTCTGTCAAAACATTTCTACTATCAATAAACGAAGTAAAAATTCACAAATAAACCAGTGAGACATATGTGTAATCCAAACAAAAAAAGGCTAGGCCTATATTTTCCCTGTCTTGTTAAGACCAGAACAGACCATTCCCAGCTTGCGTGCTACTTTCTTCTGTACCACATTAGGCACTGAATGCACTGAACTCTGTTAAAGTACTGCATAAGGGACACGACTGGTTAATAAAAAGGTAAGGCAATAATGCATAACAGTTTCCTACACACTTGAGCTGGTAAGAGGCGAAAGGATGGTGAATATGCACTCGCACCTCTAATGTTTAAAACTGGATGTGGTTAAAATGGCTGCCGACAGAGAAGGTCTCTCTAATTTTGTATGAGAATTACTTTCAGTTGCAATTGTTACATCACTAAATTTCAATCGCAATGCAAGCTCGTTTATTCCAGACTTTCTGCTCCGTTCACCGGAAAATATTTTACTGCACAGTGAAATCTGTCGATGTTAACAACCCGTTGGTTTCAAATGAAGCAATTAATTTGTCAACCAACAAACCAAGTTAATGATGAATAAACCATCACACTGTATATTACACGATTCCATTCACCCTTCCTCTACTGCTGACAGTGTTATTTCCGACATGTTTCGGCCTGTACTCAGGCACCCTCAGGAAAATCACTCACACAGAGCTTAGCAAAGCACTGCTCTCTATACATCTGTATCATGCATGCGTTACAAATGCGAATTTTGTGTACCCTTAGGATTAAAAATTATAACGGGTTCAGTACATGAAAAAATGTAATGTGCGGACAAAATCTTGAATAATTCAACATACTTTTGGTGTATTCAAATTATTTAAAATGGGTATTTCAACAGATTCTGAGAACGGCTTACAAAATTCGATGTAAAATCCAGTTCCTATGTAGGTTTCAAGGTGCGTGCTAATTCAACATTAAACATACTCAGGTTCTTCGTGAAGATTGTAATTTCAAATTAAACCAGTTATCAGATTTATCTTCTAACTTAGAAACTGTCACCTTTCCTTCCTAATTCACAAATGACCTTGAATTTTGACGTGTTGCAAGCTACCAATATAGTAGTCTCTCCATCTCTATTCCTTAAGTTGTTCACGGGGCTGCAGTTTACGCTGACGAGGCCTATTAGTATCCCTACACGTAAACAGATGCTGTATGCTTCCAATCGTCCATTGTGAGCCTTTAAATCGCGAAAGGACAGACCCTAACCGTTACTCAATTACAGCCTTTTGCGCGGTAAATATGAATAATATGAAATTCCATATTAATGCCAAAACTATATCTGTACACAAGCAGTATTTACATTACAACGTTCAAATAAAGATTACTCTTCATTAATAAGTAACATATCGCAAAAATAAGTGGACAATACTCTTCAATGCAGCAACAACATTTACAAAAAAAAGTGGACAATACTCTTCAATGCAGCAACAACATTTACAAGACATACTTCAATATATTGCATCAATGTGGTCTTTAATTAACATTTTAACAACTGGATTTGTGTGTTTTAAGTGTTAAATGCTTTCCCCCTCAAGGTGGTGCACTAGTGCAACGAAATGTGTCGAGGTTTATGTAAAGTGACTGCATACTGTGTTTTAACATTGTGTACGAGTTGGTGTTACTATATACTGTTGTAATATTATCGGTGGGTATTTTATTCATTCTTCTTTAGGCTCGCCCAAATCGCGTAGGTCTCCTTGTCCAAGGTTCCAACTAATTTCATAGCAAAGACACAGAAAGGCCACTGTTAAATCATGGGATTCTACAACAATGGATAGAAAAGCTGGGTGACAAAAAATCTGTAATTAGAACATCGGAAGACAATTGTGTTACCAGCAATATTACTATCTTTATCACACCATGTCACATTCCCAGTCCAATATAAAACATTTCATCACTTTTAAAAAATAAAACCTTCACGATTTACAGAAACTTCCTCATAAGCGTCGCTTTTGGATTATGTAACAAAGATTTCTCAACTGCTGTTTTGTATAGGGGTTGAGTTTCCTTTCGAAAATTAAAAAAATAATATTTCCAGAGATTATCCTGCAATCCTTTACTTATTTGTTTCAACGACTTTTTCTCTACGTTGGTTGAGAGTTGCATGACGATATGCCTGAATCATAGGCTAAATTACAGAATATCCGAAAAAGATTTTGCAGAAGGAAGGCCTCGAACGTGATCCAGAAACACAGACGCCCTTCAATGCAGAACGCGTTTCGAGTGGAAGGAAACTTGTAACTCTGACCTATTGAAATGTCGATAACAAGCAATGCTGAATGCATTCTAAAAGGTGCAGCATAACAGATTCAGTAACAGGCTCTTTGTCCAGCTACAACGCATATTGCAGACGCAAGTATTGCTATTCATAGTATTAGATAACAAATCAATAATTTTAAGCTGATCAGAACGTAGCCCCACGGAGCAGAGTCATTCCTGAGAAAGTAACAGATGCTGAACTAGTAAAAAATGTGCATGGGTCATAAGGTACCTGTTAGTTTCACTACTTTGTTTATAACAGTCATGTTCAGGTGTTCTGAGACGTGAAGCTGTGTCGTTGGCTTGGTGGTTCCCGACTTGTCTAAGGCACCACGTCTCAGGGTAACTCAAGACTTGAATCTTCACTAATATCGCTTTTAGGCCTCACATCTTGCAATGACTGCAACGTCCCACGCAGGCGCAGTACAGATATCTGGCTGCACTGTAATTTAACATAGGTAGTTTCCCAGCGTCCATAGCAATAAAGTTCTCTTATAAATTTTAGTATATTTTAAGGGGGGTTCCGCGCTGTGTGTCACTGTCATTGTCTTATGACAGGTCCACATCCCCTTCCAAAGCGAATTCTCCAGACAGGGTCATACAGTGCCTTCTGTTTAAAATTCCAGTATCTTCTACTTTCCTTAAGGTCATCCAGTAGCTGCTTACGTCCCCTTCCCCGTCTTTTTTGCTGCCATCTTTTCTTCAATAAACCGTTTTATAAGGCAGTCCCTGGTCAAGATGAAACTAATCCAATTATCCTTCCTTCGTTTTATTTATGCAGGATTTTCTTCTCTTTGATGACTCAGTAACATTTCATTTTCACACGATTGGCCCAGCTGATCTTCTCCATCCCTCTTCAGCACCACATTTCAAAAACTTTAATAATCACCGCTTGCGTGTACTTAAAATTGGTTTAAATAAAGCGGACGAATGGAGTCCAATCATCACAATGCATTTTGAATTAAAATAAAATTATTTACCAATTATCTAAAGCGGTTTTATACAAAAAGATTGTTTTTTTAAACAAGTTTCTCTCCAGTTTCGACAAAAGCTTATAAAATTGTTGTCTGGAAACATAAGAAAAGGTCCAAAAGTGACCAACCATATTTACACGGGAGAATGGTGTTAAAATGGGTTTCTGGCGATAAGGAACTTGACCACACATAAATTCAGAGACAGTGCTTTTCAAGCTATCGGTATCATATCCTGCCAAATCAAATATTTAACTGCTCTTCCGTGTGCCTGTAAACTTCAAAGAAAAACTGCGATTCTCATAACTGAGGTGAGGGTCCCATTGGCGTCAGTTTCTGCCATTACGCAACATCAGAAAATCGCCTCAGGATTTCCACTCAAGAGTGCGCCAATTTATTATTTAATTTTGTCCCATACACCTGTCTGCAGCAGAGACTATGGGACCATTCACACGAAAACAACGTACGTAATAGGAACAACCTTACGTGAATGTTGTGCTCAATGATCTCTGTTATATAAGCGTAGAAAAACGTGTTCTACTGCCGTGCCTTTTTGAAAACGTAACTGCTCCAAATTTGTGCCTAAGTACTACCTACTTAGAATTTCAAGGCATAAATTTTTCTTGTGGTATAAAAAACCGTAAATTTGCAGGGTCAGATAGTTGAATAACAGAACAGCTTGACATACATGGCGAATCAAAAAGAAGACAGAAACACATGAAGTACAAAATGAGGAAAGGGAGAAAGGAAAGGCGCGAGAGCACGTGTAAGTGAATGCAACGTATAAAAGCGCAGAGCTCTTTCCATATGTCGCAAGCAACAGCGCTGCATTCGATTAAATCGTACCTATAGGCTTCAGCATGAAGACGCTCGTAAGTAGGCACACATTGTTGCGTATTATGGGGTCAAAACAGCAAATACGGGCCGACGATGGACAGGGCACGTACCCCCTCTGTATTCGCAATGTTTACACAATTTCAAAACTTAAAACCAAATTATGTACGTACCGCTTAAAAACTAAAATCCTCTGAAAGATACATACGAAGTTTCGCCTGATATCATTTAAAAATATTCTAAACTTTCATGTATTAGCAAATATCACTAACAAACAACAATGCTCATAATAAAACAGGCGAGACTAAATTCTTGACGTGCATTCTGTTCGTAATCTCATAAACTGCCACATGTAAATTTCTAACCGTGAAGCCTAAGAACCCAAGACATGTACCGCTTTCTTTTTCATAACTATGAAGTGTAGTCTCTTATCCCCAAGGCAGAACACGTATCCGAAATGAAAATAAAGTGATCGGGAAGTAATTTTTTCTTCAGAAGGACGATGTGAGCAGTCTACGATATTAGAGGAAGAGAAACACCGTGGGTTACATGTAAGTCGCCTAGAATTTTTGTACTAATGAAATCGTGGAGGCCATTACGGGCTTGGTGTACGACCAGGATGTTGTATACAGGATATGCATACCGAGTAACTATAAGGAAACTTCTTGCGAAATGGCCTCTTAGACAACTAATGAGATGGCAAAGTAATGTCATGATAGACTTTAAGGAGATACCTTCTAAATGTGGGAGGTTCATGGAGCTGAGTGGCAGGTTCGGATTTTATCGACATTTAGCCTTCATATGCTGCTTAGAAGTTAGTTACTTGGGCAAGCAAGCGCACTGCGTCCCGCGAACTGCACTAACAAAAATACCCGATGATGGTACTACACAGCTTGTTCATTTTAGGAGGAGAACTTCAGAAACTTCATCATTGTTGCTATTACATAATGGACTGCAGTCCAAGTCAAATTTTTATCTTTACCAAAAACATACACACAGTCACAATAAACGCGTTTTCATAACAACGATGGTAAGGACACCTGTTTAGAAGAACACAATACAGACGAGTGCATCAGTCTAATAACCTAGTGACGTAAAACGACAAAAATAATTCCTCAGATTACAATGAACATTTCTCTTGTACTCTGCTCGTTAACACAAAGTTCCTCTTCTTTTCCCTACTGGGTTTCTTCCATGAACACGACAGTGGAGCGAATGCAGGATACGGAATATTCCTTCGACATGATTTACGTTCCAAGTGATGTAGGAGTAGGACTAACCAGCATTCATTTCCTGAATGCAAGAAGGCAATGAAGACAATAGAAATTTCTTTCCAACCGCCTTGAATCCCAGTTCAGATAGGAACACAGAATTCTAAGTTTTACAAATACGTGGTATTATTTTCGAGCCGCTACGCATTTTCTTACAGCACTAAAGAAGGACACGCGAAGGAGGAAACGTAGTAGAAGGTCTAAATGCAGACACTGTAGGGAATATTTAAGCACATGTCCTATATACAGCAGGCCCACATTCTTCCCATAGTCTTCCAGGTTTCCAAAAAATTAGACTAGAGATATGCGTATTTCCTTATTTGTGCATATTTAAAAAACAAGAATCGTCCTCCTAACACAGGTTATCCAAAATATTTATCAATTCTTATCAAGGAAACAAAACAAATTATTTATGGAGTTTAAAGTGTATAGAAATCTCATTTGTTTTACTCTCCTACTGTAGTGCTCTATTTAAATATAAGTAAGAAGAGGGTATTAAAGAAGTTCGCGCGTGCATCGCATCCCTTCTAATGTGTGTAATAACAGTGATCAATGAGCCGTAATATTTTTCTTTTATATCTTTTAATTGGGTGTTATTTACGCGGAAAAAGTTCTTGGGCTTAGAGGCAAATTTTTCTGCCTTGCAAGTGTCACTTCCGAGTATCTATTAGAAAAGAGATCAGCGCTTGGCAATAATAAACGTGCGATACAAGATTAACAACTACGTTCCCTTGGCAAATATATGGAATTATTTAACTTTTTTGGATTTCTAATAAGAGATCGAAAGAAAATCTACTGGCCTAGCACTCAGGTAAGAAGTAGCGCAATATTTATCCAAAACTGAAAACACTCAGGCATTCCCTAAAACGTGTGCTAAGAAGTTTAATTGTTTAAGTGCATTTTATTTTAAGAACAACCCGGTGTGTGTGTGTGTGTGTGTGTGTGTGTGTGTGTGTTTGTGAAAGTTAACTTATAGAGTGCAATGTTGTGTCTAAAAGACGGGATACCTGCCACGTATGTTTGTACGGTGGGTCGCCTCTTTCAAACAAATGCAATTTAGCGTGTTTTTCATTTTGCTAAATATAGGATCAGTAAGGACGCTACTGTGCGAAAGATCAGAGTAAAGGACAGGCATATTAAAAGACTACATAAATAGATTTAAGGCCAACAAAGTAAGAAGGTATCTACCAAACACAAATCTGGCAGCACATAGTGATACAAATGGAGCAATCCTTTGATGAACACTTCAAACACGTATCATAAAATGTAGCCAAAGAAAGCTGAATCATACTGCTACTGTCACTGGAAATTCCGTAGCTGCCAGAAGTTGCGCTGTGAATGTAAACCGACCGACGTCACACAGCAACTCGCGACGTAACGTCAGACAATTCAGACGCAGCAGTTTTGATGCTACGGTGAAAGAGTTAATAACAGTAATTATTTCATAGCAGTACATAAGATGAAATATTTCTGACGTTATATTCTTTCAGGCGTTTGTCTTATTTGTCGTGGGCCTGGTGCTGGCAGAAGAGAAGGAGACAAAACAAGAGAAGAGAGGCCTGGAAGACCTGGGGTTTGGCAGCTATGAGGGTGGCTACAGCTTCGGGGGTGAACACGGTATCGAGGAAAACCACGAACACGTGAAGACTATCATTATTACGAGGGAGGTCAAGGTGCCTGTCCCTCAGCCATATCCCGTTGAAGTCATCAAGAAAATCCCATACCCCGTGAAGGTTCCTGTAGAGGTCAAAGTTGAGAAACCTTATCCTGTTGAGGTTCCCAAACCCTACCCTGTGTACGTAGAAAAGAAAATTCCTTACCCTGTGGAAAGAAAAGTTCCGTACCCTGTCAAGGTTCCTGTTGAGGTGCCAGTTCCCGTTCAGATACCTGTACATGTCCCAAAACCGTACCCCGTCCACGTCCCAAAACCTGTCCCTGTACCACATCCTGTATATATTGAGAAGAAAGTCCCTATATACACTAAGACACATGAGGGTCAGTATCAGGGCTATGTGGGACTTGGGGGTCTCAGCTTAGAGTCTAGTCATGGTAACTTTGGTTACCTTGGTGACTCATATTAGATCTGTAAACAAAAGTTAAGTTTCTCATTCACATCGCCATTAGCAAATTAACCATTTCCATTACTGTCAACTGTTCACCAACGCACTCTCACCTCACCAGACAATGCTCCCAGCTGTGATCAGTTTTATACTACGTGGAAACTACGTGTGATATTATTGTAAAAATATATTTAGTTTGAATAAATGTTTATTGGGATGTAGTAATACCATACAATAAAAATGAGGCTGGAAGTTTTCTTTCAAAATAAGAATCAAGTTCCATTACCAGTTTCTTTTCTAGAGCTTCTACATTTTAAGCACAAGAGTTTACACTGCGACTGTGGATTACAGCTACCTTCAGGCTGTCGAAATTTATGTGATGTAAACGTAATTCTTTTTTATGGCTCGACAGCCCTAGAGGGCATAGGCCTCCTCATCGCTGAGGTTTTGAGATCACACGCAATTAGACACGCCACATTAGATAGGACTCCTCTGAACGAGTGATCGGTCCGTCGCAGTGACCTCTACCTGACAATACACACAGCCCTCACAAGAGACAGACATCCATGCGTCCGGCGGGATTCGAACCCGCAATCGCAAAAACCAGCGGCCGCAAACCCACGCCTGTGACCGCGCGGCCACTGGGATCGGCTAAACGTAGTTATAAGAGTCTGAATTTACGAAAGATACTTAGTATACGCCTACATGTAAATTGTAAATATGGTATTTACGCCACATGTCTACATATCGGGAGTTCGAAAGGTAAACATTTTGCTGCCTGCTGATAGTTTCAGCATGTTAGTTGGTAGCCACTTCAGCTGACTTTCCTCTTGGCAGAAAAATAGTCTATATCTGCAATAATAAATTTGTATGAACAAACAGTAAATAAAAACGAAAGGTAATGAATGTATAATGATATTATAAATAAAGTATTTTACAGCACAAACGTTCCAATCTGGAACGCAGATTCCCAGTCTTGTAACATTTTGGCTGCAGTTAAGCTACAGTGGGTAACAACAAACTAAACGTCTGAGGAAGGAATCAGGCCACCTAAGTGGATATGAAGCTTGTTGTTTTAAAAAGAGCAGGACACTAGAAGCATTATACGGAACATTGAGCTGTACACCATGACAAAAAAATTTTCGTATTTTGAAAATACACTAAAGAGTAGCCCATGAGACACACGAAACGAAAAGCATACAGCATCTTGTGACCAAACTCAAACAGCTGAATAATCAGACGACTTTACCACAGCACTGTCAGTGTTTCTCATTACGTCTAACGTATACACGTTTAAGTTCAATCCTCCCTCGCTCCAGATTATCCACAGTCACACTGACGATGGCGCTGTTATTTGAGTTCGTAATTCCGCTTCTTTAGTACACAGAACATTACTGGCAAACACTCACATAAAGTAGTCTTAGTGATATGGTGTACGCAGACTGTGGAGATAATGGGATTTGGACACCCTGACAAATCTACTGTCTCTGACACACGTGGTTCACGCCCTACGAACGTGTGATAATCAGGTGGCCAACAATTTGCTGCAAATTGCGTGATTTTACATAGATATCGCCTTGGAACCGCAAGTATCTCCAGTACCTCAAAGCCGACAACCACTTTACACTTTTCCGACGAATAAAGAGACAAGTAATTCCTAAGGTTTGAGACACCATCGCATACCTGGGGCAGTCACGAACCTATCCCCGGCTGGCACGGGGGTTTACAGACGCAAAAACTTGGATACTTGGATAATTCACTTACCGAAAGTATGACAAGTAGCCTCATCAATAAAAAGTGCAAGAGGAAGAAATTCGTCCTCATCTAAGTGGCCAAAGAGGTCAAAAGTGAATGCCTTAAGCTGTGATCGCCCATATGCCCCTTGCAATTTGGAAGCACACGGATGAAGCCTTTATCTAAGGCAATACACGGTAGCTGCTGGTTCCTCACATTCACGAGAGGCACACTCAATATACTTTCATAATCTGTGACGAAAGTATTCCTGCATTTAGTCTGTATGCTCATCACTGGCTACCTCCGGACCGCTGCAGCCTACTGCCTGTATCCAAGGACTGCTCCTGGGTACTTGGATCCAACGACAGACCTTACAAACACTGGCGTCAGTTATTACGCGGCGATGTTTCCTAACTTGTTGTCTACGAACCACACAACGCAAAGGGCATGGTCTTCGGTCTTCGTTCTTAAGCTCAACTCACATGAGCTGGGTTAGTACAAGATGGTGAAAATTTCATTAAATGAACTTCTTTTCATTCACATTATAAATTGTACGAAAACATTATTTTGGAACATGTGATAAACTAATTGCACCGAGGATCAGCTAACTGCAAGGCTTTTACGATTCTAAAAAATGTCAGAGAAGAGGTGGACAAGCGTCTACGATACCACTTACGAAATATCAAATTTTTGGCCATTTTTTCCCACTCTAAGTCACTATGACGCCTGTATCCATAGTGGAAACTATAAAACAGTGGTATTAAAATTGTGTTCTGTGAAACCCATAGGGTCCCCGGGCGACATTCAGGGGCACATTTCTTTGGTAATTAAAATTTTTATAATTTTAATTTTGCCCTCTCCATGTTTATAGATAAACAGTGTTGGATTTAATTTGGAGTAAATCGTAAATAATAAAATTTCGTTGTTCATAATGTGTTTAAATAGTTTAATTTTAAAAAAGCTTATGTTTCAAAATTTTTATTTCATTTCTTCACGCAAAAAGTACATTTTTATGTTACAGGGATTCCGCGAAATCTCACACGTGGCTTGAAGACCACTGCTATAACAGATTAGGCGATATCGCCCATGAATAACTTCGGCGCACTATTAGTATGCGTGACGCAGCTACCATAACAGATTGTGTTTTTGCATCTATAATCATCGTTGTGCAGTGGTGTTCACTGGTGTTTCAAGGCCATCCTGAAGCCCCGAAACTGAAACGGCAGTCGCTTGCTCGTGGGGTTACACGACCAAGGAATGCATCGCGTGAATTTTGTTGGGTTAACACTGTTTCGTCAGATTACAGCCTACCCTCACTTTTTCTCCATACGCTGCGAACTAGGCAAGTTGTATTTACTATTTATCAGGGTATAGGCCTGGCAGTTCCGCTAACTATCCGATTCTCCGCGCGAGACTTGACAAAAATGTTAGATTCTTCCGCCTGTGCCTCTCAACGTTTTGGGACGCTGTGCAAAATAATCACCTTGTAGTAAGGCCCATTAAAGGAAAGGTATATTAAGAGGAAACCTGCCTTCATCCCAACAACTTCGTGTACCTCAAACACAACACAAAAATAAATTGAGAAATCCTAATTAAGAAATCATAAATTGTCAAATAAAAATGAACGTAATGGATTATTATGTAATTTCATATTTATTGCTTTACGTTCACGTACTATTCTGATGCACAGTAATTTTTGGAATTTGCTGGGAAGGGAGGTTTCTGTCAGGAAAAATCAGAGAAAACAAAATAAAAGAAACAAAGAAAAAGAAAGAGATGGAGAAAATTAACATTACGCTGTAAGCAGAAACGTTGTTCGGACAAAGTAAAAGTTGAAATTGCTTGGGAACTACTGAAAGATCAAGATATGAAAGGCCTCTCCGCAGAAGTTCACAAGTGACCAGCTTACGTGAATGAACAAGAAAACCAATGACGGATGGATCAGACTACGGAAAGCATTTAACTCTCTACACTAAAGACACAATTACATCATTCTACTGGGGCTATGAAACTAACAGTAAGTGCTGGTGGTGTTACTCCCAGCCAAACCTTTCAAATATCACCGAACTGGGCTTCTTTTACTCCCTCCTCTCCTTCCTAAACAGGAAAAAATAAGCTTAAGAGATGCACATGTCTGTGTCCTTCATTTCAATTTATGAACTGATTTTCATGAAAATTGTTGCAAAGAAACACGCTTCTGGACTACAATTCAACGCCATAATTTTTAATTTCTTAAAATCGCTAATAACAAAATGGCAAATGCAGAAATGTGGAAGGCGAGAGCCACATCAGCGCGATTTACTTCAAAGTTGTCGAGTTATTGTATATATTTAATACCAACTAACTGCGCACGTTAAAATTACTGGGTAATATTACATTGACTTGCTGCTTAGTCTCCTACATGTTTCGACTGTTCACAGCAATCCTCAGGGAGAACAATTATCACAAAGAAGTTATACTGATGAGGTACATCTCATCGTCAATACACAGCCCCGTTGAATTGTTATATACAATCAGTGATTAGTACATCAATAATTACACTAGAATGTCGCGAGGTTACATGCAGTGCTTAAAATATGATTAAAAATTACAGATATATAAAAGACAATGCATTGATATTGTACATCTAATCGTATATCCGTGTTATTATCTTCGATACAACTGGATCTTAATCCGCGTACTGCAGAAGTGATGTGTACTAAATAGAGTGCAGATTATTCTACCGTGCCCAGAGGGGGAGTAGACGTATAGCTCTACTCTTTCTTTAACCTAGGCGCTAGATAGGGGTCGGTGGTCAAAGCCACTTCCCGGCCCCTTTACGCCCGGAAAAGGGATCCGGTATCCATTGTACAGGAGGTTGGGTGGGACCTGGGGCCGTTCTGGACGTGGGAAGAAAACCTCACCTACACCGCAGTTCGATCCCCAGATCGTCCAAGACGTAGCGAGTTGTTATACCGACTCCGCTATCGCGGCTCATGCACGGGTTATTGTGCCAACAATTAGCTGTGTCTCATACACACAAATATTTGTAAGCGTTTGCAATTTTATAAACTACAGTAAAAACACTGAATGATGTAAAAGGCACAGCGTAACATAGTATCCAGTGCATTTCATGCACTCAAATTGCAAGGTAAAGTAAACGTGTAGTGTATAGTTCCATTCCGCAGGCTACTGGCAGTAAAAAAATTCCGACGTGTAATTGCAGTATTTGAAAGTACAAATAAAATTACATGGCAATTAGAATAACCAGTGCCCAATCCTGCTTCTTAAAACAAGTAGAGTGAAAATGTACCTTCCAGTGCAGGATAGTCAGTGATAGTTATGGAAAGAGCGAGAAAAGGCAGCAGAAATGTGACTGCAAAAGTAAATATTACGCTGAACGGACAATACACAGCGGGTGGGCAGGAGACATGTTCTTAGAATGCTCCCAGGCTTTGATCGGTTGTGCTTAGCATACGAAAGCGTGGGAGGGAAATAACAGACAAAGCAGTTGCACGTTCCATTTCCTAGGTTTAAATAAATAAATAAATAAATAAACTGATAATTTGGAACTGTAACATACAGTTGCCCTAAAGTTTTCGAATGACTTGGGTACCTTATTTCTTTATGTCCACATTTAAAACGACTACACTCTTCTCTCGCTTGTCGTGCCAAAAGTGAAATCCGAGAATTGACGCCCCCCCCCAAAAAAAACAGTATGTTCGTGTTTCTTTTACTATTTTTAGAATAGTGTATTTTAATGTTTATTTTTTACGCTTAAATCCCTTTCAGTCTTCTCACCACAAAATAATAAAAATTAAAAATGAAAAGCACTTTACTTCATTGCTAAGCCTTGCAGTGTTATTTTGCGACCGGTCTACTTTCGCCGCTCGGAGGGACAAATTGCACGGGTATCTCATGACCAACCGTAACACTTCTACGCGAAGTTCCTAGAACCTTCTAGGATGGTCTGGAAAGTATGGGGAACGCTTTTTAATTTTTATTCTCGGGGCGACCCAGCAGATTTTCGAAAGCACGAAGCGCGACCCCTGCGAAAAGTGAGGGATGAGTCTGTATGACAAACATGCCGTAGCCAGACCGATCTGGGGGACACTTCGGAACGCGCTTAGGCAAAAGGACGATGTAGCTGCGGTGCCTATTGAGGGATATTCTGGGTACAAGGTAGACCTTGGCTGTCAGTAGATTTCTACGCATTGCGGGGTTGCAGCGTTTAATGGCCGCCGCTTTTTGTAATATTATTACACCTCATGGAATTTTGTCATTCTTCATGACAGACAGGTTTGTCTGACAATCAGAATGGGCGTCTGTGAGAGAGGAAACTCCGAGATACCACATTCCGTATCAGAAGGTTGCGATATCCAGCCTGTGGAGAATCTATCGCTCTTAACGTTGGATTAATGCTCCATTTGTTCGACATGTGATGATAAACCCAGAGATCAGCTTATTCCAAATGACTGACCACACTATGCTTTAAATAGTCGCTATGACCGTCAAACATACCTCTCTGTTTTTCTAGGAGGCGTATTTATAACAGCCCGCACCAGAAGCCAGTATATTCCAGTCCACAACTTTATTTTTAATTAAGATCGATTTTTATAGGCTTCTACCATCTATCCTTATCTTGCAAGTGGTCAAGACCTTAGAAGTATTTCGATTAAAATTCTGCAACCATTTCCAATTTCCCCCATAAAGGCTATATGTTCCGCCAATCCCAATCATGTACCAGCACTTAAAATTAATTATTCTTATACATTAAATATATACTTCTAGACAAACGCTTACGAAAATCTTTTCCCTAGAACGCAGGACGAAATTACGACAGATAAGCTATATAGCTAACGAATTCTTTCAATATGAGGCAACAACAAATGAAATTTCATTTATGAAGACGCTAAAAGCGGACAAAATTGGCAGCCTGCTTGCTCCTTTCAGTTCAGAATTCGTCTGTCTTAAAGCGTACAGGTACAAAATTGTAATCATATTTGTTGTTTTGTATGGCTGTGAAACTTGGCATCTGACACTGAACGCAAGCAGCCTGACAACATTTCAGACCATGATGCGGAGTGGGACATTTGGATCTAAACAAAGAGGGAAAGTAACGGTGGGAATTTTCGTAACGAGAAGATTCGTTATTTTTACTCGTCATCAAATACTGTTGGGGTGATCAGCATCATAAGGTCCGATTTTGCGTTCCTTTAAACTGAGTCACGACTTCTTCCTACTATCTAAAACTGCCTTGTATTACATACATCCTTTCACGTTAAACATTTTCACTGTTCTCGTCTGTATCGCACGTTATTAATTACACCTGCATTATGAAACGTACTCGTATATAACGGAATAAATACCGAATCTCATAAGCCGTTCCTTATGTGTGATTATTAAAGTTCTCATGCTTTACTTGTTAATTGTTTCTTCTGTTTTTGTTATGTAGACGCGGAGATAGTTGTTACTGTCGGTGAAGGGCAGTTGTGCATAATTACAAATTGCATGAGCAAATGAGTAAGTGCAATGAGCGGCTACTGCCTGCCTATATCGACCTGTACGGGGTTCATAAAAATAAGACCATCGGTTACAGAACTGGAAAGTCACAAAGACAGTTGGACCCAATTAGTTATTTAAATAATTTGTCGTTTAGCATCCTTCCACTGACATCTACTGAAAATTAAGTATTTCAACTTTGAATGAAGTCCATAAAATGTACATTGTTTATGAATTTTAGTAAGTAAATACGTTTTTGCGAACTAGAATAAAGATGAGTTTGATTGAACGTGTATTGGGAATTACTGTTGTCCGACATCACAACCCTCACCGTTTATTTCCATACAAAGTGTCGAATTCCGTCACGTGACACAGAAGACAGTAATTCTTTGATTATTTACTAATATTGTTTAAATTTCACAGGTTGGATGGCGTAAAATGAAATTGGAAGAAGGTCATAAATACTGAATATTGAATGTGTAAGCACTTAGAATGAGGCCATCGCGGTAGATTGGAGAAGTTCTGTGTTAATCATACAAGAGAGTTTAGGGAAAAATTCTAGAAATATCAACCAAGACACTCAGTTGCCCGAACAAATCCGCACGGTGTGCACAGCAAATTTAAACCCACAGCGCAAGCACTGGGCCAGCGTGCTCAGGTCACAGGAAGAGAAAACTTGCAGATTCATGTAGAATAACCCACAGTGCGTTAACATAAGCAATGAATGTAATAAACGCAAAATATTAAACAAGAAAGCAAGCTTCTGAGATCGCGGTAAGAAACCCTTAGTTTGTAACTGACCTGACACTTGTAACACTGCCTGTGACCTCGGACGTTAATGTAGCCCGTTGGACGTGTAAACGGATGGAGCCTTGTTCGAACCTCTGCCATGACACTGGATCTTGACTGCGGTTTGTCGTGATTTGCATCAGTTCCTCCACAGATGTCCCTGAACAGCACGTAGAAAAGACAACGAGAATTACCTATAATTCTTTCCAAATCAATATCTAACAGTCAGTCAAAAATTTGACGCTTAGATGGCCTGAGATTCAGCGTTGTCAAATAAACCCCAAATAAATAAATAAATAAATAAATAAATAAGTAAATAAAGAGATACCATACTGCCTACGTGGCCTTTTGTCCAAAGCTTAGGAAATGCTAGTAGTTAATATTGATGGTTGGTGTCATTGACAGTGGAAACCGCATACTTGGAATGGCGTCTGACACAGTGCCACTTTACTCAAGCAATATCCTGCGTGGACTACAGCAGAATTACGCCCAGGCTTCCACGAGAAGAGCTGGAGAATAAGCGACTAAAACGTGACGGTATGGAATAACAGCAAAACTGCAACGTAAACAAGCGTAATAACTTTGAAAATATTTACCCGTACTTAGGCACATGTTGTTTAAAACAGGAGCTTTCTATATTATTAAATTTTAAAAAAGTAATATTTTCACTAAGCTTAATTAATAAGGTGTCGCGTCATGAAGACGTATGCGGATATTCAACGCAAGACGCACTGAATCAAAGCAAGGTTTCAGCTTCAAACTACGACCGCTTTACCACAGCGGAAGGAGCCCCCGGGACGCAGTATCGTCACTATAGTGACTGCTTCATCCTGGCTGAATTCTATACTACTGCGCACGCACAGTAATTTAGGCAAAGCGATACCAACATTTTTATCGCCTTTGGAGGAAAAAGTAGTCGCATGAGTTTTATAACGCACGTTGGTAACTGTTGAGGTCGATTAGACAACAAGGAAAAGTGCAGGAACAGTGCAGCCGGCACAGTGAGTGTTGACAGTATAAAAGTACGGAACAGCTCCTGCTTCTGGCACCAAACGTCGGCACAGTCTCGCTACCAACGCGCGGAAGATATGAGGCTCCTTATCGTAAGTAGCATGATTCATTCGCTCAAGTACAGGGATAAATAAACATATTTCCTTTGCAGGAAAATATTCTCACACATCTAAATTCATACAGTAATACCTACTTGATATAGAGTTTATGAAGCTACATAAGCATAGAGTTACGATTAGTTATTAATTTGTGTGAAGTCGACAGTGGTAATATTGGTAAGTCCAATAATCGATTAAACCAACTGGTATCGCCTACTTAATCACTAAGCGTTAATTTAACTAGAATTTTGATAACAGAAATTTTGTCGACTGCTGATGTAATGATTACTCCCCCATAACTCGGTCGCCTAAGGCTCGTTTGTAATAACGTTGTATATTGCGTGAACCGAAGGCTGTCGTTAATGCAGGACAAGGGTATTATTGCACGTCAACAGAAGATATATGTTTACATGTTTATTAAGGCTGTTACACTGTTAAAAAATTTTAATGACTTCAAAACATATTTCTGTAAATCCTCTCCCATTATATTACCAGTGCTAAACTGTGACGCAACTTCATCTAACAACACTTTTCTCGAGCAGGTTAGCATGGCGGTAACGTTCTAGTCTCGCACTCCGCACGTGTCCCTTCCAAAGGTCCGCAACGGACGTGTGCTAGCGTGATTGACTTGATTTTTGTGGTCAGTCCCTACATACAACCACCGGCAGAGCACCTAAATAAGGCTACACCACTTCCTTGCACACATTTTGCCGTTCAAAATTCTCCAATCACCTTGTCATTCGACGTTATACTCGTATCCTTTGAGACACCGATATCGCCGTACAGTAAAACCCCTAAAATGCGATTTTGTCTTATTTCAATTTGCTCTCATCATGTAACGCCCTCGATTTATAGCGACAAATGTACGTACCAATAAAAATTTAATTTTATGTTTCGAGCGCATAGGTATGTCCTTAAATTGGCATAAGTAATCTGCTTTATTAATTCCTATCGGCGTTATTTTCTTACCTTCTAAGTAAAGATAGATTAATTTATCATCACATCAGTGTGTGTTACGTCTGACCGAGTTTTCAACGTACTGACAAACTTTTATGAAACACGGTCTGAGCAAGTGCCACTAGAGTCCACCGGAACGTCATAATTTCCAGTTTCCTATCAGTGCTACCCACATGACACCGTTAGAATGACAACTTCTAATACACAAATATTCCTGCATAAGGTCTTCTCTCTCCTGGGCTATTGCGCAGAGTATATGGATAGTTGTTTACCGACGTTTCGGGATAGGTTATCCATCCATTTTTCAAGGGTCAAGGGTCTTTTCGGACGGCTTGACTCTTGAAGATGGGGCCGATAGGCTGTCCCGAAGGAGTGGTAACCAACTACCAACATACGCCGCGTAACATCCCAGAAGAACGAAAATCTCATTTACACTGCGGCGGAAGCCTGAAATCTCGCACTCTTATAACTTCGCAATTATAAATGTGGTGTTGGTTGGAAACTTCTTGGGTAGGTTTGTGTGACAAATTTAACGCAGTGAAAACAAGCACACTAGTAGAAATTATTCACGTTTACGCTGGAATTAGATTAATAACGCTCAGGAAGATGCATTTCTAGACGCGCAGTTATTCACTTAATATTCTTGTCCACATTCCCCTTTGTCTTGAAACGTTTTAATGAAAACGGAAGTCATCAAGTTCTTTCCAGAAATTATTTTCATTTACTAACTAACTAACTAACTCCATGGAGCAGAGGCCTTCTTGAGAAGCTAACAGTTTCTCAGCTAGTCAAGAAATTCCCTGCATTTTATGGAACCCGAAGGTCCATTACCGCACTCACAAGGGCCCGCCACCTGTCCCTATCCTGAGCCAGCTCAATCCAGTTCATGTCCTCCCATCCCACTTCCCAAATATCCATCTTAATATTATCCTCCCATCTACGCCTGGGTCTCCCAAGTGGTCGCCTTCCCTCGGGTCTCCCCACCAAAATCCGGTATGCACCTCTCTCCTCCCCATACGTGCCACATGCCCCGCCCATCTCAGTCTTCTCGATTTGATTACCCAAATAATATTTGGTGATGAGTACAGGCCGATTTTCATTTACACAGCTCGTAAAATGCCGTATGCAAGATTTCGTTTATACTGACGGGACCAAGACATAAGTTATGAATGAAAGGTACTAGAAACGTGCTTGCAGATTAAGAAACGTTTGTTCCCTCTATTAGTTTCCCCTTAAAAATAAAACAATTCTTTCAGGACAGCTCAGGAGTTTCGGTATAATGGATACTTTCGTCCGCAACTACAATAATTTTTGTAAGATGTTGCGGTTTGATAGTAATAAACCTAACTTCATTCAAAACAACACTTTAATTAATCAACACTCTCAACGCATGGACGCTAAGTACGCCTGTTTTACGTAACTACTGTCCTTTTAGCAGAAGCCGAAAACTTCAGCACCTAAAATAAGTCACATATTTCAAGCCACCTCCAATCAACCGCATTTACCATCATAAATATTCGAGTCAGCCCCATTGTAATGTTACCAACTCATCTTCCTCTCAAGAGCTTTCCCAATCTGGACTCTGTATATTGTTTTGTGTCAGGTGTGCACGTTGCTGGGGGTGCTGTTGGGACTTGGTGCGGCTGAAGTACAGAAGAGGGGTCTCGAAGAACACGGTTATGGCGGTGGGATTTTGGAAAGCGGTGGTGAACAAGAGCACCAACAGGAGCACGTGAGGACCATTATCATCACAAAGAAAGTGCCTTATCCTGTGCCTAAGCCCTACACAGTCACAGTCGAGAAGAAGGTCCCTTATGAAGTTAAGGTCCCTGTCCACGTGACTGTCCCTAAGCCTTACCCCGTGGAGGTACCCAAGCCCTACCCTGTTGTGGTGGAAAAGAAAGTCCCATACACCATAGAAAAGAAGGTGCCTTACGAAGTCAAGGTGCCCGTAAAAGTGCCGTATCCCGTGCCTCACCATGTTGAAGTGCCAAAACCCTACCCAGTTCACGTCCCTAAGCCCGTTCCTGTCCCTCAGCCTGTGTATATCGAGAAGAAGGTCCCCATTTACGTGTCTCACCACGAAGACGGCCTCAGTATTGATGGCAGCGAACACCACGGAAAAGCAGAGAGTTACAGCAGCTTTACCCTAGGAGGTGGCGAGGAACTTGGCCACGGTGGCTTCTAACTGCTTCACCTCAGTCACTGTCGCATTACGTCACATCACACTACATTTCAACAGCACATCGTAATTTATTCAAACTTCTTCCATCACAGTGCAACGGCTCACACAAACTAATATTTTCTAAAGCAATAAAATATTTTAAATTCCAGGACATCTTTTATTGTTTAATCAAAATCCACCTTCCTATAACGAATATGTTGGTGTGGAAAGCATGCTCTATGTTTTTATTCTGGAGGTACCTGGCTGAACTCTGGGTCTGATTATCTGGTACCCTGACAAAAGCTGTTTACGGCCTTCCCCAAATGAAAAAACCCATGCCTACTTATTTCGGAATTTTTAGGTCCTAGCAGTTTAAGATTACACCCCCGTTTTGGACAGTGCCATAGGCTACTCGTTACGTCTCTAGTTGAAACAGCTTCGTTAAGTAACACAAGGTTCAATAACCCTCTCACCTATATAAGCCTACCTTACATTCACATGTAACAAGCAGAAATTATAGACCAGTAATTATGCACTTTCAGTCAGTAAACAAACTAAGATTTGCCAATAATTACAAATATTTTTTTTATGGCACGACAGCTCTTAGCGGGCCAGGGCCTCCTCATTATCGAGGCTTCATGATTACACTCACACACACCACACTAGGTAGGACTCCTCTAGAAGAGTGGTCAGGCCGATACAGAGACTGACAACACACAACACGCAAAAGAGAGAGACAACCACACCCACGGCGGGATTCCAACCCGAAATTTCAGCAAACGAGCGGCTGCAGAACCATATCTTAGACTGCGCGGCCACTGGAATCGGCCCCCAAAGAAAACAGCAAGCTTATTCCTAAATCCTCCTGCATACAGGGGCCTGTGCTTTTAAAGAGGGGTGAATAGTAGTGACTCAGTAAAAGTCGGTTCTGTTACCAAATAGTAGTGAGTGGATACAAGCCGGCTGTGTGACCAAAGCAGACTCTCACGTGCACACGAAGACTCAGCCTAACCCACAGTGAACGAAGCAGGGTTTCTTCGCGAACCTACGTGTCACTGGCTTCGACGTTATTTTGAGGCTCTCTTCGAACGGAAAAAATCAACATTTTAATCTCCTTCACATCCACATTCAAACTGTAACGCTACTACTCTTGTACAGGATATCTTTACAAAATGTGTTAAACTCGTTGACTTAAACGGTCCTACTTACCCTGCAGTCACGAATACACACTTATGTTTGTCATAAGACGTACAGTGAGTCACAAATGGGCATGATGTATACAGTGAACCATACTGACTTACATTGCTTTTTCAATTAATCTCATTTAAATTATGTCAATAAATTACTAATTAAATAAGTAAGTATAAATTTCCTTCAACAACGAAAAGAAAGGCAAATAAAGGCACAATGTCCGTTCCATTATATCAAAGATGCAAACAGCCTACACTACTGCAAAGCGACTCACAACGCCTAACTGTACTCGTCAATTACATTTCCGTGAATGACATGTGTATGTTACATACAGAATGTGTCGCAGTAATGTTGCGCACCTTAAGGAACGCTATATTATATGCAGTGTTTTGTTGAAAACCTTGTTGCACGCAGTAGACTTTCGAGCAAACCCATATATCATTTCGAATTCCGCATAAAGTAGGTTTCAAAGAGTAATAAATTTTCTAAAACCTATTTGGGTGCAGATCAGAAGATATTTTCATCCAATTAGACCAATTATTCACGCACCAGTTAGCTTTACGTAGGCTTTGCCTAGAAGTTCACTATATTTGACTGGCATACAACAAATCTTACAAGGATCATCCGCGTTCGCTATACGAGCAGACATTCCAGGAACAATATCATCCAAACTTGTTGGTTAACTTTGCACATAAAATCTACAAGCAGACGTAATATATTTGCTATGTGTTTACTGTAAGCAGCGCGCGCGCGAAGAATGCAAAAAGTAATTAACTATGGTTAACGTGACCAAAGTGTTACTTGTCAGAAGTGTTTGTTGCTGTTCTTCCTATAGCAACAGGTTTGCTAGAAACCTGTTTCCAGTAAATATGTGTTGTCAGCCTGAAGTTCTTTTATAAACATCAAAGCATATTCCCTCAAAATTAAAATCACGAATTTCATCACCTTGTGATCAGTGCTCTTTAAGAAGGGCCCACCAAAGTTGTCTCTGGCTAAAGAAGGGTCTTTACCGAAAAGAATTCCGAAGTGTTGGATCTCTCATTGCTTCCACCGTACGTGCTGCTTTAGACTGTTTTCTTTTTGTTGAGAAAAATCTGATGTTTCGAAAATTCCTTTACTTCCCCTGTCGTCAAAAAAACACTTCCTGAAAATAAGTTATTTTCAGCAATAATTTGTCTCAGTGCTCGTGATTATTCCTATGAATTAGGTTGATGCAGGGGTTTATGCATAAAAATATTCTAACTGAACGATTTATATAACTCTTAATAAAATGCGCGGGGAGGATACAAACTGTTATTTGCTTGTGCCTCTCCTGTTGGTTGTTTAACTCATTAGATGCAACATTCACTTTCTTCATGTCATTCATAAAACAGGTTTCCAGTCAAACATGTCCCCCGGTGCTGAATGTCAAAAGGCCTTGTCGATGCTAATGAAATAAAACTACACAGCCTGTTCCACGCGTTCCCCATCCTTCAGGCCTAGTTCTCAAGTACAGAACACGTAACTTTCTTCTTAATGTATAGAAAAGATTTACGCGCAATTTTATATTTCCTAAAACTGTTTGTTAACCGTACACAGCTGAGGTAACTGTTCGTTAATACATTTCAAGAAGTTACTGCATAAAACAAAATCGGCCTTTTCCCCTGTCTACTACGTGACCTAATTTAACATGGAGACAAGCTACTAGACTACTTGTTATATGTCGTGGAGGGAGACAAGGGTGACCAAAGAGCAAAAGTTATTTTAATAATTGATTTGTTCGATGGCTGGTATTATTTCAACTGCAGATTGGAAAATGATGGTGATCAGAGTGTGTGTAAGAATTTTTTAAAGTGTCTCCGCCTTTTGAATAAGGTTCCCGACATTTGAGTAGAGTATCTCTCAGAAGGAGTTGTTAATACACAATCATTTGGTACTTTTTCCCACCAGACAGTTAAAATAAGGTTCCCAAAGTATAGGCCACCACACACAGGTATTCAAAAGTATTCATTGCGAATTACATACGTATTATTAAACGTCTACATATCCTAAACCGACAGCTATTTGTTAAATTGTTGCCCCAGGTAAAACCCCGGTACTACCATGTAATGCCAGACTTCAGAATTGGGCCTCAGCATTCTGTACGCACTGTTGCAACCTGGAAACAAAGGCTCAACACCTTTCCTCAAGAATTTGAAAGAGCAGAAATATTATCTCAGTTCCTTTTTTTTTTTTTTTTTTTTACATTTCATTAAATGTTGTTTATTTTGCTCGGTGAATTTAAATGCGCTAAACCCACTTGGAGTAAAATAGGGACTTAGCGAGGGACACTTTGCTGGTTCTCGAGTCCGAAATCGGTGGTTGTCAACCGGCACAACACATAACATAAATGTATGACCCTAAACAGCTGTGTCTTCTAAATGGGATGCTACATTGCCACGATTCATGCACCACAAAAACTCAAAGACAACTACTTTATGAAAAAATTTGTACTTAATTTCCAGTCACCCATTGTATGGAAGTTTATAAACGCAATATGAATCGCGCAGTCACGTCTGTCATAGGCCTACCCCGTCCTTGAATTACACATGAAGCAAATATGCACTCCTGTAGCATTATCCGATAGCTGTTTGTTAACACCACCGAATATCTTATTAACGTCGGTCGCAGTGTGCCACCGACATACGGCTGTTAATTGTCCAGCGGAAATTGTATTGTATAGATAACTAAAATGTTCTAATTTACGAAATGAAGCTGTTTTGGTAGCGGTAACTCCCATGCCAAGTCTTCTTACGGACATCAAATGTTTAGATGGCCGGCTCGGTTCTGTCGCTTAGAAACATAGGCAAATATTTAGATGGCCGGCTCGGTTCTGTCGCTTAGAAACACAGGCAAATGTTTAGATGGCCGGCTCGGTTCTGTCGCTTAGAAACACAGGCAAAGCAGAGTAAAACTCCGAATTCTTCACGGGGGAGCCAAGCAATATCTATTAGGTATTTTCTATGTGCTGGTGAAGAAAAATCCGGATAGCCTCCTAGTAAATCTAACCACCGCCTTTTAGAAAGTTTGCCATTACTTTAGTGCTGCATATCAGAGATATGAACCAGCCTATCTCCTGTAATAAAGGCAGAAACATTTATGCACTATTTGTAACGCATAGCCCGCTGTTTGTGCGTGTGTAGCGATGTGAGGTATTTGGTAGTAATACATAAACAACACTATGTGTTCCGCCTGACACAACCTGTATTTATTAATATTTCTTCAAACACTATATGTTTCGATTAAGCCGATCATCATCAGGTGTTTTTTTATACAAAAACTTAGAATTCGAGGTAAAACCGCAAAATTTTACGAGCTCTGACAAGTGATACAAAACGTATAAAATATAAATTACGATCGGCTTTTTATCTTGGTGGTGCGTCATTAAACACGAGCGGTGTGATGCACAATCCAAAAGTTAAAATTTAAAAAATTTAAAACTTTAGGATGCTAGTTCCTGATTAAGTACCAAAATGACGATGAATCTTCTCTTCCTTTTATATTTTGAACCCAATGTTTAGTCCCTTATTTAAAACCTCATTATTGAATACTGTCCAATGCTGAGCAATTAGCTATTAGTGCGTCGGTGTAGGCCCCGTTATGACCACGTATTTTTAACTACATTTCCGTTGCTGCTTATTCCTTCTCCTATTGCCGTTTTGCATTCAAGTCCCTATTCACGGTCCTCCTAGTCGGTATTAAAGTCACTTAACATCTTTGGCTGTAGGGTCAGTCACCTCGTCTTTCTATTTGATATTTTCACTGTGAATGACAGCTTTTGTATAAACACACACGTGATGATGATGGGCTTGATCGAAACATGTAGTGTTAGTTACGTAAGTCTGTATAAACAATGGGACGGACAGCGTCAAATTGGTTTAGTAGTAATATGACTATAGCGAGGCTCTTTCGAAACAAACCCGTGTAGTTCCGTTATAACTTATTACTATTTGTCCTGCTAGTAATAGTAGCAATGGCAGTTGTAGTAGTAAATCTACTGGCATTGCAAATTACATTACAGCTACTTCTGTTCCTGTGGGAGGAAAGGAAAATGTGGTAACCTCAAGCACTGGATAACAACAACATTAGCGGACACGCAGTGAAACGACGCAACGAGTACGATTTCTTTCTGCTGTGTTGTGTCCTATATGATGTCAAAATAAGCGTATGAAAGACATCTAAACAAACACAAGGTGTATATAATCAACGATTTTCTGAACGGATTACGTAGGCCTAACTAACGCTTCGGAGTTCTGACAGCGAACACATAACAAATCACAAGTAACACAAGGTATAAGAAGAGCGCTCATGTAAGTCACATTTATATCAAAGCTATGGAGATAAAAGTTACGCAGTTTTATTATTCAATAGATATGGTTTCTTAAATGCACACACGAGTTAGTGTGTAGTGCCTGCATTCTCTAGTATTTAGCCGTTAGTAAATACAGTTTCAATTCAAAATAATGAAGAATAACTCACAGGATTCAATTCTTCTTGCTGAAAAAGTGCACGCGCTGTACTGTTTTTGTTGATACGTAGCCAACACGTGGCAATACTGAACCAGGGAAGGCGCTACACAATTTCCGGCAAGTTCAGCAGACGGCAAGACAGAAGGTCTTGGCGAGCGAGTTCTCAAACTTCACGTCCATCAGGCTTACCAACCTTTGTAAATCAACTGGGACTATTCGATAGCTGCTTGTACATTTATTTATTTATTTATTTATTTAGTACTTAGGGGTGATATACAAACAACCTGCAAGTTTTGACAATACTCGTTACTCATAACGAAGCAGGAGCATTTATTGATAACGTGTTAAGGCATGAGTGGGGGCGAGTTCGGCAATAACAGTACACAGCACTTACAACTGCATGTTGATAAGGGTTCACTGACACTGATACAGACAGTATACAAGTAAATCACCATTGCCAATTTTTAGCAATGTACAATGGCTTAAATATTTGGTAACGACTCTGGTAATTCAAAACTGTATTCGCAAAAAAATAATAACATTAAACTTGAGAAATGCTTGCTGTCATTCGGTTCAGAATATTTTGTCTCCCCATCTGTTATCTAAAGATATAAATATTAAAACATGAAGAATTATAGTTCTTCTAGATGCTTTGTGTGGATGTGACACTTCGTCTGTCATACTTAGCGGAGGAAAATAAACGACGGATGACCATCAACAGGGTTCTGAGGAAGATGCTCAGGACTAAGAGAGGATGTAACAGGAGGCTGGAGAAGATTGCATAATCAGGATTTCCACAAACATTAATCCCCGCCAAATGCTATCAGGATGATTAAGTCAAGCAGCGAGTTTGCCAGGTCGTGTGGCATGCACGGAGGAAAGAAAATTCACACAAAATTTGAGTTGGAAACCCCAAAGGGAAAAAATCAATTGGAAAGTGTAGGCATAGATAGGACGACAATATTAAAATGTATTTTAAATAATAAGAATGCCAGCGTGGGCAATGGATTTATCTGATTAAGAACATATCCGCTGGAGAGGCTGTTGTGAGCACGGTAATGAACCTTCTGGTTCAATACAACACAGGAATTCTTGTATAGTCGAGGACTCCAGTTTTTTCTGTTCCAAGAACTTAGTGACCTAGAATGACATTTTAAATATATTGTTTCCCCCCTTCACCTACCCCCAAAATTACGACAATAAACAACTGTACGTAAGCCCCTGTTTACATCGATTGAACACAGATGGGTCTCTTGACCTGGTACTGATGTTGGAAGTGCCGACTTTCAAAGAAGCCGTTTATTTCGCAGAAGAAGTGCCATCACCAGCTCTTTATAAAAGTGACGATGAACTTATTAAGCCCGTTCGCATATAGCTCCCTCAGACTGACTTCTACATTCCTTATGGAGTAGAACGAGATGACTAACCAGTAAGTCAACTTCATTATAACTAAGCTAATGATACCGATCAAAGTACGACGTGTCCTGCAAGGAGATGGGGAGAACACTGCAGCCAGTACGTCAACCTGAGACTTTTTTATATCAGACAGCCTACATTATTATAATCTTTAGGTGTCTAAAAAGACCAAAACATAACAATAATAATAATAATTTTCCATAGCTTTCTGGCAGGCAGTTTACATTCCCTTAATCTTTGTACGTACAAAATATATAATTATTCCATACAGATAATTCACAAATGTTTGTGTTTCAGTAAGCCACGAGCTAGTACCCATGCCGGCATAGAGCAGGCACAGAATACTTCTCAGAATGTTGATCGCTTCCGAAATTTTCTCTCTTCTGTCAGTAAGAATCAAACTGGTTTCGTAGTCCTTACCTCTTCTATCTCCTCACAGTAGGTGTGGAGGTTGTTTATTTTTCACTTGATCACACTCAGACGCACACCACAGTCGGTGGGACTCCTCTGGAAGAGGGATCGGCCCGTCGCAGAGACCTCTGCCTGACAACACAAACACTCACAAGAGACAAACATCCATGCCCCCGGTGGGATTCGAACCCACGATCCCAGCAAGCGCTCGGCCGCAGACCTACGCCTTAGACAGCGCGGCCACTGCGATCGGCAACGAAACTGGTAAACGACGAAAATGTTGCTATCGTCACACAAATATATTCTGCTCTCCGAGACTGTATTGCTGTTTTTTCTTCTCAACTTGTATAAAGCAACAGAACTGTATACTTGTCAAACTGTAGTGTTACTAATCATTTCAGTACACGCATTCAACATACGACAAAGGAAAATCTGAGAACTAATTTCAGTAAACTCAAACTTAATCTACGTAACAAAATACGCGTCTGTCTGGCTGGCCGGCTTTGGCAGATATAACTCATTAGAAGATAAAAACAACAGCTCGATGTTTTTGCACTAGTTTTATGGTAGTTATGGAATGTGCCAGGATCCACGCGAAGGGTGTCTGGCTAACGGCCTTTTGTCTCAGGAAATGACGGGTTAGAAGTGAGGTAAACGAATACGTCAAAATAAATTTATTAAAAATATTATGCTCTAGCGAATGCAACAAATTGAACTAAAACACGGTAATGCGTGCCGTCATGAACGAAAACGAGAAAAAAAATTCGTAGACGGATTAGTTTGAGTTCAACTTCATTCGAGCTTGCTTACAGTAACAAATGTGTTACAGATCGCTAAAAAAAAGGAAGGTTCAAATATAAAACCAAGGACTGACGGGCAAAAAACAAGAAGTAAAAATTTCAGTTGTGCTTCTTTTCAAAAGCCTCTATGTGTTGCCATCTGACTGTATATGCACATTACGTCCCCCTACCAAGTAGTAATTTCACACAGATGAGAGTCTTGTGTTAAAAGCTGTGCTCTTCGAAGGATAAAGATGCAAAAGTTGAGTGTTTGAAGGGAGAGAGAAAGAAAGGAGATAAAGGTATGAAAAGGATAAAGAATGGCATGAGAGAGAAGAGGGTCAAAGATAAGGAAATATTTAGCCGTTGAATTTCAACGGGCACAAACTGTAGTTGTATTTTAACCGCAGAGGAGTAAATGAGGATAATTGGAGCCCAGTACTTATTAAATGTTTTATATACCCTTAATTTAAAGTCATTCATTTATGTTCTCTAGGGCAATAAAAAGCAATGAACACGCATAGCTACGTCGACGTAACAGTTTATGAACTCAACCATAACCTTGAAGTCAGCATGACGTAATATTAAAATTGCGTATCGTGAAAGAGATCATGTCGCAGGTAATCAAAGTTTATGGATTTTTCATCCTCGCCTTTCAAATCAAACAGCGAATGGAAAATACCCTAACAACTGGTAAGAAAAACCTAGCAGTAAGAGTACTATTACTATTAGTGTGACCCAAATGTGACCCACATACAGCGATGTGAACTATATGAACATGCAAAGATCTGGTAGGGTGTGCGCAATCCCTTCCACTTGAAAGTTGCTAGAGAACGCAAGCCTCAAATAGAGAAAAAACAAAAGAGAGGTCGAATTGGTTGGATCCAAGAGGGAAAGGTCCACTATAAAAGCAAGCAACGTCACTCTAATGTAATCAATTGCTTGATTTTATAAACGTCTGGACAACATGAATTTAATTGTAAGTATGTTTTCCAGTAACAAACTTGTAACTAGCAATACGACATTCTGAAAAATGCTTTGTATTTTTCATTTTATAAAAAAACGCGTAAAACCAAGTTGCGGGAGGTTGGGGTCATTTCATTTAAATTTTAAAATCACCCCCTCTCTTTGACCAAATTTGGCACGTGCGTTCTACAGCATTAGATGCATCATGCATTTGGCTTTTGTTCAGTTTCGTTGATTAAATGCAATAACTCATTTGTCGGTTCCCTGATCTTTACTTATACAAAAATCGAAGTCTTCCTCAGTCACGAAACTTATACTTAAAGTGAAAGCATTTACGCTGTAGACCGCCTGAAATTTATCTTTCAGAAAGTGGTTTTTTTTCGTAGCCTATGCTAAAGAAGTGGGCAACCCTAAGGGGCCTGCGTAAAGCACGGCCTCTCCCTTCACGTGATGTTACTGTCCAAAATGAGAAACGTCACACACTGTATTTAGAGCGATTAAAATAACGGCATATGAAAGCTAGAACAAATCAAACCAAGTAAGGATTACAAATACATCCCTGCGGCCACCCAGAGGTATTAATTTACTCCGGTTATTTACGTAAGTTCTGTGATGATCAGATTGCTCCATACATTAAACTGCTGAATGTATATATTAGGCTGCGCGATGTAGCGGTTGGCGGTAACATATCTGACCATAAGCACAACCCGCAATTTGTGCGTGGTAAAAAAAGCTCTGAGCTTACTTTAGAATTTTAGCATAAAGTTGCATAACACAACCAGATTTTTGTCAGAAAGGTTGTGCAGCTTTGATGTTCTGTTGTGTGCCCTAGGTGTACTGTCTTCTGCTGACTGCTGCTACCGTACTCGCCGTACACCCCCAAAAACGCGGCCTGGAGGATGACTTCAGATATGAAGCTGGGCAGGCGGAGGACAGCCACGGTCTGAGCGCAACGAGCTACTTCTCAGGGACATTCGGCAGCCCTCACAAGAATGTGAAAACCGTTGTCCTGACTAAGGAAGTTAAGGTCCCTGTTCCTCATCCCTATCCCGTAACTGTCGAGAAGAATGTGCCCTATCCTGTCCAGGTGCCAGTGGAAGTTAAGGTAGAGAAGCCTGTCCCTGTCCACGTTGAAAAACCCTACCCTGTTTACGTAGAGAAGAAGGTACCATACCCCGTGGAGAAGCACATCCCTTACCCTGTAGAAGTTCCCGTCAAGGTCCCTGTTCCTGTTCCTCACACAGTACATGTCCCTAAGCCGTATCCTGTTCATGTCCCTAAACCCGTCCCTGTTCCACACCCTGTTTACATCGAAAAGAATATCCCCGTGTATGTCAAGAAAGAAGAAGGCACCCTGGAATCGGAGGGTTTTAACAGCTTTGGTGGTGATGAGGATCACTACTGAAGTGAAGAGTCGGAACCTGAACAAATCTCATACTGAATGCGAGGGATTGTGATTCTTAGCAACTTGACTTTCTTTTGATTATTTTCTTGGGGTCTATTACAAACTTAAAAAGAACATAAAATTACATACCCTATCGCCAAAGCAAGAATATATTTGATAAAACGTGGTTTTAAAGGACTTCTCCTCTAATGTAACATCCATATTTGCCTCTCCTTTTCGGATCCAGAACTACACTTCCACTTCTCATAGTAAGAGTTACTGTTAAGATGGTGAAACCAAAGTTTAGGGAAAGGTTAGAAGCCCTAAATACAGTCGAACTCCGTTATAACGTCATGAAAGGGACCGAATATTTTGTGTCGTTATAAACGAGTGTTGTTTTAACAGAGGAGTATAATTGAATGGTGAACAGTGAGAAATTAATTGGTACCACAGTATATCTGATGTAATAGACGAGGTGGTGCATAAACCGATGTCGTTATAACCGGGTTAGGCTGTATTTATGTCGGTAAAAAAATTTTTGAAAAGGCTTCTTACAAAAAAATTAGAAGCTCTATGAAGGGATTACATGGAAACAGGATGGAATTTGTTAAAAAAATAAAATTTAAGAACAGGACGTGAAAGAAACTCGCTTAGTATCTACATCATGCACATTCGTGGACATAGCTGTCAGCTGCACTGAACCGTCGGCCAGCACTACTGTAGACTTCAGGTCGATTTGAAGAATTATAAGAAATATTCTTTTAAAATGCTGGCACCTCTTTCCTTCTTAGTATTCGGAGATGGCGATTTCCGTTGTTTTACACGCCTGCAATGTCGATTACCCTTATGACAGCAATTCAAAATTGACAAGAAGACAAAGAAGATGGAAATGTTGCACACTGACCTACTTTTAAAAACATACTGCATGTGCGACAGCTAAATACGCGAAAGGGTAATATTAAAGTTGATCATTAAACATCAAAATATAAACTAAACATATGTTAAGCTTAAATTCTGGAGAGTACATTTGTATTTAAATTATAATTATATTACTGGCCTCTCTCTTTTCCAAAATAACAATGAACCTTTTTAAAACGCGGAAATTTTCCTTATTAGATTAAATGAGCAAATCCTGGCGTCGTAAAAACGACTGTGCCCCACGGCCTTAATTCTGTAGTCCAAGATAACCATGTATATAAGTATTCTACTACTGTAGTTTATTGTACGATTATGTCCTAATACATGATATTTTATTTTCAAAGAAAAATATATATTCCTGCATAAACAAAGAGCCGAGCAAAATCTTCACACTTAAAGGAAGGTAAAATAAATGAGAAATTTAGTGCGTCAGCTAAGGATGTCTTTCAATGAATGACAGAGACCACACAGTGTTTTAAGCATGGCGAAATCCAGAAGGTTGCAACGTCGTGGAAATGTGGTTAGGATGAAAGAGGCAAGAAATATGAGGAGAATTTTGGTGGTAAAACCTCTTGAACAACATGAAGATGAAAAAAGGGATAAAAGGAAAATATTAAGGTGCCAGTTAGGCAGCTACCCGTATTTGAGGTGGATGTATCTGGCTCGTGCTTTTTCCATGTCGGACTGGTGCTATCACAGATTTAAACAAACACACATTTTGATTTGTTATAAGCTAATACTGATTCCGTACAAGCTTATTTTCAGGGTGAATTGAACTACTGAGAAAGCATCTCTTTTTCACATAAGAAAGTGTAGCATCTGATGGGATAATTTGAAGCTTTGAATAAATGTAAAGCCAGTTATTTTTTATGTATAAATACAGATAATTTATTTGACATTTCAACATGTGCTGGAATTATACGTATTGATGCAATACATATGGATGACGACTGCTCAAAAAATCAACACGATGCATGGACAACAACTAGTAGACGAACAGGTCTGGGAGATCAGACAAGAGGTTTGCCATGTGCCTCTATCAAGTACGTCGTATGACGTTTACAGACCTAGGTTCATGACAAACTGCGGAAGTTAGGTTATATACCAACATTGCTAGAATAAAGTAGAAACACATAATTTATTGAACATAAACAGCGTAAGCTTAATGACCTCCAAATCATGTCCTCAAATCCGTAGCTACCCGAAACATTCTCCGAAACCTCCCTCAATATAACCGTTCAGACGACCTGGTATCTTCTTCTTCACCACAAGAGGCGCCTTTATATAACAGTGTGCCAGGACAGAGACATTAAGAGAGAAGGGTTTAGAGACATTAGTAAGCTGAAGTACACGTACGGGAACTGCTATCTCGAACTTTATACGGTTGGGAAATTTCTTTTCTACGGTGTTAAGGGACATCCTTCTCTACATACGCTGGGTTTCGTTCGGGGAATTACGAGGTATATAGCACAGACTTTGCCAACTTTGACCTCCACAAGAATATTCACTGTGCACAGAACTTTCTTGATATTCTCAACGAGAAATGGCTTTTACAAGGATATTTCCATGTTCTTGATACGGTTATGGTTATGAGTTTCTCCACAGTTAATGGGAGTATCATCGAAGCTAAATTGTTAGTGTCCACCCAGAGTGACTCCGCTCTCATGTGTGAACCCGCATTCCACATCATGAGTTCCTCTCTCTCCCATCGTAATTTCTTTATTCCTCTCCGCTCTCCGACCTGAAGACAATGTACGTATAAACGTGCAGACCACGAAACATTTCGCAGGCAGAGAAATTTGTTTCTGTTGTTATAATTGGTGTTACGTGAAATAAATGCAGTTATGTTAAGACTGCCTCTGTACACGCCAGGAAGACATACAGAGGAGTAGATTACTCATTCTTAGCCTCAGAATTTAGACGGAGGTGAGTGGTCAGCTTCACGCCCCGGTCGCTTTACTCCCGGGGAAAGAGCACCCGTACTCACTGAAGAGGAAGCTGGAAGCATCCCTGAGCCAGTCAAGATGCACTGGAGAACAGATGTATCTCTTGGCCTTTAGGAAACAGAACCACGAATATTCCGGTGTCCAGCTCAAGGTCTAATCGCTACACGCTCTGCATTAGGCCGACTCTAAATAAAAGTCATTCTTTCCTTAAAAAGAGCACTGTGTTTTCAGAACAGGAAAGTTCTAATATTTCCAATAGCAAGTCTATCCACTGTACGCCACACTAATCCACCTCTCCCACATTCGCTTCTACTTTACATTAACCTTAGTTACTGAAGTCCCTCTACCTGATTCTTGCCCTGTCTATGTCCCTAAAATCCTTCTGTATCAATGTCCCTGTCCAAAAACTTTAAAGATCCCATCTCCACATGCCTCCATGTAGACACCTGCCATGGAATTTCTCTGTCAAAATTATATACAAATTCCTTATCCCTAGTCTACGCACGAGATCAGCACATCGTAGATTCTGTATTTCCCTATATTCATAGTAGGCCTACTAGATTAAATAGAAATTATGAAACTTCCTACGTTAAATGGCATTTTTCTCTTGCTTAATTTTCCTTGCTTCCATATAGTTTTCTTAGAACTTTCTTTTGAAAATTTAAAACTATCGGAAAAACACTTCCGGCAAAATTCTGTATTTCCTTATATAATACCATGTTGTTGTTGTTATTGTTGTTGTTGTTGTTGTTGTTGCTGTTGCGGCTTAGTCATTATTAAAAGTGACATAAAACGTACAAACAAAAATTGACCACTTTACCTTTAACGGGGTTAAAGATTTCTATAGTGCTCAGAAAATTACGTAGAATTTTGTAGAAATATGAAACTTAAATATAGTGGGATAAGTTTCAGGTTGACTGATAAAGAAATAAGTAGCATTACGATGCCAGATTTTTAATATGTTCTCAACTTAAGTACAAATTGTTACATACGAAGATAACTGAAGAAAAATATATTTATAAATACGTATTTGGTGTCGTTACACTTCAGGTTGATGACGGATGAAAATGGTCAGAGACAAGACAGAACTGACGCCATGACTAGTAAATACGCTTCTCTTAATTTCAGGCCTCTGCCTCCCTCCATGCCAATATGGACTGGTTTCCAGTTGCCTAGATACTGTAAGCATGTTTAGGCAACATTCAAACACGTAGAATTTGTATTTTACACACAAAAACTACGCCATCAAAGCATTACAAAATTTCCTTAATGAACTGAAATACGTCGCCTTCAACTGTGTTTCCGCTTTACTGCATCGAACTAATGAAGGCCTCCCAAAGCGCCGTGGCCTCCAAAATTATGTCCACCAAAGCCATGGCCTCCGAAGATATGTCCTCCGAGACCTCCTCCAAAACCTCCGTCATGGTGACCTTTCACGAAGATGGGTACCTTCTTCTCCACCACTACCGGAACCTTCACGGGGTACGGTTGAGGGACAGGAACCTTCACGGGGAACGGTTTAGGGATATGGACGGGGTGAGGAACGGGAACGGGCACCTTCACTGGGACCTTCACAGGATATGGAACCTTCTTCTCAACAGGGTATGGAACCTTCTTCTCTACGTACACAGGATATGGTTTGGGTACGGGTACTGGGTAGGGCTTCTCCACATGAACAGGTACAGGAACCTTGACAGGGACAGGGACTTTCTTCTCCACGTGTACTGGGTATGGTTGAGGGACGGGCACTTTAACTTCCTTGGTGATGGTAATGGCCTTCACTTCACTCTCATGGTGGGAATCCACTCCTCCGAAACTGCCACCGCCGAATGAGTGATCCCCAAAACTGAAATCAGAATGGTCTCCCAAAGATAGGCCTCCTCCATGTCCAAAACTGTCACCCCCGTACCCCAAATCGTGCAATCCCCTCTTCGCTGTCTTGCTGTCCTCCTTTTTCTCCTCTTCAGCAAGTACTGAAGTGGCTATTAATAAAGTGCAGATCTGAAAAAATAAGGACTCTTGTCAACCCTCCTGCAAATTACGTACCCAATTTATTTGTCAGTTAAATTGCACTTCACTTAAAATTTATAAAATTTAAGCTAAAGTCAAGCATGTAGTGTGGATAATAATGCTGTCATAATGTTAAATATTTTGTAAACCATTCAAAATTGTGAAACATGGTGCTAAACGCAAAAGAGGAAAAATATTTGATAAAGAATCTAGTATGTTCAGTAATGTATTATTAATGTATATAATGTATTATTAATATTATTGTTTAATTTAAATGTTAATTCCTTATATATCCTACTAAGTGTCAGGCAGAATGTAGTAATACGTCAGCAGATTAAGAAGCGATAACACTTAAAATTTACTTTTTATATTAAATATTTTTCTATTAGTGTGACGCTTGGGTTGTTATCCTGAGACAAATACGTAGATATGGGGTACTTTGGAGCACAATTCTGAGTGAATTATTCGACCTGCAAGACGAGATGCAGCGGGAGACCTGAGTAGTATAAATATTTGAAGGCTTGCAAATTTGTACTCTAAACAGAATACCGTTAAAGCGATAAAATAAAATAAGATAAAAAGAACAAGACACGTATAACGCCAAACACTCCCAAGGAAAGAAATTCATGGGGTAAAAACATTGAACTGTTTCGCTTAAAAAGTACGATGTGAAGTTGTCAATGAATTACACTCGCTCAGAAGGATGTTGTTGTAAACCAGATAACAAAACTTCTGGTTCTATGAAGCAGCGCTTACCAAACTATGGTCGTGACACACTGAAATGTCGCGAGCAGTTGCTAGGTGTGTGGCGAGAGATCTCATCATACATAAAAAGATTCACTAGCTCAATACTATAATTGTCACGGCACTGTCAATCGCTAAATAGCATAATCTACAACTCGCATTTGGTGGAAGAGTTTAAAGCGTTCGGCTCCTTTACGCGTGGGTCGCGTGCAGTCGAAGCACAGAGTAACTCCCGAAGCGACATAAGGTAACCCCATCTGTATTTATAACAATTTTTAATAATAGAAATGGTGTCTTTAAGCTTATTTATTTTATGTCACTAAAAGTTCGGTATTCCCAGGGAGATGTGTGGCGTACGTGGACGCCACTCTTCAAGTGTGTTGTGGCAGAAAAAAGACCCAGAAGCGCTGTTATAAAAGAGTCGAAAATTCTTTGACACTTGTAGGAACCTTACTTTCTCAATAACTCTGTAGACAGCAATAAGTGTTTTATGCTTTCTCAAAACATCCATCACATCTTGAGTTCCTTCTCGGTGGCAAGCTTATCAATCAAATTTAACAAGGCCATCAGATAATATTTCATCTGTTCCGTTATTTCTTGAGTGTTTCCACATTTTGTTTGCTGCCTATGAGTCCGAAAGAATGGAAGAATTTTCAAAAATATGACAACCTATTTCTCATGAACAGGTTTCCCAAAAATATTTTATTTCCCTTTTCGTACAGTACGCTTAGAATTTTCTTACTTTTGTCTTCCTCGCCAGCGTCTTCTAAGCGCATATGACAGAGATTGCACCAGCTGCATCCCGAGCCATCCAAAGAAAATCCCGATTCCGAAGTACTCAGAAAGTTTACATTCACTCTCAAGTCCTGTGTTTATTCTCATCTAACTCAACAAAACTAAGATTTCCCACAAAAGAGTTCTTATTTTACATGTAAACATCGAATAATATTTATGTGTGAGTGCCGCTAGACCCAATTTGACTTTATAGTTGTGCAGGAGTACTCACAAGGCGGCAGAATGCACTGAAATAAATAATATTAGGCCATTTTTAAGAATATATGCCAATCTCTTGCGGCCATTAAGAGAAATAAAATTCTAATAACAGTTTTTCCTTCTTACAGAGGAACATGAAAACTTTAGAAAATTAAAACACAATACTGTATCATTAGTTATTCATGATGTTGAACCTCAAAGGCCGTACAAACATCAGGAAGTGGTGACGTACTTAGACACATCCACGCTGTTAGAGAGAGAAGGTGCGCAAGCAGCAATCCGATACGGGAAACCCTTGACAAGCGGTCTCACGGAAGACAAGTATGGGGTGCAGTAGACACGCCGTGGGAATGGAAGCGGAACTTCATGCCATATTTTAAAATTCGCAAACATGGGCTTGTATTGCAAGAACTCTTAGCCATTTTCATAGGTATCTTACGAATGTGCCTTATAATGCTTGAGTCAATAACTCTTCAATCTCACACCTGCGCACATTTACCGGACAGTGGCCAGTATTCCGAAAGTCTTGACAATGACTTGCAATATCCAATAAGTGTGTTCATTTGCAAGAGCTATGGACAGAACAACAACTGCCTTTCTCTCTTCAAAAGTACCCTATGTAACAAACGAGGAAATCTTGGCATATTGATTGATCCTAGGGCAATTTTGCAGCACTTATTCGTTCGTATACACTCAGCATAAAAATGAAAGATAGTCAAAAATGTTGAGTAGCTGCAGATATGAAAGGAGACGACAGCAAACAATTTGGAGTCCCTCGCTTGAAATTACCAGTTACAGGATTTCACAAGTCGTGAGAAGCCCTCAGTCGATGCAGTTCCTTAAGCCTGCCGATACAAAATCCATTTACCTCACTGCAAATATCTGCAACATTTCTGCCTTATTTTCCTGCTCTGTAGTATTGTCAAAAATTAGCAGTTAACTAAGCCCTGGCAGAGAATTGCAGTAGTTATTATTGTCCATTGCAAGACGGTTTCAGTGCCTCAGACTACATGGCATCGAAACATAGGGTGATTGGCGAGTAATAAATTGTAAAGTACGTGAAAGAAGCAATCGAGTTACAGTTTTAGATACTTTTCCTGCATTTGCACGGAGGAACTGAAGAATATATCGAAAAATCTGGAAAAGGATACAGAATCTACCTGTCGACTTTCCAACCACGAGCTCTACAAATATGAAAGAGGAAAACGACTCTTGGCGTTACACCAGCCAGTACTGACAGGATCCTCACATAATGAAATCCAGTTCAAATCTAGGCAGCCCATATCTAGGTTACAAATTTTATTATTTGACGAAAATATTAAAAAATTCACTGGCTCGTGAGCCGAAATGACACGTATTGTGAAAGATGGCTGCAGCCAGTTTGTTCAATCTCGGCCACTCAACAGCCTCTTTCCTTAAGTACCATTTCTAAAAATCCATCAATATTTATCCCTGTCCATTCAGTGGCAGCTCCCTGAAGAGTTTCGTCACATTAATTCTACGTGTATCTGTTATCCCATCCGTCTTACGCCAATATACTCTTGAATTTTTATATCCTAACAATATTAGGTGAAATAGATCAATCCTGGAGTTATCTACTGTCTTAACCACTCTCTCAATTTGCCCTGTTTAGTTTCAAACTGGTGAAATGATGGCAGAAATTTCAACGGACAATTAAGCAAAACCCCAGCTTTAAGTTCCGTTTCCACCGGTAATCCTTCCATTGATCCAGCCTTATACAAGACAGCTCGTGAGGTGGGCTACACTGTGTAAACATCATGTCATTTGCACACATGCTGTGCACTTAAAAATCTCTGAAAACACACTTGCTATAAAAATTATAGCAACACTAATAATAATAATAATAATAATAACAATAACACAGCAGTGCCTTATTTCATAAAACAATCACCGTTTCTTGCGTATCACGATTTACTCTGTTAATTTACTGTCACTGTATTTCTGAAGGCACACTGAACATGGAATCAAAACATGTTGCAAAGACAGCTTGTAGAATAAGCAGCGTTGCTAATAATTTAAGAGTAAATTCTCCCAACAGCGCTCACTAAGTCAGTACCAGCTAAAGCTTTGTAGTGCAATGTCCTTTCTTGCCATATTGTGGAGCTATTATAAGTAAGATTTTCATTTGGTTTCCGTCGAAATGAATGGGAAACAGACACACCGACGGACAACCATCCCGAAAAATGAAAAATGTCCTACTTGAACTAATTATATAAGGATGAGTTCCAGCGTACACAGGTTATAAAAATCTACATCATTTATCTTGCTCTCTAAGTTAGCACGTTTTACACTCTAAAAACCAACTGAAATTTTGCCCCGTTTTGCAAGCTGATATTAACTGGTTTAGAAAGTAGATGAGACTGTAACAGGTTTCGAATCCACGAATTACAAGAAACATTTCCAGAATTTATACTTCTTCCAGTTTCACGACATGTCCTTCCTCTGATAGTTACTGACGGTGCCAGATACATAATCTTGAAATAACTGAGTACTTATGCTCCTAGTTTCGTTATTCCTTCGCTGCTGGTTCGGACTTTATATGTTAATTTCGTGTTAACATGTGAAACGTCCATCAAACGTGTTACAGTGTTGGGACTCTACTTACGAAGAGCTTCATGTTGCTGTCACGTGTCTGTGGCTGCAGAAGCAACTGTGATGCTGAATGTTCGTCCTGACAGTCTCCTTTTATACCCCCATCATATGCTCTCACGTGAGACCGATGCTTTCTTTTGTACGTGCCGTACGTGTGTACTCCTTGCTAACACACTTGCTACACCAAGTGTGGGCGCTTCCTGTTTACGTCACACACTTGGGCATACAGTCCCTTGATGACCAGTCAAACTCTAGTAACGAAGTAAAATTCGGTTTCTTATAAGGCAAAATTGTTTCAGATTAAAAAAAAATGCGGTTTCATCTCATAAACCTTCGCGAAGATTTCATGCAGCTACTAAAGCGATTAGCATAAAGCAAATGTTATAATTACACTAAACCCTGTGCTATTATTTTTTGCAATCTATCTTAGTGTCAATACCTAAAACAACAAAACAGTTGTTACAAAAAAACTTATAATTTCACACCGCAGCCTTGTTTATATATGTATCATACAAATAGTACTGCATGAGGGTTTTATGGGAGTTTCAAAGTAGAACGCTTTGCATTATCATCTACAAAGGACCATCACTTATGTTAACGTAAATCAAAAAAGTGGATTTTTCTATAACACCATGCCGTCATTGCAAAAAATGCGACACTAAAATAAGTTTATTATTCTTAGAAGACCTATTATGGCTCAAAATGTAAACCTGTGGCAGCGTGTTCAGTATGGTTTGCATTAAACGGCGCTAACATTCCCAACTCAAAAGTTCGCCGTGACGTCGATGACAGGGAAACATGAAAGTCAGGCGGCCTCTAATAACACGGGTTTATACTGACTCAGAAAACAATATCATCTTTGTTCAAAATTTGCTCTAGGAAGACAAACACGCAAGCAATTTAAAATCGGAATAATTAGATAACCTGTCAAGAAAGGTTCTCCTTGGTTAATTATGGTAGCACCCTAAGAAGATACTGTGTTAGGCTAAAACTGTATAAGTAATTGGTAAATAATAATAATAATAATAATAATAATATAGAAATGACTGATATGCTTTTTTTAATATCTACACGGGTGTACATGTACCTAATTACACATGTAATCGTTTGCAGGAAAAAGCACAGACTGCAAATGACGAACTGGTCGAAGCAGTACATAGACTTCAAAAAGTCTTTCTCTGATTTCAAAATGTCGTATGGGTTCACCGTACAGGGGTAAATGTATCATTTACACCCATACGAAATGTTCGCATCTCTTACACTGATTTTCACCCAAAATGGACGATAAATGAAGAACCTGTGGGCAGAGATTTATTTACGGTCCTAAAAAAGGATGGTTTTTCACTATGCCGAATTCCGCGAAACTCGGATTCACACTACAAATTCTGTGAATATCTCGGACCGCACTGTATCAAAATTGGGTGGAACTTGTAGAAAGTAGGGAAGAATGTCATGCACGCTCCTGAGTACAATACGGCTTAAAACAGACTGAGATTCACAAAGTTCACGACTGCTGAATGGCGTTAAGTGGAGACCTTCTACATCGAATTTCGCCCAGATCGGTCAAGAAACATGGAAAATACAGGTAGAAATTGTAACGCTCTTAGGTTAAGTATGTCTCTCACACTGGGCTGAGATTGCTATGTTTATAGCCTACGATAAACTATAGTTAAAATATATTTTCAATAAAAATTAAACAAAATTCAATATTCCTTGGGTTTTATACAGGCAACGTGATCACGCACTTAACGCAGAATGGAGAACTTAATCAATAAGTGTATTTTACGCAATCTACAAAAGAAAAGGACAATTACAATTCAAACACTGTCAGGATCTTCAACTAAAAGGGGTCGACCAACAAATACTCAACTGGTTCTGTACTAGAAAGTTAACACAGTATCATCGTCTGGATTATATTATGAATCCTTAACCATTTTATAAATGTTACTGTGACTTTAAGCCAGGGAATAGAAAAGTAATCACTGTATAAACACAGGTGTTACTTTAAAAAAGTGAACACCCTTTTTACAAGTATCACTTTTGAAACTACTGAAAAATTAAATGATAAAAGAATTGCAATTCAAGATATCAATATTAGGCCACTAATAGCTAGTACCCGGTAATGACTTGAAAATGCCCTAAACAGGTCGGTAAAATTTAAAAACCCTAGCGAAAACGGTTTAAAGAAATCGGCTGAATTGAGAGAAATTCTGAATTTTGTTTAATTTGCATACAGGTAATACATAGCGGAATGCAATAAGTTAAAAGTGTCACGAGTTTGAAGTTAAAACACCGCGAAGGCGTTAATTTTTAAAGTTACGTCAGACAACTTACAATTCCTATGGGACTGAATTCTGCAAAAGAACACAACATTAGTTTTTATAAATATAAAGTTTAAAATTTTGTAAACTCTGAATGTACATGGAAGTATTTCATGCAGACAATGTCATAAAATTAATGAATAAAACCTTTCCTCCATGGAATCAGCATTAACAGAAATTAACATATGTTCAGTACAGTCGTTAATGACATGAAACTAGAAGATACCCATGTCAGTAAGAAGGAGCTAATTCGATTTACAAATTTTAAATCCTTGAAAAACAGCTCAAATGTAACGTAATCTCTTGTTGTCGAAGTGTATATGATTAGAAAGTTTTTTTCACCAACTGCCATTTAAAAAATCTGCTCATTCGTTCATATCCATATTTGTGTGGCGTTACATTTACTAGCACATTAATGACATTGTTATATCGCGGGAAGGAAAGCAGTGAAGGGACGGAATGAGACCAACGCCTTGTGGATATGATGGATTCATTTGTTACTGCGGATGGAGATGATGTAAGGCTTTTCACATTTTAATTGCTTCCTACGTGGAGGAGGAAGTACGAACGTGCTGAAGTCACACATCAATGCCTTCTGTTTTCTCACGACAAAGCAGATATGATGACTGTATAATGTTACTATTAGTCCCATATATGTGTTGCTCAAAGTAATGACGACCGAATATGTACAAATCGAAAATAAAGTATTATGTATATACGTGCTGCCTCCTTTCACGTTACGCAAGCGATATCTTGCTTAGAAGCACCAAATAATGTGATCTTTATACACTTTTTTTCTAAAAATATCTGTGAAAAAAAGCACCTTCTTCTCCAAATGTTGAAGGTATCAGAGGCTATAAAATAATGAAGACGTGACGTTTAAATGCAGTACCCTTCAACAATACCCTTGTGATGACCGCGCAAACACTGCAAACGTAACTATACTATCAACAGTTAAACTTTCAAGCGCCAGAGGTTACTTTACATATCGGCAAGTTTAACATTTTAAATCCTACTTTCTGTCCACAGAGTGCGTGTATGTGTTCCATATGGTCCTCACAACAATCAGCGACTATTTTCCCATGAAGCATTAAAGGAGTCTTTTTTTTTTGTAACCGAACAGCGTGTTTCGTTCGCGGTACGATATAATTCAGTTTAATGTGGTCTTTAATATAAGATGGAAGCGTTTCTTTTAACTCAATATTTCTTAGAAATTAAAACACGAGTGCGGCCGCAGAAGATCTACACTTAACTGCTTTCGGTCATGATGGTAATAACCAAGGAAAAACTGTGGCTTCGCGGGCGCAACGTATAACTCAGATCGAGTTCAAATTTTCCGACAAATCTTGCGTGAAATGCTCGTACTGATTGTGTATCAATATTAAGAAAAGTGACGACGGCAGGAAAATGGGACGTGATTCTGATAAATTTAACGGAGAATACAATCGTATGGAATATGATACCTTGCGGATTGTTAATTGGCTGCCGACATTTTGGAGCGTCTTATCGCCTCTATCTTCAGGGTAGCCCAACCGAAGACTGAGGCAGCAAGCCCATCTGAAACGTCGGTAACTAATTACCAATCAACGGGCGTCATGTGAGAGAAGTCTAATTGCGCTGTAAAAGCATCAAGTCACACAAATTTAATGTGGCGAAGTATGATCTCGGGATAATTAGATATAATGGTTAATTTGCCATATATAATGTGCTTGGTTAGCGAAACGTAATTTCAAAGTTTAGTTGATGTTAGTTAATCCCAGACGGCAGCAGTGCGAAGTCTAACTTTTATTTAATCTGATTTATGTTTTTGTTTTTGTTATTGTAGACGTTGCTGCTGATTTCGTTCCAGTATTCCAAAATTCTTTTCCACAATTTTACGCGAGTCAAATTTATGTCCCACTTACACGAGGAATCATGAAAATGTTAAGGCTTGTGTTTAACATGCACATTATCAAGGAAACGTTTCGTCAGATTATGGAATATTACCGCAGATTATAATAGTGAGAGGTTTTGAACAAATACAGTTCAACGTGATTTTTGTTTCACGTGATGTGTTTTATTTTCCTCCCATCAACAGTGACAGGTTTCAGCCACGTTCACAGTAAAATAATGATTTAATAGCCAGTATTTAAAAGACTTCATCAATTTTCTTGAACAAAGAAACGCCTGAAGAAATACGTGATAGACAAGCGTGTGACTGTTAAGTTAACACCGTCATATAAGGAGCCGATCTCCAGTACTAAACAGAGCGATACACTTACTAACAACTTCGTCATTTCCACTGAAGGATTTGAAGAAAAGTAGGGTTATAAATTAGCCCCAGAATACCTTGTATCGCCACAATTCTACATCCACGCCCTTTCAATAATATCGGACACCTTTAATTTGCGTGGTAATAATGCTTTCTCCTGAAGATTTAATCTCATTATCTTACTGTAGCATGCGATACTTTCCTTTCAGCACTTTTACTGTTAGAATTATCGCAATAAGTATCCGCAACAAAGCACTAATGATACATTAGGGTTTAAACTAAGCGTGACGGATCAACACACATTAGATTGAATGAATACAGACCTACGGTGCAAAATTTCAATAAACTTAAATGAAACCAAGACATGAAGAATCATTTTTATCCCTTCACATATCAACAAAAACCCATCATTATTTCAGCAATAAATATGTCACCTTCACTGCGATATTACAATGGCCACTTCATGCAAAACCACAGCAAAACTGTCGCTGTGCGCTCCGTGGCCGCATAGGGAGGAGTGGATACATACAGCAGTTCCGTTCGTGCTTAACCTAGGGACTGCATAGGGACCAGTGGTCCGATTCACGTTCCATCCACTCTAATCCCGGGAAGAGAGCCCCCCTGTACCCATTGAACAGGAGGCTGGATGGAGCCCAAGGACAAGCTGGACGTTTGGGAGAAGGGAAAGAACATCTCTTGTTCCTGCCAGGAATCGAACCACGAATCCTCGCATTTTCATACTGTAAAATATTCACTGTACCAAAAACGCTACCTCGGCTGTTCCTGTGTTGTTCTGTTGAACAATTTAAAAATACAGAATTTGGTACTTAATACAATAACAAACAATCTCAGCCAGTTCAATCCATCCACACAGCACTTCAGTACCAATGTTTGTATTATTTTTTCAAAAACACAAATAACCAACAAATTCACAAAGAGAGTTTTATCATCAATCGTAACACACTCCTACAGGCCGGGACGGCAGAGAGTTCACGCTTCCAAAAACAACGCAGTACACAGTCAACAGCACATTCTCACTCAACTATAAAGTGCAACCTTAGCGTAACGATAACAAAAAAGTTCTCGCTGAAGATGACCCAACAGGGTCGAAACATGTAGGAATGTGTTACGATTGATGATAAAACTCTCTTTGTGCATTTGTTGGTGATTAGTGTTTTTGTATAATATAATGCACGGACATGGAACACATTAAATTTATTATTTTTTCTTTCACAGTTCCGTGGTGACTGCACATTTCCTTTGCTGCAGTTGCACTGTCTTCTGCACATACTTGACCTGCATGCGGAGAACTGTTTAACACATTTGCAGTCACATAATAAAAGTGAACAGGCAACTTCAGTATTTATACTTCAAGACTCAAGGAATACATTAAACTCGATTTATCTTCGATTTACTCTACGTTCTTGGTAACGCAAAAGGGACAGTCTTATGTCATGAATATCAAACCCACTTGCAAAACTGCCTTTCTCTTAAGCCCTGCGCTGCATCATTTACTTTTAAACAGTTCCAAAACTTCCAGTTTCGGATATGATATTCCTGATATTTGAGGCCATTCTGCCTCACACGCTTTATAACTACTTAACGTTTGTGTTACCTGTATGACGGTCATATGGTCTTAAGAAGCGAGTAGAACGTAAAAGCCATTTGACATAAAACTTGGATATTGTGTATGGTATGATATCTTTAAAAATTATACATAGTTTGTAGAATTTACTTTTTATCTGATAGAAAATGTTAATGTACTTACTTCCACTGTTTTCATACTAACAACCTGTAAAGGTATTATATAGGTTACTTTTACAAAAATAAAAGCCTAAATAAAATTTAAAACAATATATGTATGGCAACGACAAACATCAGAATTTTATTAGAAATATTTATCAGTGCTCTCATGTTAAGTTCGTGGTCAACTGAAAAAGGCATACAAATCTTGATTCAAAACATCCGTTATTATTGTCCGATTTTAATCCAAAGTGGAAAACGTCAAATATTTTAGTAGAGCTTCGAAACGTAAATTTTCAGGAATAACCGTTCTTCAGTTCTAAAGGTTTTACGTGTGGAAAGGCAGCAGGACACTGCGAAGATAACAGATGCATTTTTGCAACTTTATGTTAAGGAAGCGCCAAAATTGTAGGTGAAAAAACGTCATTCTTTACTGGGCGCTTGACGTTAATGGGGCCCTTCACTAGTTCTTATGGCACTGGACATTTTCCACCCTAGCAACAAGGATCGTGGGTATTCCTTCAACATGACCATATTCTGTGCTATTCGCCATGCACAGAAAATTAACAGTTAAGTTGTATAACTACAAGGCTATAATTCATAACGAGCGCTCCGATAGGTGATGCAGGCACTGAACAAAACAGTAACACACAAACTCTTTTCATAACTTCAACTAAATTATGTCGTTTTCTCTTCAAAACAACACGAATTTACACTCACTCCAACATAAAATATTCCGTGCCTCGAATCAGATTATTAATACAGTACATGCCTCACCATATGGAGTCTGACCTATTATTGCTATCGACTCCTTCTTTTCCTTTATTCTCCTCCCCCATTTTGGCTGGTGGTGGTTAACAGTGCCACTATCAGCACAAATACGATTCCTGCTTCTATTCCTCATAGTCTCCACAATGCGCAGTTTACTTCTCCACTTTCTAAACCACCTTCACTCGACTTTCAAGACAATCCCAAACAGTCTACGTAACAGCCCCCACAATTAATTATTTAGATATCTTGCAGACATCATTTACCATTTCAACTGCGTATATGTTATACAGATGTAGCAGAGATGTTGACACACTCAGTTGGTCAATAGATGACCCAACAAGTTAAGTGTATCCAATATCGTTGCGCGTGCAGAACTTTTGCCAGTACTCCTTATCCTGAGCCATTTATAGGTATATTGTATTTGGGTAGGTATATTGTATTTTATGGGCATATCGTATTTGTGTAAGTATTTTGTAATGTGTGGGTATATGGTATTTGTGTAGGTATATTGTACTTGTATAGGTATACTGTATTAGTGCAGGCACATTGTATTGTGTGAGTGAATTGCTAATACGTGTACTGTAATTTGTGCTGTTCCGTTTATGTATGTGTTATTGTATTGTGGTGTCTGTACTGGTGTAAGACTGCTGCCACCGGGTGAAAACCCAATTGCAGTAAGAAATAATAATAATAATAATAATAATAATTTAATTCCAGTCCGCTGAGACCCAGTCTTCATCTTTAACCTATTTTTTATACTATCCTCCAACGTGTGCCTTGGACTCCCAGTTCATTTCGAATCCTCAGGCTTTCCAGCTAAACCCTTGTGCTTCAATTCTCAGCTCTCCCATGACAACCGCCTGCATTAAAATCTGATCCCTTTCATTTAATCATCGCAATAACGATAAAACAATTTTAAGCTACTCGTTATTTATTTTTCTACAACCCCGTATTGTTTTGCGCTTCTTTTGGGCAAATATTCCCTCGAGGATTGCTTTCTCATATATTCTCAACTTGCCTTCGTCCCATAGGAGAGCAGGCTGTTTCACCATCTCTTTGACGAAAAAGAATACCGTAGCAGTAAATCTGCGGCCTTAAAATTTAGGAGTAACAGTTTAGGATTTGTAAAAGCGTGATCGTGGCCTATTTCAGAACAAAACTTTGCATTCGACGGTAGAAATTTAAGCATACAACTTAAGTGTGCCGTGGCTTAAGCAGTAACAGCCCTTACTCCGCATTCACCTAATACCAGACCGGAGTATTGACGTTGTATGTGCGTTCATTTGAGATCTAATGCAACATAGCGTTAGTACCCGACAGTTGTTCAGTCGGCTGAGACAGAACACAAGCATTCAGTTTAAAATGAAAGTAACAGAACCTATTATTATGAACAGAGGAAGTTTATTGGCGCAAAACGACTAAAATACATCACAGTAAAACACAATAAATTAACAAATATGTGGACAGATATAAAAAGGTAGCAATTCATGATTACACATCCAGAGGGGCGATGTACATTATGAGGGCCGAAGAGGCCAGAAGTGAAAAGGATTTTGGACGAGTGCTGTACCGTAGTTTCTTTATGCGTCAAATGATCCCTGTGTCTCACATACAAAAAGTTGTTCGATACGGTTACTCAAGCATGAAGCCCTCTTCTGCTCTCTGAAGTCACACTGTTCAGCGAACCTGCGGCATCTGGCTAGGAATATGTCAGATTGGCTGCATAATTCTGTCACTTTAAATATTGTCCAGTAACAGGGCATATACGCAGCACCTTTCCTACCACCCACGTGAATTTTAGCAACATCTAATATCCATGACCGTAGCCTCCGTCGTGACCTCCTCCGAAACCTCCGTCATGGTGACCTTTCACGAAGATGGGTACCTTCTTCTCCACCACTACCGGAACCTTCACGGGGTACGGTTGAGGGACAGGAACCTTCACGGGGAACGGTTTAGGGATATGGACGGGGTGAGGAACGGGAACGGGCACCTTCACTGGGACCTTCACAGGATATGGAACCTTCTTCTCAACAAGGTATGGAACCTTCTTCTCTACGTACACAGGATATGGTTTGGGTACGGGTACTGGGTAGGGCTTCTCCACATGAACAGGTACAGGAACCTTGACAGGGACAGGGACTTTCTTCTCCACGTGTACTGGATACGGTTGAGGGACGGGCACTTTAACTTCCTTGGTGATGGTAATGGCCTTCACTTCACTCTCATGGTGGGAAGCCACTCCTCCGAAACTGCCACCGCCTAGTGAGTGACCCCCAAAACTGAAATCAGAGTGGCCACTCGAAGATAGACCTCCTCCATGTCCAAAACTGCCACCCCCGTACCCCAAATCGTGCAGGCCTCGCTTCACTGTCTTGCTGTCCTCCTCCTTCTTCTCCCCTTCGGCCAACACCAAAGTGGCCACGAGCAGAGTGCAGACCTGAAAGTTAGGGATAATTTCGTGAAAAGAGCAGTGCTTCAGAAAACAGTTCCACTGCCCCTCCAAATTTTCCCCATGTTCTCTGTGAATACTTTGTTGCACATCCATTTTACGTAGCAGTCCATTTCAGACATGTAACAGGGAATTCTGCTGGCCGCAATCGCTTGGTTATTTCCAAAACGTTAATTCCTCCACAGTATTTGCTTTTGTAATATTGGAATAAAATTGCAAGATATTCATTTCGTCTAAGCAAGAATCCAAAATAAACGCCATTTGTGTGAAATATGAGCCTTATTCTACACTTCAATTACACACTCTTTACTTTCTGATGTATAACAACAACAACTCTTACTACTACTACTACTACTATTACTAGTAGCTGCAGTAGCAGCAGTAATTTTAATAGCAACATAATATTAAATCGTATCTGAAACAATCGTATTACATTTGGAACCAATCACAAATTCTGTCTTGCACGAAATAAACTTTCTTCTTAATAAGAGATTTTTCTTATTAGAGGAAAGTATGACCCCGAGAGCAGTCGATCGTGTTCTTCATATTTTTTTGATAAGCATTTGACGCGAAAGTGAAGCCCTGATGACCTGCTGCACACACTTTTACACTTAATGATTCCCTGCTTCCCAGACCGTTATTTTTCGTGCAGATTTCCGAGGACCACTTTAATGTTGTTACAGATAGACTTGTTTACAAATAAACTTCTTAACTTTAACCTGAATTCCTTAAGTAAACCCCTAAGCTTTCCTGCTATAAATACTCGGAACGTCGTCCCATTTATCGTGCCAGTATCCAAACAATACACTTCAACACATCCAACAATGTGAAGTCCTTACTCCAAATCGGATATCTTCATTGGTTTCGAGTATACGTACGATCATCCCACCGAAACGGAGCGCAGTACTTCATTCTCTCTCTTCATTAAATGTTTGATTAATCTGTAAAATGATCTTTAGCTTCCACCCTTTTTAGCCTTCCAATATCATGTTAAGTGGAATTTACAAATTTCAAGACATACGTGACAGTAATGATAAAATTGTACTTCAGAAACAAGGAAAAGAATGCAAATTTAGGTAAACATACTCTAGTTCAACGCACGCTGTGTTCCAACTTACCAGGAGCCTCATGGTGCTAAAGCCTGTTTTATGTGGAGCAACCAAGAGCTCTTATGCCTCTTCCGTCTGACCACTTCTTTATATACATGCAGATGGATGTGAGTCACTTTCGCTGCTCGCATCCATTGCATTGTTTGGTGCTGGCACCTGGCCTGTCTCAGTTGGATGCACACGTATTCGTATTGTTTTATATGATGCACATCCACTAGGTACGGAATACATCCGTCATATCTTCCTTTGTAGCCCACGTGCTTTCCTTAAAATTCTGCGTTTCCTTTCTTTCAAGTCTGCTTATTAATTCACACTCTCCTTAAAACATTATTCATCTGTCCCTTTTCCTTTTATGTCTCCTTTGCATGGCATTCATGTAGTGGAGGCGTAACGGGGAACTAAAGTAAGTCCAATACAAATTTGTCTCCAAACACACTTCTGCTTTGTAAAGAAATGGTCACTCTACATTGAAAAATATTTTAGTTTATAAATCCGTTTTATCCTAATATGTCTTATTTTATGTCGCTCCCAAATATAATTCGTGCAATTTATCATAAAAATATCAATGCAATGAAAAGTCTTAAAATAAATTGTACATAAAATCGATTTCACACAATCAAGGTATAAGAGTAGGAAACGAATTCACGTGACTTGGGATAAAACCCTGTTACGGAATCTTGCGTTGATTTTAAATTTTGTTATTCCAGTTTTCTTTACGACGACTCCTTATTTTACAAGTGTTTCGAAACGAAAGATCTTCTAGCACTTTAATGTAGTTTCAATATCTATGTCTCCCTGTCTAGGATAAAGCAGTACAGACACAACTACCTGACCGGTTTCGAGTTGATTCAGTACGACTTTGTCGAGTCATTTTATTTTGGTTCCGTTACCTTCACTATAAGGTCATTTTACTGAAAGGATTCCTTAATTTGTTTACGTTTTGTTAAACTGGAAATCAAGCTACATGCCAAGTAGTCTTGGAAGTACAGACATTAATTTTTAAAAGCATGTTCAATATCGTGTATGATTAGCTACTTCTTGTGTGACATCAAGTCTCAGATAAGTTTTATGAAACTTACTTGAGGGTCGTGTGAAGTTGTGGACTACTGATACGACAAAAATGTAATTTAGAATTAATTTAATTCGCTTAAGTAGTACTGAAAGCAAACCACGAAAAGCGAAACACACCATTTTTTGCTGTTTGGTTGAAAGAGCAAACACGACAAGAAGCAGTACAAAATACACGTTAAGTAAACAAGAATGGTATCAGAATTTCCTGGTATGGATTCCTATTGATATTAAATAACCCAGATATAAGAAATAAATGATAAGGAAGGATTCACCCGTCACTGATTTACTATACTTGGATTCCACTAGGCTCCACCCTTCAATGCAGCAATAGACGTGTTTTGCCACAGGAAATACAATTACGTGTACAAGAGTCAATAAGGAACAGTGCCGTGTTGCGAGGTTTCTCCCAAAGAACTGCAGCACTTCCTACAAACCACAGCAGCCTGTGCATACATTCTGAGGGCCTGAGCGTGAGAACATGACAGGCAGATACATCAGCACATGACGAATGAAAATCAGTTCCTTAATGTGGGTAACGTCATCCCGTTGCGTTGATCAATCCACTAATTAAGGGTAAGGTCCGAATAAACGTATACAGTCCTTTTATGCGTTTTGTATGACCACCTGATGCTGGCCATACAGATTGGCCGAATCACTTAACATAAACATAATGGGTATGTGACTTTCTTCCACTAAATTCTGTGTTCTTCGGGCCCTTATACTTAATTATAGCATTCCTTTAATTGTAGTGTACTGAATATGATAGGTTACAAAATCTTTCACTGATTATAATTCGAGCTCAGTCTCTGCCTTTGCCTTGAAAATATTTACCAGAAAATAAACGTCTATTAAAGTAAACTTTGTTGTTCTATTTTATTTTACACCAACTTCATTTATTTTATTCTGAAGCCCTAGACATGCCTGACAACTTTTACTTGTGGTAAAAGAGCGTTTTACATTTACTAAAAACACAGAAATTACAAATAACAGAGATTACAAATTTTAACTAAGGTCACCTTCTGGACAGCAAACACCGTCGCTTGAGTTTAAGCTGCCATTCTTCGCAGATCGAACAAACAATGTAATACGTTAGGACAAAGGGGCGGCTGAGCACGCCAGTGCCGGCCAGCGACCACCAATACTTCCGTTAAATGACTGACTGTTAAGCAAAGAAATTCCTCAGATTATCAGCAAAAATGTGAGACGGTGTATGCCACAATGCAGGACAAAATTTTAAACAATTTTCTTTGCAGTCAACTCGCTTGCGCTCACAGTAATATTGCAGTTTTGCAAAACTCAAAATGTATTAGACGACAAAAACTAACTTAATGATTTACAACATAATAATGCACACTATCAAATGAAAATAAACTCTGCGGAACGATTGTAGGATATATGGAAGAGTCCATTTATGACCTTATCTCTCAACATGGCTGACAAACTAAGTGGCACGTAACGTGACACGGAGATCTCTGAAGTAGATTTTCCTGAAAATTCAATTACAGTTTCATGAAATAAATTAAAGAATTTTACTAATATTCCCGTGTAATTTAAGCGTCATATTCTTTCGAGATGGCTTAAAATTATATTAGAATTATATTACCAATTCCTTCGAGATTAAGCGAAGAAAGCAATTGAAATTTACTTTGCCTACAAATATTCTACTTCGTTTACGGACACAAGAACTGCAAAGAGCAGTGACTGCGTGATATTCAGTAAGTTTTTCAACTTCTAGTATGAGTTTGTTCCAGAGTTACTCCTTTCCTTAGCAAATATGTGCAAACGCCGTTCACGGTACGCCTCAGGTGCATGCAAACCATCTGAACATTATTTTTAGGGGTAGGCATAACCTGTGCCAACCGCACAAGGACGTGCGCCAGCGGCGTTGCGGCCATCCCTGGTATAGTGACTAGCCTATGGCCCGGATAGTCGCGTGTTCGATTCCCGATAAAGTTGTGGATATTTTTCTCTTCTCCAAAGCATCCACACCGGCTCTGCAACCACCCAGCCTCGTACCCCATCGACACAGAGGCCTCATTACATGCAGATATAGCGGGGCATGAAGCTGACCATCCACCTCCAGCGCCAAGGTTAAGAATGAGTGGAGCTATACCTCTACTCCCTTTGTATAAATTCGTGGCACGCACAAGGATGACTTTGTCCTTCTTTGTTAAATTTAATTACTATAATACAGGCAGAATAGGAGGAAGAGCGATTCAAACGTACGCATAAACTTCTAAACCGCATAGCCGCTTAATTCGTCAATCCAACGCAATGTACATTAGTTTCAACAACTACAATATTACAGCAGCCGTGGCCCACTCTGGTGTATATTAGCAGATGCTTGAAAGTTGACGTGGGAATTCACGAAAAGCGTTAGTTGCTATAATATTTCTCCGGGACGAAGCTCGGAACAGTAACGTTCCGAATAAAAAACAGGATTGCTCACGTCGGCAAGTGTCAAGGGAGAGTCATTAATCATCCATGAGAAAAGACGTAAGAAAACAAAGAAAAAACAATCGTCGCTTTCCTGACCATGTGTTATTTATTATATCTTAGGATTTATTTGCGAAGAAACCCGTGGGCAAGGAAACACAAGAAGAAAGCATTTCATAAATCTAGATTCTTCTGCAATGTCCCTAATTTGCATCTATTGTTGTGAAGAGGCGGCTTTCTACTGAGTGTTGCGATGATGCTGCATAGTCACACAGGCGCTGTCTCATCGCCAGGCGGGTTTCCGCAAGCAAGCGCGGGCACAGCGGTAGTGTTACAAACATAAACAGAAGAAAGAACGAGCGAAAGTATTACGACGTCGGTATAAAAGGCACACAGCGCTTTCTGCTGTCTCAAAGTGACATTAGTTGCGGACCAAACACTGCCACGCCTCTGCAACATGAAGCTATTCGTAAGTATTTATGAACCTACAAATTATGCCAAACAAAATATGCAAGCCATGAGTTAATATATGGGTCAAATTCACGTTTCACCTAAAACGAAGACAGTGAATATGACATAACGAGTAGCTTTGTAATTTTTAAGTTAATAGAATTCATCCCGGTGTGCCTTATAAAATATTCAAAACAATATTAAATAGTCTAAAACAACTGCGTTTTTATTTAACCCCTACACATTTCCGTCTAGATATCTACCATCATCAGGCTAAAAACAATATAATCATTACAAGGCAGCTAAAAACAATATACAGTACATCACCGTGATTTGTGTGGGATCCCACAGACTTACAATTATCTTTTCCTGTTCAGCAAATATTATGTCATATATAAGTCAAAGCTTTCACGGCGACTAAACTGGATAAAATATTATCGGGCTATCAACGGCGTCAGATTTCTTAATGGTGAATAAGCCAACGTTTCGAGGGTCATCTCTGCCCTCGTGCGTTCCCTGATGACGGGGGCAGAGATGGCCCTCGAAACGTTGGCTTACTCACCAAACATTATGTCATTTGCAAAATCAAAGCCGATTAGATGGATAGGCATGCAATACACAAGAAAGAGTTTGGAAATCCACATATTAGTTAAGTCTGAAAACCTAAACGAAGGATACGACTTAGGAAACTTCAGCGCAAATAGGAAGATCACGTTAATATGAGTTTTAAACAATGCATTGTGGACGTGTTACTGGGTACATGTCATTCGGGATAGCAGCAAGTGGCGGATTCCTTTGAACACGAAAAGAACGCCCGGCTTCCTTATGAAGCGAGGTATTTCTTGACACGCTGAATGTTTATCAGTCTTATAAGAATGGATTTCTGCACGCAGGCAGGCTTAGTTATACTACTTAGTATCGCCAACATTGATTTTTAACAGTGTGTTTTCATGTGTTACAAATAAACATCAGCGAAAAAATAGGAATGGCCAATCCAATAATAAATATGGAAAGTTTAAAAATTTTATGTATTTAATTTGAAGCAGAATTGCAAGATTTCACTCCCTGAAATATCATGTTCATATGCGGAACTATTAAATTTCATTTCATTTTAAATTCGCCGTCGGTGTTCAGTGTGGCTCAAACGAACGTTATGGTACAAACTACTGGTTACTTATTCACATTTTAAATAAAGCCAGCGTGTTTTGGTTTCCGCTGAACAGGTTGACATAGAGGCAAATATATTTGTTGTGCCATACATGAATCGCGTCTCAAAGTCCAGCTATTTTCTCGTAGGTGTCTTTATCGTCGTCCTCACCATCTACAGTTTAATGCCGGAACAGCTGGCCTAGCATGTCCTACATGGTGTCGAACAAGAGGAGATGATGGCCAACTATGGTCATTAGGTTTACTTAAAAGGTCAAGGCCTGTTTCAAGGCAGTATTAAGCCATCCTCCTTCAGAAAATGAGACAAACCTCCCAGACCGTTACTAAAACTTCCGAGATTGGACTATGTTAAGTGTTCATCTGATGTATCTGGGGTAGGCCTGCGAGAAACGAATCGGCCTTTATATTTTGCATACCGCGCATTATAATTAGACTTTGTATTAATATCGAACAAATGTACTTAATTATTATCACAGGTTCATAGTAACGTATTTAAAAACATTCTACTCCTACATGTTTCGGGCCCTGTCGGCCCATCATCAGGGAGAACATCTGTCACTATTGCACAAAACAATTACTGAACACGTATTGTTACGTAATTGCTTATGCAATAATGGCAGATGTTCACCCTGATGATGGGCCGACAGGGCCCGGGACATGTAGGAGTAGAATGTTTTTAAACATGTGACTATGAACCTGCGATAATCATTAAGTGCATTTGTTGGATAACAGTAATAAAAAATGAATCGGCGTGTACAGATACGATCATTTGTTGGTGGAGCGCATGGTTTTGGAATTTAAATTAGTTAACCCTCGTCTGCATACCCAGCGTATTCTCTTTGGACTGACATGGATTTTGAGACTCTAAAGACGTATCCTATAGGAGAAATTAATTCTCACTTTCCTTCATTGTCACTGCTAGAGGCAATAAAGTGCCGCAGGAAAAGGAAAGTTTGCATAAGTGTCGCTCTGTTACGAGGACCACTTTGCAAGCGCATATGCACAAACTGTGACTGCTAGCAAATGGAAGCGCATCTCTGTGAAAGTTTCTTAATTTGCATGTCATTCATGGCATCTGCTTGCTTCACAAGCCGAAAATGTGGCAGCGCATTTACGTACCGCTACTCCAACGTTCGATCCAGCAAAGAGATGGTATGTAACGCCCATTCACCTTGACCATACACACTTTTATTCACATCTAGCCCGTAAGACACGTTCAAGAAAGAGATAAAACACATTATCTTGTACACTTCTGTCTGCATAGAAGTACTGTAAGGATGCCAGGTTAATAAAGTACAACATATAAATCTATATCGACCCACAGTTTCAACTACGAATATATGATAAAGTGAACGGACGAGAAATTGGAACGCCCAAGAGTAAATAAAAGGACAACACTAATAAGTAGGGGGGGGAGGGGGCAGCGAGAGAAAATTTATTGACCAGCTAAACAAGTGTTAGTTTCGTGTAACTCTGATCTATGCAGCCAGCGTTCCTCATTACTATTATTTGTGTCCGTAGGTTCTGCTGTTGCCGATCCCAGTGGCCGCGCGGTCTAAGGCGTAGGTCTGCGGCCGAGCGCTTGCTGGGATCGTGGGTTCGAATCCCACCAGGGGCATGGATGTTTGTCTCTTGCGAGGGTTTGTGTTGTCAGGTAGAGTTCTCTGCGACGGGCCGATCCCTCGTTCAGAGGAGTCCTACCGAGTGTGGTGTGTCTGAGTGTGACCAAGTGAACACAAACAAAGAGCCTCGACACCTACTGTGAGTAGGTAGAAGAGGTAAGGACTACGAAACGAACGATGTTCTGCTGTTTCTGTTATTTGGCATCTGGCTGTTGACTCCGCGCGTTAATGAACGAGAATTGATTTGAATTTATCATTTGTTATTACCTTAGTGTAAGGTAATTACAATTATATACCTGAAACAAACCATATTCCTAGGGCATATAATTTTGCAGCTATTTTGTCGTTACAAAAATTTATTATTATTATTATTATTATTATTATTATTATTAATTAATCCTATACTTTAAATGGCTTTTTATACATTATCTTACACTACTGTAATTTCCTGTTCCATTTATTTTGTATTGTATCCCCCTTTTGTAACATACATATAATAATAATATTTTGCCTTTAGCTACCTTTATTTGTTGCTTCATCTTGTAAATGTTCTTAATGTTCTCTTTTCAAGTCTTATTTATGTGCATTTTATGTAGCTGACTCTTCTCCCTTAATATATGTTTGTGCTGTTTTTGTACTTGGCCTCCGGGCTGTTGAGTCAGCATCTGAATAAACCTGAATCACTGTTACTATCATTACTTACTATTACACCATGTTCAGGTCAGCACCTTTCTTCTGGCTATGTCTTTGGCTCTGGCAGAAGAGCAGAAGGAGAACAAAACAGTGAAACGAGGTCTCCACGGTTTGGGAAATGTGGGACATTCTTCTGGAGGCGACGGATATCTCAGCCACGGCGGATCTCAGGAAGGACATTCCTTCGGAGGTGGCGATGGGTATCACAAAGAAGAGAAAATCAAATCTATCACAATCACCAAGGAAATCGAAGTACCTGTCCCACACCCAGTCCCTTACAAGGTAGAAAAGAAAGTCCCTGTCCCTGTCAAAGTTCATGTCCCTGTCCACATCGAGAAGAAAGTACCAGTGCCTGTGCACGTCCCCAAACCCTATCCAGTTGTGGTTGAAAAGAAAGTTCCCATCACAGTAGAAAAGAAAGTCCCATTTCCTGTAAAGGTCCCTGTCAAAGTACCGTATCTGGTCCCTCATCCCGTCCACGTCCTTAAGCCCTACCCTGTACACGTCCCTGTACCCAAGCCCGTCCATGTCCCTGTGTTCATAGAGAATAAAGTCCCCGTATTCATAAAGACGCAACATCACCACTAGGATCACCAAATGTATATCAGTTTCGAAGAACCCAGCGGGAAGTAGATTCGCAGTTTGCCAAACCTCTCATCTTAGAAGCAAAAGTAGTAAGTAAATATGGAAGATGAAAGACATTCTGCTTCATCATCTATTCATACCTAAATGTTGTGTTTATAGGGTGAAAGTTTGACCATATTTACACTCCTTATGCTGCTAACTTGCAAGTGTGCAGCAGTTGTAGGGAAAACTTTGCGTCTGTCTGAAACTAGTCGGGGTCTCCAGCCCAAAGCAAATCCTCATGATGATGCTTCCTTTTAATGAACCGTTATAATCACTGTCGTCGTCATTGTAATTTTTACCACGATACAATTAATCCGTCATAATGGTAATGTGATGAAAATACTGCATCGAACTTAAAGTGTCACAGATTATTATCGCTTATTCCTTACAGTATTTTTTTCTTTTTAAGTTGCTTTAACTGCTGTAAAAGTGAACCTGAGTAAGTGGCTCACAATAAATAATTGTAGTTATTGATTTCTTTTTCACTTCATAGGAAACATCGGATTCAGAATCCAGGAAATTCATCCCTTAGTGTACATGAAAATAAAAATGTTCTAAACAAGTCACATTTGACAAAATTCGAAACTTAGGTGTTCATCAGTGGAGCTGTGTCTTTACCATAAATTGGAGACACCCCCTCAACTCTTAAGCTTCTCTATTTTTTATTACGTAGAATCGTGACCTTGCGTGACATGCTTGGTAAAACCCAAAATGCGCTTTTGTCAACCATAATGAACCCTAACTTTATAGCAGGTTTCGCTACTATCTTCTGACACGAAATCGCGCCTATGGTCGCTTCTTCCCAGAGGAATTCCATTTACTTTTAACCCATGAAGATTAAGCCACATTATCCAAGAAAATTTGGTCAACAAACGGCAGCAGACCGTCTTTTGTTACCTGATAAATCGCAGGTGTCGAAGACATCTGTCAGGAGTGTCACTTTTTGGGAAGACGACATATTGGTGACGGGAAATGTGAATTCAGGGGGTTCTGCTCAGTCGGTAATTGCACCTCTAATATTAAGGGCAGTTTAACTCAGTCGGTAAATACACCACTCCTCCTCCTCCTCCTACTACTACTACTACTACTACTACTACTACTACTACTACTACTACTACTACAGGCGTAATAGCTCTTTCGTTGCAAAGGGCAGACATATTTGCGACGAAAAAACTTCACAAATCATGGCCGCGTATTAAGGAAATTAGCATCCGTTTTATGAAGTCCTAACGAGCCACTGCATCATGGTTGTTATCCAGTAAACAGATGATAACTTTACGTCATTATCTTCCATAGTGTCATCCTTTAAACAGTAACTACTTTCCTGTTCGTCCGAGCGCATACATGTTGAGACAATGCAGATGCAAGCCGCGACTCCAACATTACTAAGCTACGTCGTGCACCTCGCACTCTCACCCGTTCTACTTTTCGCAATATTCGACTTGGCTTCCACGCCTGTGATATGAAGCTTACACTGACAGGGGCAGGTAAACTTGTGTCTACACCAGAGGGTCTCAAAAGTGGGCTCACTACAGAGGGCGGCAGTATTCAGTCGCTGCGTCACAAAGAGTTCAACTGGAACAATCATATCAGATATTCCGGGTGTTTCGAAACGTATGTGATAAATTATAAGACACTGACGGCCTTAAAATGAGTTGCATTATCCAGGGCACAAAGTCTAGAAATTTTTATGTTAAAAGTTACGCTGGTAGAATATACGTTCGCCTGCGTATTTCATGTTAAAGCTGTTAAATACATTACATAAAGTGTTTACAGTTAGCATTCTGGAATTAAATATATTTTGGGTATTTGTTGATCCATTTGAACTTGTAATTCAGCCGATTAAATTGTCGTAACAAACAGGCCTAACTATAAAACAGATCACTGAGAAACAGCAACATCTATAAAAATATTTTCATAAAGTTCCAAGTTTCATACAACAAAGAATAAAAAAAAATTCAACAATATTTGCTTACAATATATCGTTAATATCGACAATAAGCCATCATAAAGCATAGCGAAATGCTTCCTCGAAACAGGAAACACCCCCGAAATTAATTCGGCCAGAATCCGTGTTCAGTTATTGTTAAGATAAGGACCCGTACACTATTATTATTCTATATAGCGTATTTCTCCCTCCATGAGGGAAACACGTCTAATAGTACAAGCACGCGAAATCGATTTTCTTTAAAGACTTTGTTTCACCTTCTACAATACAGCAGTTTTGCTTGAAACAAATGGTTTTTCGCAGGCAGGATTGGGATTATACAAATAAACGAATACCTTGTTAACAGGCAGGGAACTTCATTTCCTTCATTATTTTATCTACGTATTAAGCACCCTTTGTTGCGTCTCTCCACGCCCTCTCCAAATTTTGCTTCCGACGGCCGTAGGCTGAACCAGGGGTACAAATTCTTCTGCAGCCTGCCACAGCACTAACAGTGCAGCCCCGCACACTAGCACGGTACTGTATCTACAACTGCCGTTCTACCCGCTCATAAATGTAGCCTCGAATCCTAACACCGAAGATGGGCGCGGTGTGTAGAGCACACCGCGCAACGCAGAACGATAAACACTTGCTCAAATATGCAGTGACTACTTTAAAATACAGGCTGCAAAAGTAACGCTTATGTACATAAAATCCCACGACTCTACGATACAAAACACAGGGTGGTTTGTGTAAATCTAAATGATTCAGCTTTACAGTCTGGAAAAAAATGATGAGTGAAAAACAACCACTTACGTTAACCGTGAAACTTCGCAGTTGGTGGTGATATTGCAGATACTGACGGCGATATCGAAGAGTGTAGATCTGGTTCTTTAAGTTCAAATTATCTGTCACTCATTCTTAAAACACTAAAGTGTCTATGATAGTCACTTTTCATCACTTTTCGCACTGAAAATTTCACTTCCATAACCAAGATAACTGTTCATTCAGTGCTCAGGATATATCACGTGAACTGATTCATTCTTTCCTTAGACAGGCTGATCAGTGCTCTCAAAATGGAGACATATCAACGTATTTTTTGGCACTCCCGACATGCTCCTTTTCACTTCACTAACTTTAAACTGGATACAATTCCTTATCTTCGTTTTGTGAACAACTGATATTTCACCCAACTTGAAACTTAGTTTCTGACAACGGATGTGCATTTGTTTTAAAAACTTTACGACCAGACTTCGAAATGTGTAATTACTCCATTAAATTTATACGTATTACTACTGTACCTACCTTATAATAATCAATCTTTTAAAAGCAGAGACATGATTAACATGTCTTGTGTATATTCTTCACTGCTTAAAATATTTTTCGCTTCTAATATCAAGGCAGACAGATATCCTGATGGAGGTGGCAGGTTCCTTTAAAACGTCGGTAAATTTCTACTAGACTACAGGACGTCACACCACAGAACAGCAACCGTCATATTCACGACATTTAAGACACTCAAAGTTCAGTATGATTCATGCAATGTAAGACGCTATGTATCATTTTCAGCGCATTATACCAGAAATGATATTAAAAACCTCCTCAAATACACGAAGTCTTTTCTGTCATAATAAATTCACCTCAAGGGACTTCGCTTTCTTTGTAGGCCCTTACTCCGAGTTCCGAATTTTGATTTTAGCGAAGACTTGCATCGTATGGACTTGACTAACGAAGGCGAGGTCCTCGCTTTGCGGTGCGCATCGGGGCAGTTAAATGAGGCAGTATTTTAATCATCACCATCGGTTACACGGATACGGATTCAGTGCATTCTGGTTCAGACACAAACATTTGTGCAGCTTCAATTAATTTGCAAATTCCGAACCTGACGCCAAATTTACGCCGTGTCCTCCGTCTATCATCTTATCGTTTTCTTTGTTTTCGTGGGTGGAAATTGCAAAATACCGAAAGCACGAATCAGTTCGCTGTCGAAGTCTGAAGGAGCAAATTAAATTTGTTTATGCGACTTAAAACACCCCACTGCAGAAGTAATAAAAATGTTCACCTAACCTCTTATTAAAATTCAATCTGCGACTAATACAACTGCTTCATATTGAGAATATGGTATGCCGGCACTTTACAACTGCAACATGTGACGTAATGCTGTACCCTTCAAAAGTGATACACGTAAACAAAAGTCTTTCTGTAAAGCCATATGATTGTCCCTTTTAGATTAACCTACCTTTCCTATACGTCTTGTATCGTAGTAGTATTGTGGATTAGTAACAACCGTCTTATACACACGTTAGCCTAAAATTTCAAAACAACGTGAACACTGACAATCACAGGTGTTTGTGGAGAAACTTGTAAGAAAACTCCTATGAACTCTAACAATACAACGAAGTCTAACCTGACCTAGAAATGACGACAAAGCACAGCACCGAGGTACGTACTATGCACAACTTTAAGTCTGTTAAGTGATGTCACGCATTACGTTACGAGAGTTCAAGAAACTTTTCATAGCTTCGGACTCTCCCCAATTTTGCTGTCGGCGGTCTTTTGAATTAATTAGAGGATATGATGCCCAGGATTTAACTTTACCGTCAAATTTTGGGGGTGGGGGCGTAGCCGCTTTATAGCAGTAGCATTGAAGATTTGTAGAAATAAATATTTAAATTACCGAATAATATTCCAAGCCATGCGAAAAGAGGCTACGATTTACTAGTATTAAAATTCAAAAAAAGGAAGACGTAGTTCTCTGTTCTTTTAAATTATCTAGAATAAATTCCTCAACTAAACATGTCACCATTTATAACAACACTGAATTTTGAGAGTTTATTTAAAACTGAACTTAAAAAATTAAGTTTTGAAAGTTTTTGAAAGACGTTCGATGTAACGTAAACAGTATTTATGTGCGAACAAAGGAGGGAGCAATTTATTGCCTTCATTGAAATATTTGAATAATTTATTGCATGTGCTCTTGCAGAAGGGACGCCTTCTGAGACGCATGTACAACACACACACTGGCACCCCGACGTGACCAGACAACACCCGTGCACATGTCATGGCACCAACTGACTACAGCGCAATCATTCACCTACCACGAACTGAGGACTTCTTTCTGCCACGTCACATCCTATTGGAACTTTCCTGCACTATTATAATTTAAATACTACGTGTATTAAAGATATCGTTTCTTTTATTTCTTCACTGCAAATTTCGTGATGTGAATTTTACATTACCCAAACCGTGCCTTGTCATGAATCATACAATATTAAAGACCAACTACATGCACATTTTACATATATTAAAATGTTTAAAATATAATCCTACATGTTTCGAACTAATAACTGGTTCATCTTCAGGGATGTCACAAACTATAATCACACATATTATCCAGCAACATGAATATAACTCTTGAATACAATTATTTAAAATACAAATATTAAACCGCTAAAACATAAATGAAGTCTTAAAACATCAGCGTTGGCAGCCGTCGATTTTTGTCCAGTGGTTCCAAACGTACTGTTATAACGGCGGGGTGTATTACTGTAGGTGAAAAGACATTTCGAGTGAAGCAATCATCATGGCACTGAAAACCACAGTCCACCATCTACCCTACAGCGACAGCCTGTTAGCCTGTTCGTCAGGTTGGATTATAACCTAACCCCACCCTAAATTCAATTATTTAAAAAAACTGGTTCAAATAATTAGCAATATAATTATTTTAATTACACAACACACGAGAATGAGCACATTCTTGCATGTCCAGGAGAAACACAGAATTGAAGATATGCAACCAAAGACAACTCTACCAGTACAGATGCTTCGGGGTGGGGACTGTTTTGTCTAATACGGTCATAGCATACGGCAAAGACATATACTCAAAGTCTACCTTCTTACTTTATAGGGATATCATATCTTACTATCGTACAAAGCAAGAGATATAACTGTACGTCTTCATGTTTATGTTTAGAGATCGGCGACAAGAAGACACAAACAAGAAGTAACAAAAGATGACATTTCTGTTACACCGTGCTGCCTGAAACCGAGAGATCGATTTAGTGGGGACTGAAACTGAAATTATAATCCTTCTCTAAGTACAATTTGATGCTGTAAAAACATTACCTACTATTTTTCTGCTTTAACATCTCAATGGCTAAATGGACACAAAGGCATCAAGTCAACATCCATGAAACTGCTCAATCATTCTTAACCGTGAAATTCTCTCGAAAGGCGAGCCTTGAACTTTCTATTCAGAACTTGTGGCTCTCCCTTTGGCTTGCTAACCACAACCGAATAATATTTCATTATAAAGACTGTATTCAGAAATAAAAACTGGAAGAGTTCTGCAACTGCAAACTGTATTAGCCAGTTTTACGGTCAAGAATCTAAGACTTTCTTTCAAGGTGGCTATAATAAAGAAAACTGGATGTGTCAATGATGCTACATTTTATTTTATATCTTGATGAATCATTACACGTATGGTGCAACGTACTCAGAAGGTAAAGGTCTATTGTATCACAAGATCGAATGCAGAACTATAACAAAATAACAGCGAAAGTTTAAAAACAAGTACATCAGGAAGTAAATGAGAACATTTCATTGGAGGTCCCGTATTGGCTTAGGGCAGTATTAACTTGATTATGATAAACTTTCACTGTTTAATTTCACTATACCATTTAGGCGGGACGCGTGACCTTGAGGAGACACATGAACAAGACTTGCAGAAATAAAATCTTTATTACACAGAAACAAAAACAGCAATATAATCAACAAAAAATAAGAAATACGCTAATTGTATGGAAACTAAGAACAAAAAAAGCTGTAAAAATTAAACGTGTGCAACTTTTTATGTCTGAATCATTGTGACAGCTTTTGGCTATGAATAGTACAGCTGTTGACTAGTTACAGAGTGGCAGACATTAGACGAGCCCATATCACGGGTATAAATACTAAGATATTTCGATTTTGTTGTTAAATCTGAATTATGATAAAGATGTTAAAAATATTTTCACCTTCGCCATATCTAAAAATAATACGTAAATTGGGTGACAGTTGAAATGCATAAAGTTAAAAACAAAAACAACAGCGCTTAACAAGTTTACAAATTTAGGTGATTAAAAACATTAGAATAAAGTCTTTTCATTGTTCATTGTGCTTTTTGAAAACTCCTTCTTTCAAAGAATTAAACAATGCACTTACCGACACGTTTCCAGAAGCGTATCCCGTCCAAAGTTGACTGTTCACCGACATACGCGTATATTTTATGTAAATGGGTCTACAGTCTATTCAAAAAAGTTTCTGCACGCGGTGTGACAATAACTGCTGTAATTGTGAAAGCCAGTAACAGAAGTTAAAGTAAGTTCCGTTCTGTTTCTGTTACTACGAGTTTCCTGCTGAGTGTCTCCCTACGGGCCCCAGGCCCTAGCTGCGAACTATAAGGCGGGATTCATATAGCTAGGTGCATCGACGTCATTCAAAAACGAAAGTAGTGCCCCTACTAATGGTGATGCTTCTTCACATAAATTGGCACCTTCTTCTCGACATACACAGGAACTTTGACAGGGTACGGCTTAGGGACGTGCACAGGGACGGGATATGGCTTCGGTACATGTATGTGGTGAGGGACGGGAACTGGCACCTTAACCTCCACCTTCACGGGATAAGGCACTTTCTTTTCTACGGTGTACGGAACTTTCTTCTCAACATAGACAGGATAAGGCTTCGGAACTTCAACAGGGTACGGCTTCTTGACCTCGACTTCAAAAGGAACCTTCACTGTGTAAGGCACCTTCCTCTCCACCGTGACGGGATACGGTTGAGGGACAGCATATTTTACTTCCTTTGTGATGATGGTGGCCTTGACGTGGTCCTCATGCTTGATCGTGTGTCCTTGGTGCTGGGGCAAATGGTGATGTGCGAAATGCTTCCCGAAGATGCCCCTCTTCACCATAGTCCTGCTGTATTCTTGCGCCAGTGACGTGGTGAGGACTGCTAAAAAATAGAAGGCCTACGGAAAATCAGGCGATTTGCTACATTTATTAAAGAGGCTTAGACTACGAGGCATTTAAACATTACACACGTGATTTCTTATAATGTTCTTTCTTTAACCTCAGTGCTAGATAGGGTGGGTGGTTAACGCCACGTCCCGGACACCTTACCCCCGGGAAAGAGACCCGGTACTCATAGTACAGGAGGCTGGGTGGGCCGCGGGGCTGGTCTGGATGGATGCGGAAAATCTCGCCCCTACCGGGACTCGATCCCCTGACCGTCCAGCCCCTAGGAAGCCGTCACACGGACTGAGCTATCCCGGCTCACGTTATTAAAACTGAATGTGGAACAAATTAATGATTTTTAGGCTTTCACTTTGTTTGACTGCTGATAACACTGAACGCTGTTCTTAAATACTGGCAGTGGACGTGGTCTGTGCGGCCGCTCTCACTCCGATATATAGGAAAGGCAATGCACGTCCACGTGGCGCCAACACCAAAAACAGGACAAACATAAAAAAACTGTGCACTAAAATGAAACCCTGAAGAGTAAACCTAATTTTCACTAATTTGACACCACCACATCAGAGATAAAAGCAAACACGTAGCACTGTTCAAGTAAAACGTCACAAATATCAATAACACGACCGAAAACAAAGATTCATTTTTCTTTTCGGTTAACAAGAACGAAAAAGTTTCATTCACAGTATATTAAATTATTCGATTGTTACGACCGGTTACTTTATACACAATCAAGCCTTTAAATTAAAAATAAATTATGTGGGAACTGGAGATTTTTGTGCACAAGATACAACACCTTTCGTGGGAGATGTTTTTAAATTTTTTACGCAATACATTGCGACATAAGGCAGCCGCATAACTGTCACTCTGTACTCACGACGTGCTTCATGTTGCTGGTGTGTGGGCGTGCGATGGACTGCAGATGAAGAGTTATGAGCAGTTCACAATACCGCCAGCTTTATATATGGCCCACACACACACACACACACACACACACACACACACACACACACACACAC